>JAKOGI010000462.1:120000-567500 GCA_029747015.1 Carnegiea gigantea
GGATCAAGGGTACTTTTAGCAAGAAATATATCAAAGAGTAAGTGCTGGGCTAGCCGAAAATCAAAATTTATCAGAAGCTTGGTCAAAAATTCCTGAGAAATTAGCTTTTTATTATTACAGTCGCAATAATCCGGGAAAAGGAGGATTATTTAGAGCTTGCTCAATGGACAACAGCGATGGAATAATTGTTGGATGGTTAGGACACCCTATCTTTAGAGACAAAGAAGGGCGTGAACTCTTTGCACGCCGTATGCCTACCTTTTTCGATACATTTCCAATCGTTTTAATAGATGAAGACGGAATTATTAGAGCTGACGCTCCTTTTAGAAGAGCGGAATCCAAGTATAGCGTTGAACGAGTAGGCGTAACTGATGAGTTTTATGGCGACAAACTCAACGGAGTCAGTTACAGTGATCCCGCTACTGTGAAAAAAATATAGGGAAAAAACAATAACTCAAAGAAAGAAAGTCAATTAGTTATTCATCAAAGTTTCATTTATTCAATGACTAGAGTAAGACGAGGATATATAGCTCGGAAACATAGGAAAAAAATTTGTTTATCCCATCAAGGGGCTCATTTAGAACTTACTCAAACTATTGCTCAACAGGAAAGAAGGGCTTTAACAATGATAGGAAAAAGGGAGATTTTCGTCGTTTGTGGATCACTCGAATAAACGCAGTACTTCGGCAAAAGAGAGTATACTTTTATTTTGGTAAATTTCTATATGATCTGCACAAGAGACAGTCGCTTATTAATCGTAAAAACTAGCGCAATTAGTTATATTAAATAAGAAATTTTTTTTATATGATTTCCAATGAGTTCATAAAAGAAGAAGATTAGAAGAATCCCCGAAAATGATTTCAATTTAGTTCCCCGGAGAATAAACTCTTGAAGGATAGAGTAGAAATTAGTCTGATAAAATAAAATGCATAAAAAAATCAAAAAACCTATTCAAAAAAAAAAATTTTCCTAATATTTTTATTATCTTACGGCACAACAATCAAATCTAGATTCTCTTATTTTTGCAAACAAATCAGCAATCCATTTTTGAGTTTAGATTCGAATTCGGTTTTGATTCAATTACCAATTAAATAAAGACTTAATTTTTTTTATAAATAAAGGCCTATTTTTTCTAGAAAAGGACCTATTTCTTCTTTTTGGTTCGAATTTTTTCTCTTTGTTTCTAAATTTAGCAGTTCTACTACTAGTCAGCTTGATTCTTTCAAATATTTTGTAATTAGAAATAAAAGGTAAGAAAGATAAGATACGAGCTTGTTTTATAGCAATAGCAATTAATCATTGTTGTTTCAAGGTCAATTTAGTTACTCATCTAGATAATACTTTTCCTTGTTCACTAATAAATGGACTAAGTAAACTCGTGTTTTTATAGTAATTAATCGTTGTTGTTTGATTTATACAGAGTTTATTTAGTTTATTCCTTAATATAAAATAGAATATACCGAAAATCTTATTTCGGTTGGACATAAAAAAATTAGAATTAAGAAATAGGATTTGGTTTGTTTATTTCGATTTTATATATTTTTTCTATACATACATATATATATATATATAATTACATATATGTATAATCAAAATAATTAAAATATTAATATATAATTAAAATAATATAAAATAGAAATTTTCAATTTCCATAATATTTATATAAATAGAAAATAGATTTATATAAAATTGAATGAAAATGGTTTTGTCCCTTCCATGAAAGTATGATAGACAAACGTTCGGTTCGATCTATTTCGTTATCTCTCCATGAATTGTATGTATGTAACAATATAGACATAATTTTCGTAATTCCAACCGATTTGGCGTATTGTGTCGAATCTTTTGAGTAATATGACTGGAAATGCCCCTTGATTCCTTATTAACACTCTTCTGAATACAACCGATACATTCCAAAATAACTTTTACTCGAGCATCTTTACCCTTAGCCGTCAACCTAACCTTCTTTGGATTTTTGATTCAAACCATTTTTCTATTATTATTCTCGCCTGAAGTGAAAAAGAAAGGAAAATAAAAAAATAGAAGTTCCTAGCTCGAAAAACAAATACAATTAGAAAGATTTTGTTGCAATGACAATCGATAGAGTAATAATAGTAAATAAATCTTCGAAATACTCTGCAATCAAAAGGTTTCTAACTATATTTCTAATAATAAAATTTCATTTTAATAGCTTGTATGATACTATTACCCTAGATTCACATTCGAATAGGATTCCAAATTTTGATAAGGTTGAATCCACTTTTCGTCTTTCTCCCCTCTACTATTCTTATATTAGAAAGGGGGGTTAGTCATAGATTGTTGATTCTATCTCTAATCTTCATTGCCCCCTTTCCACGTCGATTGCTAGAATGAAAAAAAGGGGAATGTCACCGCATTTGGGAAAAAATGATTGATTTCTTCTATTAGTGGACCAACTAAAGCCCCAAACCATAGAGTACTTAGGACCGGTGCCACAGAAAGATATGTTTTTAGATTTGCATTGAAAATCCCCCTTCTTTATTTCTTTAATGTAATATATTTCATAAAGACAATACATATCTAATCTACGATCAGATGTATAGATGGTTTCAAGTTAAAGAATAATTTTGTTTTTACACAAAATCCCTAAGCTAAGTCACATTTAAATAAATATACAATGATCCGGTAGATAAAATATTT
This sequence comes from Carnegiea gigantea, assembly GCA_029747015.1. Classification (NCBI taxonomy): domain Eukaryota; kingdom Viridiplantae; phylum Streptophyta; class Magnoliopsida; order Caryophyllales; family Cactaceae; genus Carnegiea; species Carnegiea gigantea. The sequence goes on from JAKOGI010000462.1 coordinate 122,677, forward strand.
TTTTTTCCATAAAATAGAGTGGCATGCCCCTTCCTACTGAGCATTCCCAAAAAGTATTTTTGAATTTATGATGGATTTTTTCATATATATCAAAATATTTTTATTATACCTTATATGATATGAGACCAAAAAGAGGAAATGGCAAGATAAATTATGTATATAGGAAAGAACAATGTGGAAAACAAGACAAGGATAAGGATTCTTTACAATTATACTATAAAAACCAATTTAATTTAAAGGGATGTATTGCAGCTTGGTAGCGCGTTTGTTTTGGGTACAGAATGTCATGAGTTCAAATCCTGTCATCCCTATCTAGTTACGTTTCCTCTGAGATGTAAGGAGGAATTCAACTTTAATTTCAATCAATTAGAAACAAACTTTATCATTTTTTTTAATCATGCTCTATATGATAGATAGTGCATGCATACAAGATGTAGATGTATCTTGTGGTTACAAAAAAATTTCTTTACAGTCTTATCTGTTATGATAAGAAAGTGCTCTTCGTTCAGTTCGGTACCGTGGGTCTCCAAAACCCGATGTCGTAGGTTTAAATCCTATAGAGAGTTATTCCATTCTTGTTAGGTCGAATCAAATTAATTATCAAATTAGACTGAAATAACTGAGCAGTAATCTAGATTTGACCTCCTACTTTCTCTAATCTATAGGAGGTCAATAAAAAAAAAATTGTTAATTAATCTAAGTAATCAAAAGCCGAACTGATCACAACGTCTGTATTGTAAATATGTGGTTATGAATAATCTAGCTAAAGTAATAGGAATTAGACCTAAGACAATTTCAAATAGAAAAAATTCAATCATTTCACTCAATTCCTTTGAAAAAAAGAAAGAAAAAGGTAATATCTATCTCTAAATATTAATCTGAATTGCCCATGAATCTCAACAACCAAAAATTATCATTTGACATGGTAAAGAGCTAAAAAATATATGGAATCCCACATAAAGATTTCTTGAGTTGTTTATTCAATTAATGTCAAATAAGTCCTATCTTACTCAGACCTACAAATAAAGTGGAAGTTATAATTAAAGCCGCTAGTAAAAAAACTGAAGTAACTAGTTATAGTAGGCATGAGGGAACTAAATGAAATATGTTCTTTTCATACATATGTATATAAAGCAGTTGCCCAAGTTTCCATTGAAAGATCGGAGGGAGAATAAGTAAAAATAAGAATTCTAAAGAATAAGTTTAATTAAAAGTTTCAGATTTATCAATTTTTAATTATTAGTTTATAGATGTCACTATACTTTTTATTTCAAATTGAACTTAACTTTTATTTTGACTCAGTCAACTTAACAATTGGGTTCATCCATATAAATAATATTTCGAAAGAAAAGAAAAAGGGGTATCACACCTTCATTTCAATATTAATCAAAATTGCTTTGCTCTGCCAGAAGAAGGATAGCTATACTGATTTGGTATACTCTAAAGACACCTTTGGTACAATATAGGTAATCCCACAAAGATATTATGGAAAGTAAATGTAAATTACTGATCTCATCTTTTACAGATTTGCCTTTGACTATACAAGAATATGTGGAGCTTAGCATATTTGGAAGCACATGAGAACATTCTTTTGCTGATATTGTTACTAGTATTCGATATTGGGTCATTCATAGCATTACAACACCTTCCTTATTCATTGCCAATTGGTTATTCATCAGCATGGGTTTAGCTTACGATGTGTTTGGAAGTGCTTGGCCAAATGAATATTTCATAGAGAGCCGACAAGGAATTCTATTAACAACTAGCCGTTTTGATTCTTTGGAATAACTTGATGAATTTAGTAGATCCTTTTAGGAGGCGCAATGACTATAAATCGAACCTATCCTATTTTTATAGTGTGATGGTTGGTTGTTCACGGACTAGCTGTGCGTACCATTTCTTTTTTGGGGTCAATATCTGCAGTGTAGTTCATCCAACGGTAAACAAAACTGAATCCGAATTATAGAGCTACAACACAACCAAACTCGAACGAAGAAAATGTTGAATTGAATCATATCAGTCTTTACTAGGGACTATTACTCATTTTCGTACTTGCTGTTTTATCTTCCAATTATTTGTTCAATTAAATAAAAAGAAAGAACAAAAGAAATCTATAGAATAGAGTAGGAATTCTCTTATTCCATTCACAAGGACCTTATTTCATAATTATCCATGATTGTTTATGTCTCTAGTACGACCACTTGATGAAATCTGTGGGGAAGTGAGGTAAATGGCCGATACTACTGAAGGATTCCTCTTTGGATAATATGTATTGTAACTGGCATTCTTGTGATGGGTCAAATAGGTATTTTCTTTTATGGTCCATATTCTGGATTGGGCTCATCCCTGTAGTAATCGGATGAACTAGCGCATAGATATGAAAGTACAAGAACTTGACAGGACCTTCCTTCTCCCTTGAATTAGACAAACAAAGAAGGGGGAGGCCCCGTTAATTTCTTTATTTTATTTTATTATCATAATCCTTTTTTGTCTAAATGAAAAAAGGATCCATACAATGATGCTTTTTAGAAATTCATTTATTTGGTCATTCAAAACATCTATTTTTCGATAGTCTTCTTTAATTGACCCTTCCTAAAAAAAATAAGGAATCACTTGATTTATTGAATCACACAATAGAATCAATATTTTTCTATATCAAATATCGTGCAAGAAGTTCTAATTGTTCAATCAATTTTCGTTTATCTTTTTTTAGTTTGTCCACTACTTTAGTATATTATAAAGTAGTATATTATAAGGTAGTATATTTGAAAGTAAAGTATGTTATAATTATATATGTAATAATAATATAATAAAAAAATCAATCTAAATCTAAAAAAACAAAAAATGAAATCTCAAAAAAAATGAAATTCCGCCTAAGTCTTTAACGAAGGAAATCCAGACTCATTACTATTTCGACACACGACAAGCAAGTATGTGTACAATTCCTTGTCGTGTGTCGAAGACGAGGAAGGCAACGAATCCCCCCTAGAATTGTTTATTCTCCTCATTTATTTATCTTCTCTTTTCATTTTATTCCCTGCATAATCTAATATCTAGTCGAATTTGATCCTAGAATCGAATAGAAAACTTTTGATACACTCTATGAAATTGAGATATCATATGATATTTGATAATAGTGACATGATCCCAATTTCAATTGAAAAAAAAAGTAAAAACAAGTCAACTAGTTCTCTTTGCATATATATATATATATATATATATATATATATATATATATATATATATATATATATATATATTCTAACAAAGAATGTAGTACAAGTAATTCCAGACTTCTCGTAGATGTAGGAAAATAGTATTAAAAAAAAATGTCTTCTTATAATTTTTTTATTTCTTAATCGTCCAAAATTGTCAAAGAATTATCAAAAAAAATTTGTTCTTATTACGAACTTAATGCTGATAAATCCACAATTCTAAAAATTTATTTCGGACAATTGAACCTTCTCAAACTGTTTCTTTTAAGACCTAAAAAGATTTGCGCCAAAATAACAGATGTAACGAAGAACAAAAGACCTTGTATGCGCAATGGGTCTTGAAGTACTATTTCTGCATCTCCCTGACCAAATCCACCCACATTAGGATTACTTGTTAATGGTTGTTCAAGTTTGATAGATTCACCCTTTAAAACAAGAAGTTCTGGTCCTGGAGGGATAATATCAACCACTTCACGTCCATTCGAAGCATCTACTATGGTTATTTTGTATCCGCCCTTTTCTTTTCGAAAAATTTTCTTTACTATACCGACTGCTATAGAATTATAAACTGTATTATTACTCTTGCTTCCGCCAGGATAAATTTGGCCCCTTTCCCTGTTACCACCCACATATATCGGATATTTTAAGAAGTAAGCATCTTTCTTAGTAGTAGGGTCCGAGGAAAGAATCGTAAATGTGATTTTACTATATTTTTTCACAGGAATAGGACCTATCACAGTAATATTTCTTTTATTGGGGTGATAGCTCTGAAAAGAAAGATTGCCAATCTTTTCTTTCATCTCAGGAGAAATACGATCAGGTGGGGCTAATTCAAATTCCTCGGGTAAAATAAGAATAGCCCCACATTCAAACCCCCCCTTTTTGCCATTAGCAAGAACTTATTTTAGTTGCATATCATAAGGAATTCGAACAACTGCTTCAAATATGGTGTCAGGAAGAACTACTTATGGAACCTCAATGTCCACAGACTTATTAGCTAAATGGCAATTGGCACATACAGTATGCCCAGTTGTTTCTCGTGGATTTTCATAACCTTGCTGTGCAAAAATGGAATATGCATTTAAAATAGATGACCAAGTTATTATATATATCATGGCCAATATGGAAATGCATCCAGTAATCTGTTCTTTTATCCAAAAAAAAGTATTTCTAGTTTGCATGTCCCAATCGTTGACCCCAAAAATTCCTATAATAAATTAGGTAGGTTGCTAGTCTAGTTCCCTATCCATGATTCTGCTATTTACATTACTAAACTGAATTTACTGAAAGAAATATTACTAGAATATGGGAGAAACTTCCCGCCTTGGATGGGTAGAAATAGCAGTAAGTACAATTTTAAATGCTTTGATTATGTACAAAGTAAGAAACCTTATAATTCTTTATTATAATTGGATTAACATTTGTATGTCTTTTTCTTTTCAATCATTCGTTGAATGATAAATCATTACAGGTGATTGGGATACCGGATTTAAATAACGAAAAATCCCATATTTGAGAATTATATCTAGAATGACTCAAAAAGTGGAAACATGACCAGATATATGCAAACCCAAAATCTTTGTAGATAGAGCCAATCATTAGTTCCTAACCATGGGGTGAATGAAATCCAATACATAAATCGGTGAATAAAAGAATAGAAAAATCTTTTCTTGTGTCGCTTAAGTTATATAGGAATTTCTAAGTCCAAGAGTTAAGAAGACTAAGTTCTTTATTCCACAGAATAGAATACCCACTTAGAATAAGGAAATAGATTATATTTGTCGAGAAGTGCAAAATCATATGGATATAGTCCTCATTGTGCATCTTGATCAATTGAATCGTTTCATTGTGGATTCTTTTACGAAGCTTTTGTAGATGTGTTTTCGGGTATTCTTTATCATTTCATCCAACAAACGAAACTCCTCTGATTCAATGAATTTTTCTAGAAGACTCGTTTCTTGAATATCATTCAAAAGAGTTTCAGATTGTTTTATATTCCACCAATTAGTAACACAAGATTCCAGACTTTTTTTGAAATGATAGAGAGATCCATCAGGGTAAAAATACTGTAGATACAAGATATAGAAAGGGAATAAATGCTCTCTTTTTTTCCATTTTTTCCATCTAGAAATTGTTAACGAACTCGTCGAGCTCGTCAACTCGATGCGACCTAATATTTCTATGAAACATAAGTTCTATTACTCTATTACAAAGTGTCAAACCTATGAATCTATTGTCCCTTTTTTTGGGTTCTAATTTGGTAATTAGTCCTTGAGTCTTGAAAAAACACAAAATATGGAATAAGAATAAAGAATCCACTTTGAATTCGAATGAAAATAAAAAAATCATGTTTCTAGATATTGCAATTAGTTCAATTCGAAGCAATCCCTTCCTTTTAAGGAATACATGGGATAGCCACTTCAATTTATGAATATTATTTTGATTTCAAGAGTAGAGAACTTACTTGGCTACGAAAATATCAATCAATTTTTTGGAAAAACTTGATGAGTTACCCATAGCACAAAATTAAGAATTGAGGGTCTGAATGTGATGATAAAAAATGGGTGGCAAAACAAAACAAATTCGAATAAGAAAATTCTCATTATAATTATGAGAAAGCCAATTCTTTAATCATCAAAGAGAATAAAGGAAAGAATAAAAATAAAACAAAAGATTGCTAAGTAATATTAAAAAAATACATGATTTTTTTATTGTATCTAACTTATCAATTCTAACCAGGGAACCTAAAGAAAGGTTTTTTTTTTTTTTTTTTGGATTTGAGATATGGAATGAATCCATTATTATTTTGATTGTTTACTTTTTTTTAAATTACTGTTACTGAATCTAATTGAGAATTGAGTTGAGTCGATTTCCATACGAATAAAAGACTCTTTTTTGCAGACAAATTTGTAGACAAAAAAATTTCCATTTTGGTTTTTCTGTATACCTGTATGCGTTTGTTTTGACTCGAATGTGTGTTCTGATTTAATTTTCATTAAGGACTCCGTATAAAAAAAAAGGATTATAGAGTTTTTATTTTATTCCGAGTTGAGAAAGAAAGCATTCGTTTCACAATACTTCATTCAATTGGTACACGCAGAAAATAGGCTAATTCAGTAGCTTTTTACTCAATTTCTCGTGGAGTCAAATTCTCATCAGTACGAGTCAAGGGAATGGCCCCCTGGCCTCTGATTTCTAGATAAAGGATACAACGAGTATAAATACCCTCTTTAAGTTCTATTCTAATGGACTGAATATCTTTTATAAGAAATCGGAGGAAGATGCGGTGATTTTTTCTAGGAAATCTCCAATGAAAACTACATACTCTTCCTTCTTTTCTATCAAAGTGATCATAACAACTACCTACATTCCACGAAATTGTACACCACAAATAGGAGCTAATAAAGAGGCTTGCGATCCCACAGAAAGGCATTACGATCCATTGTGGAAAAAACATTTGCTAGGATGGAATAAAGATATCAACTTCCTACCAAGATAGCTAGAAATTCTAACCAATAAGAATCCTAAGGAACCTAAAAAAAGGATAAATGCCCAGCAAAAATTACTAATTTTTCTAGATCCTGTTATAAGTACTATCCATATACATTCTGATCACCAATTTAGATTGGATCAGGTTGCATTTTATTTGAATTGAAACAATATCCCAAATGAATTTGACTTTCCTTATTCTTTTTGTTTCCAATGTAACTCTCATCAACTAGTACCATTCTGACTTGAATCTTTACTTGAAACTAGCTAGATCAAAAATAATAACATCAACCTCCCTAATTTCATGTTTCCACATGCACATGCATAAGGGCGCTTTCTTTTATGTTCGGAAGAAATCATGTGGTAAACCATTCTGCTAAATAGATATCTGTGTTATGATTTAAGTCTAACTATTGAAAAATTACATTTGGCGCACACCACAGGATCTAAACAATCTTGTTTTTTTGAAATGAAGAAATAAAAAAGCTATTGCAATTGCTGGAAATACTAGGCCTACTAAAGGCACAAAAATAGAGGGAAAGTTGATAGTTGTTATAGAATGGGTACCTCGATTTACTATATTGTACCTATTTTTTATATTATTTTGGTTATTTTATGTTATTACATTAATAAACTAATTCGAATTCGAATTCTATAGATATAGAATTAGAAGTCAATAGAGTATATGTAATAAGTGCATGGAATGTAAAACTAAAAAAATCAGTTTTCCACAGATAATATATGATAATTGACTTTATTATTCTTCATTTTTTCTTCTTTCTTTTGCTTCTACAAATTCAATAAAATAAATTGAAAGATAATTGAATTTCCAAAGGATTCATTAGAATCAGATCCAAGAGGGATTTGAAATAGGAAAAAGAATGGGGATTCCTGGAAAATTCCAAAAGAGGCAAAAAGTTATTTATTTTTGAATTATATACATATATCAAAATGGAAAAAGGGAACATAAAATTTGTTTTATTTGACAAATTTCGTAGAAGGAAACACAAAGAAAGATGTCATTCTTTTTTTTTAAATCTTATTGATAGGGGTTTCCTAATTAGTAATCAAAAAATGTGAATATATAAACTCCCATTTTTTGATTTTTTCGATTCTATAATTAGGGTGTCGTCGACTAAAAGCCCCAATCCATCTAGTTTTTACTTTGATTCTTATAAACCATTTATTAAACTGATACAAATAATTGACCTTTATGCTCGACTTGATTTTTATTCACAGAAAAGACGTGCAACTTAAGTAACTCACTTATAAGGTTCTTTAAAAGATTACACGGTACGATTAGATCCAATAAACTCTTATGGAATAAATTTTCCAATTGTTTGTAAATCTTCGGTACTATCAGATTCAATGTTTGCTCAATTACTCTTTTACTCGCAAATGCAATGTCGGCATTGGGTTTGGCAATAATCATATCTCCCAACATACCAAAACTGGCTGTCACCCCACCAGTAGTGGCGATGTAAGGACTGATATATAGAATAGCTTTTTATTTGCTTGGTACTTATGCAAAGTAGCAGATATTTTAGCCATTTGCATTAAGCTCAAGCTTCCTTCTTGCATCCGTGCCCCTTCGGAAGCACATACTAAATAATGATTAGGAAAGTTTTGGTAGCATATTCAATCAACTGGGTTATTTTTTCACCTATTATGGATCCCATATTACCTCCCATAAATTGAAAATCCATAACCCCAATTGCTACAGGAGTACTGTTTAGTTGACCTGTACTTGTTTGAACAACTTTAGTTGACCCCGTCTCTTCTTGATAGGAATAAATACGATCTTTATAGTCTTTCTCCTCAAATTCGGATACACAATCAATACAATCTTCCGAATCTTCCTTCGATTTCGAATTTCCTTCCTCCGACTCCGATTTGAAATCAATACCATTTGCTGAATTAGTAAAATAAAAAGCAATAGGATTCTTAGAATCATCAAACTTAATCCCAGTGTGGAAATCTTCATTAGAATCAAGATGAATTTTAGTTTTTGAATCTTTATCCAAATCATTATGATTTTGTGAATCTTTAGCAAAAGTTTTTGCTAAAATCAATCCCGTTTTTGGCATTAGTTTCGCCATTATTTTCATTACATTCGCAACAACATATGTAACAACATATAATATGGCGTTTGCAATTATTTTTATCACATCCGCAAAGGCATATATGACGTTTGCAATTCTTTTTATTACACTCGCAAAGACATATATGACATTTGCAATTATTTTTAGATTTATTACACTCGCAAAGACATACGAAAAACCATTTGCAAATTTTTTTTATTACATTTACATTTGCAATGACAAAAATGGTCATTATTATTATAATCCGCCTCCTCCGGATGAATTAATATTTTTATGATCCCTATCAAATTCAATGAGTATCTCAAATTCAGTAAGATCCTTCTTTTTTATAGTGGAATTCGTATCAAATTCAATGGGATCCGTTGAAATCATGTCTTCATCCATAGAATTCCAAGGGCCTTGATCAATTGGAAGTTTGATTCTTTCTAAACTACTCATTTTCAAATAAGATCCACAGTGTTCACAAATATTTAATTTTGTCTTAAACAAATAGTTTTTATAATTTAATCCATAACAATTTCTGCATTGAACCCACAATTGCCTATATTTTTGAGTTCCCTCTTGATTCAGATCTGAATCTTTATTCAGAGTTCCCTCTTGATTCAGATCAGAATCTTGATTTAGAGTTTCCTCTTGATTTAGATCAGAATCTTGATTCAGATTTCCCTATTGATTATTCTTAGAACTTTGATTCTTTTGATTCTCATTTTTCTTTTTCGTCCCTTTCTTTCTTATTTTTTTTGTTTTTTTTAATACTCTTGATCTTGAAAATATTTTGTTTATCTTCGTTTCTATGGTGACTTCTTATCATACGTAAAATAAAAAGTTTTCATATATCCACCCCCTTATATTCATATAGAATAGAAGAAAGTTTGTTATTTTTTTAATTCATTCCAAGAAAAGAAATTGTGTTTTTCCTATCGATCTTTTCAATTTTATTGTTTTTATTAGATGTAACACAAATTGGAAATTTTTTTCAATTTCAATAATAATAATGAAAAAACAAATTACATAGGTTTGTGACAAAAAAGATAAATCAGAATTACTTCTTGAATACCTACTAATCTGACCACTAAGCAAATTACTAAACAAAAAATGTGATTTTTTTTATAGTCAAAATAAAATAAATTGTATTTTTATTTGTTCTATTAATGCTTTCTTGATTTGTTTCATTATTGAAAATTGATTTATCCAATTTTTTTTTGTTGATTCAAGAAAAATAATTTTGTGTATAAATTCTAGAAATATTTAAAATATATAGAAATAGATCTACGTATATCTTGTCCACAGAAATTAAAAAAATAACCTGATTCATTGATTAATCAAGCAGTTCTCCTTTTCAATATTTGAAAAATATTTTGGAGTGATTCTAATCTTTTAACATCACAGTGTGTTTTGTTAGGGCTAATATTTACAAATTTTGAAATTCAATCCACTTGATTTCTGATTGTACTTCTTCTATTAGCCAGATCTTTCATTTTTTTTTTTTTTGTCAATGAATAAGTTGTCAAATTCATGAATTGGGCTTCAATGGATGATTCATGAACCACCTGATTATTAATTATAGAATCATTTTCTTTTATTATTTCAATTGATTTGCATCTTAATTCAAATTCTAAATTTGGATTTACATTTGAAAGGTTTTTGATAATCTTTTTTTCAATTTGTTATTAATAAATAGATTAAATAGAAGGTTTTGAATTAAAATAATCCATTTTTTTGCAAGGTTATTTCGAAATTATATATATACATATATATATATGTATACATACATATATATATATATATATCGTAATTAAATTTAGCGACTAAATATTTTAATTTTTGTTTCTAAATTCATTTGAACCTTTGATAAGTAATGAGGGAAATCTAAAAGCAAGTTCATGCTCTTTAAACATTACGTTGCTTAATTGAAATAACCTTTTTAATTGATTTAGTTTGTTAAACCATTCAGCTGAATCGTACCTTAGTTAAAAAGAATCTTCAAACAACATAGCTAATTTCAATTTCAGTAATTCAGCAGAATCGTTTTCAAATTAAATTCCTTTTTAGTAATTCAACGGAATCGCTTTACACATCACATATAAGCTCATTTCAACAACTGAAAAATAATTCAATAACGCGAGCTCCTTCCTCACAGCACCTTCCATAAATAATCCTCAAAATCCACTCAAATTTCAACCCCAAAATCAGCCACATAATTCGGCTTTAATTCAACATCTCCGCTACTCAATTTTTAATTTCAATGATTCTGGAGTTTTTGAATTATCATGCAACTACATTATCATCCATACATACTTAAAAAAATCAGTATTATGACAAGGCTAAAATGCACTTAAATCAACATCAGTAGCATTCAGTTCCGATTAAGTAGTTTCTGGAGTCAACCACTAACATGCAATAATTGTCTTACTCAAGATAAACTTCCAGATGATAGGTCTAACTTAGTTCATCCTAAAAATCAGCATATTACAATCCAATTCCACAATCAAAGACATGCAATTCGGGGAGCTAAACAATTTATCCAAAACCATCGAAATACTTTGCAAAATTAATAGTAATTAGGTGAAATGGAGAACCTCCCTCCTCACTCGAAGCTTAGGACCCATTCTAAGAGTTTTTGGGTGCTGTTGTGAATGGTCAGGAACCCGAAAATTCGTCCCTCTTCTCCCTGCTATACTCAGACAAGAAGCAACTAACCTAGACCCGGTTTTTGCCCTTTTTCGTTGCTGCTGACATTGCTGCTACTAGTGGTCTCGGGAACTAGCTCAACCGTTGCCTAGCCACTACCGCCCTCTCACTCAGCCTAGCCCCTCTCTCTCTCTGTGTGTTGTGGCTCGCGGGGCTACTGCCCAGCCTGCACAGTGGCCGGTGTGGCATCGACTCACCGTCGCTGTCGACCTTCCACACGCTTGCTCTTCCTCTCTCCCTCTTTCTCTCTCTTTGCAGTTCGTGGAGATGAATGGCGGAAGCCTGTTTGGCTTCCCTTCTCTTCCTGGTCTAGGACCCGAGTCCAAACACCCTCCCCTTTTTTGTTCCTTTGTTCTATTTTTTTTTGCTTGCCTATTCAACTAATATTACTAGCCCTCGTACCTCTTAGTTTAAAGTCAAGCCGTTAATACAATCGCTCGTCGATTTATTCGTTCTCGATAATAAGTCTTGGTCTAACATTCAACGAAATAAATTTTAAGATTTGTTAATCCAATCACACTTTGGAATCTACTTGATTTAGTAATTGATAATAATTCTTATTAAAGCTTATTAAGATCATCGTAAAATTTCAAAACTAATGATAATAACAATATACTTTTTAATGAAATTATCACTTAAGCAAGCATGTCAGTATTAATTCAACTTAACTAAAATAGTAAAATATGATTTCGTAATATCAAGAAATAAGCTATATAGCTTAAATAAAATACGGGTATCACACTAGCATTTTAGAGTTGGGCTAACATCGTTAAGGTAACACACTTTTAGGATGATTTTACATATTTGGGCCCAATAATTTGTATCAGACCCAGTCCCACCTTAATGAAGATCTAACAATATTGTGGGGAAAATCATGCCCATATTCACAAATGGAGACATTAACTAGGGAAAAATCCTTTGTAAGACCTCCACCTTTCAAAGGATCCAACATTGCACATCAGAAGAAATTCATATGTGCTTTCATCCCTGCTTATGATGAAGAAATCTAAGACATTGTAATGAAGAAACTATATTCTTATGAAGATTGTTGGGAACAAGATAGAGCCCAAAGAAGAAAATCACAATTCACTCCTATAGAGAAACTGAAAGCTGCAAAGAACCACAGAGCCTTGAATAGTCTTCTTTGTAGACTAGATGCAAATAAACTCAACTGAGTCATGGCTCATGATGCTATTAAGCAAGCATGGGACACAGTAATCTCACCACAAATGAATAAATCAAGTAAGAAAATCCAAGATTAGCATGTATGCACATTAATGAGAGCTCTTTAAGATGTAACCTGAAGAGTCAGTCAAGGATGTGTATGTGTGATTCACAAGATGATCAATAACTTGAAGTTGTAAGGCAAGAGCTATTCAAATGAAGAGATAATAAGAAAAATGCCACAGTATTTACCAAGACAAAGGTGGGGACCCAAAGTCACTGCTATTGAAGAAGCACAAAACTTGAAGACACTGAAATTTAAGGATTTAATTAGGAAGCCCCTAATCCATGAAATTCATATTCAAGAATGACATTGGGGACATTCCGCTAGCGAAAGGTATTGCTTTCAAAACTCTTAATCAAGAAGTTGATGAACAAAGTGAAGCTACAGATAGTAAATATGAAATAACACTGATAGTTAGAGGATATAAGAAAATGTTCTGACAACCCAACAAAAAAAAAAAAGAACAACAAAGGATTCTACAAGGAGTCCAACCCCATGAGATTTGATAAAAATAAAAAAGGTAATAAAACTTCTAGAAAGGTTGACACTAATAATGGTGTTTGTTGTAGTTGTGGTGATCAATCAAGGTCACTTAGTCAAAGATTGCCCAAACTAAAAATAAAGGATGAAAAAAGGAAACTTAAGGCCATGGACAACAAGGCAATCATTCTAATATGGGGTGGTAGTGAAACTGGTGAAAGTAAAGATGAAAGAGAGGAAGTGGCCAATTTTTATCTGATTGCCAGAATAGACACTAACAACAAGATAGTGACACTGAAAGTAACATAAATATTATCAACATAAGTGATGAAGAGGTTATAGCTCATCTTCTTACTTTCTCCAAAGAAAAACTTACTATAAGTCTTTTGAATATTGAGCATGAGGAACTTGTCCAAGACGGAGTATCTTCAATCAAAATATCTAGCTTTGAAAATTAAGTTTGCAAATTATCTTTAATATGTTTTAAAATTACAAAAGGTATAAGAGAACATTTATGTATTACTCTAATCTCAGCATATGTCCATCAAGGAAAATGGTATTGGTTATAATTTTGGAAGTAAGAAAAAGATCTTACAAAAACTTCTTTGTAAAAGAGACAACACCACAAGAACAACTTTGACTTTAGAAAAGGGAAAAGAAACTTTAATAAATTCAGAAACTAAGGTCACTTTGGCCGTGAAAGAAAAAAGAGCAACTTTGATCATTTCAAAACTCAAAAACTGACTTATCCTTGAATTGTTAAGATCTAGGTTCCCAAAGATGATAAACTTCTAAATCTATTCACTAAAAATATTGAACCTAAATTCAATTGTAAAGGAAGTAAGAAAGTTTGATCTTTTGTTTTGTAGGTGTGCTTGAAATGCAACATTGATTTGTGCTATCTTGCTAGTGGATGTTGAAGCCATATGACTAGAGATTTCCAATTTCTCACTGACTTTAAAGACAAAAACTATAGAAGTGTAATAGCCCGACCCTAAAATCATGTTTATTTATCTAATTAAGCCATGTTATTAATTTTTCACATTTATTTTCCTCATTTAATCATCCCGGTTGGGAGAATTTAATTTTGGGCCCCACTTTGCAATTCAAGTTTCATTGACTATACTAATTTCAGGAAAATTGATAGTAGGCCTCGATAATTATGATTTAAAAGATTAAATTATTTTTCATAACATCACACAAAAAAAAAATATAATTTCGAGCTACGAAAAAATTTATCGCAACGGAGTGCTTTATTTTCGAGCCCAATTCATTTGGGCCTAACTTGAAGCCCAACATACTTATACACTTGATTTAGCTAATTATCATTGTTTATATCTAATCATAATCACCAAAAGCTAGTTTTGGGAGCTAAAATATTAGCCACATACTTAGATAAGGCAAAAAAAAATTTACAACCAAGCAAGCAAAACACAAAGTCTTTTTCTTCTTCTCCATTTCTTCTTCATCTTCTCCACCTCCACGGCATCACCCTCCCCCTAGCTGCTGCCGCCACCTTCTGCCACCAGCTAGGGCTACTGTCGGCCAGCCCCACCACCACAGCACCACCAGCTGCCACCCCCTCAACCACTACTAGCACCAAACACAATACCTCCTTCACTTCTTCTTATGTTCAAGCTTAAGTGAGGTAATCTTTAAATCCAACTTTGTTTAATTCTTGGTTTTATGTTAGTTTCAACCATGAATCATGTTGTCTTGATGAAATCAAGTGTTATTTTGATATTTTGGTTGTTGATTATGCTTGAAAGCAAGTAATGATTGAAGTTGTTCATGATCATGCAAGTTTAGGTTGTGATGATGGATTTTGATTGTTTTAAATAAGGTTTTGTGATCTTTGGTGTTGGTAATGAATATCAAGATGTTTATGTTGATTTAGATGAGTTAAAGAGTGATTTTAGTGGGTGGCTATGTGAAGAAAAGATTGAAAATATGTGAGTTAAAGCTGGGAAACAGACCTGAAATAGGGGCCACTTTGGGAATTAACTGGTGCTGTTTGGCATATCAAAAAATTGTGATTTTTGGTGTAGTGATAGCACTTCTAATAGGCTCTAGAATTACTCAATTTGGAGTTGTGTGGACAAAGTTATGACCAATTTACTGAAGAATGTGCAGAATGCATCGAAACTGGGAGCATATTTGAATAGGATACTTTACGGAAAAAACTGATATTGATTGGGGTATTGAAAAATTGTGATTTTTGGTATGTGGATATATCAATCTGTTATCTTTCAAACGCCTTTTGAATCGCCTTAATCCAAGTTCTGTAGAAAACGATATCGTCGTTTTGCTACAACTGCACAGATTGGATTGAAATTGTACACGTCTGTGTTCTACCCTAATTTTAGGGACCTTATATGTGAAGCATGCCTTGTGTCCTAAATAAAAGTTTTAGTGGACATTATGAGCTTTTCATATTGGGGTTTTACATCTTAGTTGGAGGTTGGGAGTGAAGGATATGGATTTTCTAATGCAGACCATCAAACGGTAACATGAGTGAATACAGAAATCGTGACATTCAAAAATATTATCAGAAGTTTCTATATAATTATGAGTATTGCAAGGAAATTACAAGGTTTAGTAAATTCAACAAGTTTGATTAGTGTATGGAAGCTTATTTGCGTTAGAAAACCGAGTTAAATGAGCATGAAAATGAAATTTGAGAAATGGGCAGAGTAATGACTCAAATCAGTGTCTATTGGACTCAGTTGTGGTTATTTGAGCTTTTATGAACCTCACAACACCTCTCCTGACATTAAGCCTTCTATTATCCATTTCAGAAGCATTACACTTTCCATTATCCATTTTGAAAATATCAGAAACCTATATTTCATTTATATCAATTAAGATCTTTTCTTTATCACTTCAATCATTCCAATTTGGTCTATTTTATTTCAGTTTGTTGTATTTTAAGTTCAATAATCCTAATTGATTTATTTTTCAAATCATTTTGTTATAACTTATCTCATATTGAATTGTTAAAATTGTGGAAGCTTTTTAGTTAATCAATTTCCATTACAACGGGAGTAAATATTGTTTACTAACTGCATTTACCTATAATTACATTTCTTTAGCAGAATCGGGGCCTAGTCCATCGGTTCCATTGTGCATAAGTATTATCAAGAAATATCATTTTAAAGATTTCAGGTATGTCCATTACCTGTATCTTTAGAAATCAGAGTTCATTTATCAAAGTATCATGTTTGGTAAGTACATCAATGAATCAGTTTACACAGTGATTCATCATTTAATTAGTGACCCCGCCAGTTATCATCTACAGGGCATTCGCCCTTTAGGTACCCACGTGACTGCAGGCCAGGTCCCCGATCGGCTTAGCAAGTATACACCTATCCATAGATCGTAACAGTATCAAGGGGTTCACTATCAGATAATAACTAGCAATGCAGTTTTACATCATCTCATTCACTGTTTAAATTTAAAATGAATTGCAAATTGGGCCCAACCAGTGTTTCAATTATCATTTAACAATACAGGAATGCACGTACTGAGCTTCGGCTCACAGTTTGAAATGTTTTTCATGTTTCGTTTTAGGCAAATGCTCAAAGAATTGCCCTTATGCTAGCGAATCAGCTAAAGAAAATAAGTGAAGCAAGGAAATCCGGATGGATCAGAAGTAATGCAGTATATGCATACTTTAAAGCTGTATCTTGAATTCTTCAGTGGATGGAGATGTAGATATTAGATGGTGAATTATTTTCTTATGGTTTATAAACCTTACATTGGTTGACACTGTTTATGAATGGTTGATCATATGTGAAGGTGTATGATTGAAGCTATGCTTAACTGTGTCATTTATAGCACTCATGTTTCAAGCCTCATCCTTTTGGACAACGATAATGCCCCTATCATTGGGTTGTCTAGATTAATTAAGGGATTTATTAAGGGATTATAATATAAACAGTGAAATATGTTTAATTTGGGGCGTTACAGATTTGGTATCAGAGCCAGGTTTAGATTTTCTTGATGGAATATGGAGTATGGAGAGTGGAGTTAAGAGATCGAGAAAGTTGATTAGTGAGGATTTTATGATATCATTGGAGATTTGTGACAATAGTAATGTCTACTTATCTCTCACATATTCTACTCGTATATTCTTCTTTGTCAGATGGATCCATACAATATGTATATAGTTTAATCTCAAGCATCAGATTCGAGGGTGATTTTGAACAACAAGTTAAAGGTGTTCCAATGTGTTTAGGTCGGTATGGCCATACGAGCCACCCATGTGAATGGTATGTTATCCTTTTAGCTGAAATTGTTTATTTTTCGGATGTAAACTCTTGTACCTCGGGTGTGCGGCCCGTAGAGTTGTGATCTCTGGTTTGTAGCCGTTGAGCTTGATTTGATATCCTTTTATACTTCTATTCAATGCAGAGGATGTGATGTAAGGCTTTAAGCCTGGAAAATGATCAGTTTGCAGGCGAAACTCTGTTCGTTTCAGCCTAGAAATTTAAGAATCACTAACAGTCCTAGCCCTAGGGTTGGGGGTTGTTACAAATGTGTCCTATGAAAGGCCCTTGACTCATTTTGAGGTTAAATGCACAAGAAAAACCAAGTATAGGCAAAATACATTAGTTCAATCAACTTGGCAGTTTTGATCAGTGCATAAGGACCGACCTTGAAGTAACTTTTGTTCATGATCACCATGATTTATGTAAGGGTTTCCTATCCTGACTTGAAGTTTAAGGAGATATCTTTCATATGAAACAAGTTATAAGTGGATTAGAGGTCTTTGGGTTATTCAAAACTATTAGACAAGTTAAAGTCTACAAATTGAGCGGAATCCTAATGCACAAGGTCTGAGTTTAGTCCACTTGCAGCCTATGCATTCCATCAGATAGAGATGTCTTAGTTAGTTTATATCAAAGTACATAAAGTAAGCTTTCCAATGACCCATGTTGGAGCATATTTGGAGACCATTAGTCAATGAAATTTAACCTAGAAGTCTGATGGTACAGACTATTCAAGTCAGTGGGTACCTACAACTTTGAGCATATGCTTCCTCATCATGTGGGTGTCATTTTGTGCATTTCTTGGATCCAAGTGGCAATTACTTTAATATGCTTCATCGATTGCAGATATTTTCTTCTGTAACTCAAGAATTTCATCTAAGTGAGTTATATGGGGGTTCTTGATGTAGTATCCCCTGAATTATAGGATTTTGGAGAGCCTTGTTTTATTGCACATAAGTTTGAAACCATTGACTACCGACGATTCCATACAAAAGAAACCAAGGACACAGTAGAGAGACATTTTGCTTCAATCCATTGTAATTCAAGACTTGCTCAAATTGCCCAAACGCTTGTAAGCAGTCCATTGACTCCACCTCTATCTGTGAAGTAGGCATTACTCTTGAAAATATTTCACTGCACTTTCTAGTAACATACCATTTACCATTGTCTTTGTTGGGTTATCAACATCAACTGTCTGGATGTTCCTCACTTTGACCAGGGGCTTTGTCTTTTTGTTTATGTGGCATCTTCTGATCCAGTTGCATCACCATTCATTCTCATGTCACATCTTCATCCGTCTTGGTCACTTTGTCTTGCTTTTAAGAGCCCAATTGCTGCTGGTAGCTGGTTTATGATTGGGTTGTACCCTTATCAATAGACGATAATTTTGTGGCATACTTGTACAAAAGGTAGATCTTAACTACTTTTTGTATAGGGGTTGATTGTTGTCTAACTTGTGGAACCCATTGCTAAGGGAAACGCAATGTGTCTACCCTTTTTGGCTGATTTAATCTAAGTTCCCTGTGGAAGACCACTTGCATAAAGCTTAAGTTTGACAATCAAAATCTTTGCCATGTATTTAGATTACGTCAGTGAGAAATTTTGATGGGTTACTGCCCTTGGGAAGATGCCTTCAGCTGATTCAGACTAAAGAACTCTAGAGTGCCAAGTATGACCCAGTGGAACCTGAAAAATAGATTCGAGGAATGGAGAAAATTTTCTTTATAATAGAGGTTCTAGGGGAGAAAAAGGTGAACATTGGAACATTTTATCTAACTAGTGAAACCGATATTTGATGAAACACTGTTAAGAATGGACCCTTAGGGCCTGACTTCACTTGTAGTAGAATTACGGAAGAACTACATACACCGCTTCAGATTACCAAGTGGGAACTAACAAATGCACATGGTGGTGCGGTAGCCCAGAGACCTCATCGCTGCCTGTTCCTGAAAACTGAAGGCTGTAGAAAAGGGCTCTCACTTTCAAGGCCCGCAGCTGTAAGAAGGGCTTATGTGTTGAGCAAGAAGGAAGCTGCCACTTCTGGTGCAGCACTGAAGCTCTCTTTTAATTTCAAAGCCATTTTGTCTATCGATTGATTTAGTTGCCACTCATTCATTTATATTCACACAATCTGCCATGTAAGTGAACATTGAGAATAACAAGGGATAAACCAATTATGGAACCAAGTTATCTAACGACTCTAGAAGTGAGTGTTCTACATCTCATAAATTTGTTTCAATTACTATTGATGAGATAGTTTCCCATGAAGTTCTGATTCAATTTGACTCGTCAGACTTTGATATCATTTTGGAAATGATCTGGTTGTGTACTTTTGGGGCCAAGATAGGTTGTGATGACCCTAAGGTTATTTCAAGAGATGAACAAGGGAGACAAATATGTTTTATGGTCAAAGAAAGGAAAAACCTTGTCCTTTAAATTCTATTATGAAAACAAGTGAGCTCTTATGTCAAGGATATATTTTGTATTGGTGTTATGCTAGTAACATTCAATCGAAGGAAGAAAAAGCAAAAGATATCCCTATAGTTAGTGGATTCAGAGATGTTTTCCTGAAGAATTACCAGGAGTGCTCCGTAAAGAGAAATTGATTATGAGATTGAATTAATCCCTGATGCTCAATCTATCTCCGAAGCCCCATATCGTATAGACCCAACAGAGCTTAGAAAACTGAAGATTCAGTTAGATGAGCTATTACAGAACATATTTATCAGACCATCCAAATGTTCCTCAATGGGATGCCTAGTTCTATTTATAAAGAAGAAGAATGGAACCTTATGGTTATGTATTGTTTTCAGAGAACTGAACACGATCACCATCAAAAAAACAAATACCCATCACCCCAAGTAGGTGACTTATTTGCTCAACTGCAAAGAACATGAGTCGTATATAAGATTGATTTGAGGTCAGGGTACCATCAACTTAGCCTTATATCTGAATACATTACCAAAACCACACTACGAACCATGTTTAGGTCATAATAAATTCACTGTGATGCCTTTTGGCCTAATCAATGGCCCCGTGGCCTTTACGGATCTTATGAATAGAGTTTCAGACCATATCTAGACAAGTTGTGATGGTGTTTATAAAAGATATCTTGAAATATTCCAAGAACAAAGATGAGCATACTGTTTATTTGAGGACAGTGTTGCAGACCTTGAAGGAACATCAATTATATAGCAGATATAAGAAGTGTGAGTGTTGGTTAGAAGTATTGGTGTTTTTGGATCACATGGTGTCAAAGGAAGAGATTAAGGTTGATTTGCAAAAGGGTGAAAGCAGTTATAAAGTGTCTAACATCCACCAATGCACTGAGACTAGAAACTTTTTGAGTGTAGCAAGGAATTATCGAGTTCAGAAAGGATTTGCCAAATATTATCTTCCCTGACCAATTTATTGAAGCAAGCTACAAAGTTTGCAAGAAAATATAGTGGTACCTTATCCCTCCCAACAGTTCAAGTCTTATCGGTGGTACCTTACCCATAATTCAGGTGCACTGAGAATTTAAAAACATTCCTTGTAAGGTGTACCTTGTGCAATCTATACTGACCATCAGAGTCTGAAGTATATCTTCACTTAGAAGAAGCTCAATCTACATAAACCATCAGTTGTGGCAGATCCAATGTCAACCAAGAAAGGGAAATGTTGGGCAGACGTCCTAAATAGGAAGGCACAACATACCATGAACACTATAGTGAATACTCAACTGAATCTCTTGAGAGAGCTTGAGAACTTTGACATTCAATTAGCGTCACACAGGAAGGCGAATGTTCAATTGCCAGCACTTATTTTACAGCCCTCTGTAATGGAGGAAATTAGAGTAAATCAGGGTAGCAATTTTGAGCTCCAAAAAATAAAGCAAAATCTTGAGAAAGGAATTCAATTTCAATGGACTTTGTCATGGGATTCTCTCCGATACAGTGTCTGATAATAATTAGAGGTTTCAAGCCTATTTTGGCAAACACTTCAAAGAGCCTTTGGAACTAAATTGAACTCTAGCAGTTCTTATCATCCTGAAACGGATGGGCAAGCATCTAAAAATATCAATGGATCCAACTCTTCTGAGTTGGAGCCTGTAGTACTTCATGACCTACGACCAACATTTGCATTTGAAGAAAGTATGGAACTCCCAGTGGTCAACGTTGTGATAGCATTAGTAGAGAATCCTACAGGAAACATCAGGATAAAATGACGGTGGACATTGACAACAAAATCATCTTTTAAGTCATGACAATCTTCTTCAGCATTCAATAAGGCGGCATATCTCAGAAGAGTCTTGAAAGCATACCATTGGAACTGACAGAAAAGTTATGTTGATAAAAGAAGGAGATTCCTGGAATTTCCGATATATGAGAAGGTTTTTCAGAAAGTTATGTCAACTAAGGATGCAAGCAGGTTGAACTGCAAACTAAATTGAGGCGAAGATCTATTGGACTATATCAATTAATTGAAAGGTTGAATTCTAGAGCTTGCCTCATAACTTAGGCAATACATTTCAGACCCTGATCACGCTGTCATAATCAAAACCATTGCGGTCATTGAGGGTCTTATGCTTTAAGATCTCCCAATCCAGATATTAGCTCACAGGATTAAGCAGTTAAGCATCAAGCAGATATCTTTCATCATATTAATTTGGGCAAATCATACCTCCCTGAAAGCTACTAGGGAAACTGAGCAAGAAGTGAAAGCCAAGTACTCATATCTATTTGAAATCACCTTGCATGATTGTCAAAGTTCATAAGTTTTGAGGATGAAACTCTTTAAGGGGGGAAGGCTGTAATAGCCCGACCCTAAAATCATGTTTATTTATCTAATTAAGCCATGTTATTAATTTTTCACATTTATTTTCCTTATTTAATCATCCCGGTTGGGAGAATTTAATTTTGAGCCCCACTTTGCAATTCAAGCTTCATTTACTGTACTAATTTCAGAAAAATTAATAGTAGGCCTCGATAATTATGATTTAAAAGATTAAATTATTTTTCATAACATCACATAAAAAAAATATAATTTCGAGCTACGAAAAAATTTTATCGCAACAGAGTGCTTTATTTTCGAGCCCAATTCATTTGGGCCCAACTTGAAGCCCAACATACTTAGACACTTGATTTAGCTCATTATCATTGTTTATATCTATTCATAATCACCAAGAGCTATTTTGGGGATCTTAAATATCAGCCACATACTTAGATAAGGCAAAAAAAATTTACAACCAAGCAAGCAAAACACAAAGTCTTTTTCTTCTTCTCCATTTCTTCTTCATCTTCTCCACCTCCACGGCATCACCCTCCCCCTAGCTACTGCCGCCACCTTCTGCCACCAGCCAGGGCTGTTGTCAGCTAGCCCGAGCACCACAGCACCACCAGCTGCCACCCCCTCAACCACCACTAGCACCAAACACAATACCTCCTTCACATCTTCTTATATTCAAGCTTAAGTGAGGTAATCTTTAAATCTAACTTTGTTTAATTCTTAGTTTTATGTTAGTTTTGATCATGAATCATGTTGTCTTGATGTAGTCAAGTGTTATTTTGATATTTTGGTTGTTGATTATGCTTGGAAGCAAGTAATGATTGAAGTTGTTCATGATCATGCAAGTTTAGGTTGTGATGAAGGATTTTGATTGTTTTAAATGAGGTTTTGTGATCTTTGGTGTTAGTAATGAATATCAAGATGTTTACGTTGATTTAGATGAGTTAAAGAGTGATTTTAGTAGGTGGTTATGTGAAGAAAAGATTGAAAATATGTGAGTTAAAGCTGGGAAATAGACTTGAAATAGGGGCCACTTCGGGAATTAACTGGTACTATTTGGCACATCCAAAAATTGTGATTTTTGGTGTAGTGATATCTTGATGAGTTAGCTTTTAATAGGCTCTGGCAGTACTCAATTTGGAGTTGTGTGGACAAAGTTATGACCAATTTATTGAAAACTGCGTAGAATGCATCGAAACTGGGAGCATATTTGAACAGGAGATTTTACGAAAAAAAACTGGTATTGATTGGGGTATTGAAAAATT
Organism: Carnegiea gigantea; assembly: GCA_029747015.1. Classification (NCBI taxonomy): domain Eukaryota; kingdom Viridiplantae; phylum Streptophyta; class Magnoliopsida; order Caryophyllales; family Cactaceae; genus Carnegiea; species Carnegiea gigantea. The sequence goes on from JAKOGI010000462.1 coordinate 146,185, forward strand.
GTGATTTTTGGTGTGTGGATATATCAATGAGTTATCTTTTGAATGCCTTTTGAATCGCCTTAATTCGAGTTCTGTGGAAAACGATATCGTCGTTTTGCTATGACTGCGCAGATTGGACTGAAGTTGTGCACGTCTGTGTTCTACCGTAATTTTAGGGACATTATATGTGAAGCATGCCTTGTGTCCTAAATAAAAGTTTTAGTGGACATTATGAGCTTTTCATATTGGGGTTTTACACCTTAGTTGGAGGTCGGGAGTGAAAGATATGGATTTTCTAATGCAAACCATCAAACGGTAACATGAGTGAATACAAAAATCGTGACGTTCGAAAATATTATCAGAAGTTTCTATATAATTATGCGTATTGCAAGGAAATTAAAAGGTTTAGTGAGTTCAACAAGTTTAATTAGTGTATGGAAGCTTATTTGGGTTGGAAAACCGAGTTAAATGAGTATGAAAATGAAATTTGAGAAATGGGCAGAGTAATGACTCAAATCAGTGTCTATTGGGCTCAGTTGGGGTTATTTGAGTTTTTATGAACCTCACAACACCTCTCCTGATATTAAGCCTTCTAGTATCCATTTCAGAAGCATTACCCTTTCTATTATCCATTTCGAAGATATCAGAAACCCATATTTCATTTACATCAATTGAGATATTTTCTTTATCACCTCAATCTTTCCAATTTGGTATATTTTGTTTCAGTTTGTTGTATTTCAAGTTCAATAACCCTAATTGATTTATTTTTCGAATCATTTTGTTATAACTTATCTTATATTGAATTATTGGAATTGTGGAAACTTTTTAATTAATCAATTTCCATTACAACGGGAGTAAATATTGTTTACTAACTGCATTTACCTATAATTGTATTTCTTTAGCAGAATTGGGGCCTAGTCTATCATTTCCATTGTGCATAAGTATTATCAAGTAAGATATTATTTTAAAGACTTCAGGTACGTCCATTGCCTGTATCTTTAGAAATCAGAGTTCATTTATCGAAGTATCATGTTTGGTAAGTATATCAATGAATCAGTTTACACAATGATTTATCATTTAATTAGTGACCCCGCCAGTTATCATCTATAGGACATTCGCCCTTCAGTTATCCACGCAGCTTCAGGCCAGATCCCCAATCGGCTTGGCAGGTGTACACCTTTCCATAGATCGTAACAGTATCAAGGGGTTCACTATCAGATAATAACTAGCGATGCAGTTTTACATCATCTCATTCACTGTTTTCATTTAAAATGAATTGCAAATTGGGCCTAACCAGTGTTTCAATGATCATTTAACAATATCGGAATGCATGTACTCAGCTTCGACTCACAGTTCGAAATATTTTTCATGTTTTATTTTAGGTAAATGCTCAGAGAATTGCCCTCATGCTAGCAAATCAGCTGAAGAAAATAAGTGAAGTAAGGAAATCAGGATAGATCAGAAGTAATGTAGTGTATGCATACTTTAAAGCTGTATCTTGAATTCTTCAGTGGATGGAGATGTAGATATTAGATGGTGAATTATTTTCTTATTGGTCTATAAACCTTACATTGGTTAACACTGTTTATGAATGGTTGATCATATGTGAAGGTGTATGATTGAAGCTATGCTTAACTGTGTCATTTATAGTACTCATGTTTCAAGCCTTGTCCTTTTGGACGTCGGTAATGCCTATATCATTGGGTTGTGTAGATTAATTAAGGGATTTATTAAGGGATTATAATACAAATAGTGAAACATGTTTAATTTGGGGCATTACAAGAAGTGTGACTTTTGACTATAATAGCAGAGCAAAGATAATTAGCTATGGAAAGGTTGAAAAAAGCAAATAGATATAACAGATAAAGTACATCTTGTGGATGGACTCAAATATACTTTCCTCAGTATCTCATAGCTGTGTGACGTAGGTAACAATGTTTGTTTCAGTTCATCTTAGTGTGTAGTAGAAAATTATGAAAGTGAAGACGGAAAATGTTTTGGTTCAAGAATTGAAAAAGTGTATGTTATTAGTTGAGATTATGTTTCATCTAAAAGTCTTGCATGCTGTAAGTTTCACGCGTAGTTGTGCAAAGAATACTAGTCACGTCAACATGCATTACAAGAAACATTGTCAAAGCATGATTTAGTTCGAGGTATAAAGCACATTGTGTTGTACTTGTTGGAGGTAAGCAAGTTAGGGCATCTTTCAAATAACTAAAACATGTTGCCACCTGAAAACCCCTTGAACTCTTGGATTTGGGTCTATGTGGTGCTACACCTATTAGAAACATGAGAGAAATTGCATAGATTTTTGTTGTTGTTGTTGTTGACTTTTCAAGATTTACCTAGGCATTCTTTTTGAAGGAAAAGAATGAGACATTTAAAGAAATTGCAAAATTAAGTAAGATTCAAGGTACATTGAAGTTACAAATTATCTCTATTCGAAGTGATCATGAAAGAGAGTTTGATCAAAAGTAATTCATTAAATTTTGTGATAAGCATGATGTCTCTCATAACTTCTCAGCACAGAGGGTGCCTTATCAAAATGGTGTACTAAAAAGAATGAATCAAACACTTAAGGAGATGATAAGAAGGTGTCTAAAATCATTTCACAAAAACTCAATATTAGCCACAGATAAACACTGAAAATACTTAGAACCAGTCATAAGCAAACACTGATTTAGCTCAGGATGGAGATTCAAAGCTAACTAAAGATACAAATAAAAGTCATCATAATCAATCAAGAGGACATAAAAGAGGTGTTGAATATCAAACTCTCATCCCATGGATTATCTACACTTTAATATCAATACAGGTATAAGGACATGTTCATCCCTTAAAAAAATTATATGCCTTCTTAATTTGCATTTGTTTCCCATATAAAACCCAAGACTTATAACGATGCAATAGAACCCATGTTTAGACCTTTTCCATGCAAGATGAACTAGCACATTTGAGAAAAACCAAGTTTTGACCTTAACGTCTAGACACCCTGTAACAAGAACCAAGTGGGTGTTTAGGAACAAGTTAGATGAGCCATGGAATGTGGTTAGAAATAATGCTATAAAGGGTATAACTAGAAGGAAGCCATTGACTTTGAATGAACTTTGTCGCAGTTGCTAGGTTGTAAGCAATTATGATTTTGCTTGCATTTTCATTATACGTGGGCTAAAAGTTTTATCAAATGAATGTCAAGTGTGCTTTCCTAAATGGTTACTTGAATGAAAAAATTTATGTTGAATAGCCCTTTGGATTTGAGAACCCCATATTTGCAACATATTACAAAAGTTCTTTATGATTTAAAACAAACTCCTGGAGCTTGGCATGAAAGATTTAGTAAATTTCTTTTTGAAAATGATTTCCAAAGGGGGCTAATTGACAAAACTCTTTTAATTAGAACAACAAGGTAAGGATTTCCTTATTATGCAAATATATATGGATTGTATTATGGTTGGTGCTAGTAATGAAGTCTTGTGCTGAGAATTTTTTTAAGCTAATGAACAGGGAGTTTGATATAAGTATGATAGAAGAATTGAACTCATTTCTTGGAGTTAAAATCAAACCAAAGATGACATCTTTATAATCATGGTAAGTGTGCTAAAAGGTATAAGATAGATCAGATCAGGCATACACCCAGTCCTATGGCCTCTAATACAAAACCTAATATGAATAGAGGTAAACTAGTAAGTAAATGAAAAGGTATTTAGGGGTCTGATTGAATTTGCAATGTACTTAATTGCTAGTATGCTTGATACAGTGTTTAGTCGTACCTATGACAAGATTTCAATATCTCCTAAAGAGTTTCATCTAACTATTATGAAAAGAATTTTTAGATGCATGGCTGGGACAGTAAATCTTAGATTATGGTATCCCAAGGATGGTAAATTTCATCTAATTGGGTATATAGATGCTGATCTTACTAGGCATAGAGGGGCGTAGAACAAGTGCATATAGTGCATGCTAACTCCTAGGATAATCTTTTTTCTCACGACACTCCATGAAATAAAATTCAAACAGACTCTCGATAGTTAGGGCTGAATACTTAACAACTGTAGCTTAATGTGGATAACTTCTATGGATTGTGAAACAAAGTCAAAGACTGTGGCATTGACTTCAAAAAGATATGAACAAGATGTTTTATATGAGATATAAATATCACAAAAAACCTGCTCAACATTGGATGATCAAGCACATTGAGGTAAGACATCATTTCCTTATGGATCATGTAAAAAGATGATATTACGTTAGATTTTGTTCCTAAAAAAATTCAACTTATTCATGTTTCTACAAAACCCCTTCTCGAAGATGAATTTTGTTACATTATGAGGAAATTAGTTATGATAAACATTTATTCATGAATTGAGGGCGATGCCTTTCTCATTGCTAATAAAGGCTTGCCAAGAAATGCAACCAGTGAACTCTGAAAGACAAATTAGGGTCATGAACTTAGAAATAGCACAAAGTTAGGTAATCTTGAAGTTAATTCACTAGTAGAAAACTAGTGTTTGCTTTAATGCTAAACATGCTTAAATGTCAATCATGAGTAACTACTAGTGGTAAACCTCCAATTAATGGAAGCTACCCATTGAATTATTTTGATAAGATAAAATCATTTCAAAATCATTATGATTTGATTTGAAAATTTGTATTCCATCTATATTTATCACAACATTTCAAGAGATTTTCATTCTCATACTTTCCGTTTCAAACTTAAATTCCACCCCCTCTCTATCTCTCTCTATGTCTCTTAAATTCATCTTTGTTCCAAGCCTTAAAAACCTAAGTCATCCTCACACAAATTTTCTTCCCACCTTGGAAATCTCTTAGACTCTTATAATGGTGACAGGTAAAAAGACTCCAATAAAAAGCCAATAGAAGATGAAATGCTAATCTTGACTTAACTCACTTGAAGCAGCAAAAAGGAAAAAGAGGGAATAATGAATGAAGTCACTAATTTTCTATCACGTATCATAGATAGATTCTTATATGAAACTCCACTTTCTTCACCACTAATAGTCGTAGAAATCTCAAATGTACCTACAAAGTAGCTCACAAAGGTTAAAAAAGAGGTATACATTCTTATAAGAAAGAGAATTCATTACATTATGCTATGGTAGATCTCAATTTCTTAAAGGCACTAATTTTAAATTCTATACAAAAATTGGATAAATTGTGTTGTCTTAAGGTGCTTGAGATTGAGGAACCTGTTTGCCTAAAGCATGTAAAGTTATTTATGTCAATCTCTACAAAGCAGATATTTAGGACTGTGCATTTTAGGAATCTTAAGTCAAAAATTTCCTTATCACTACAATTAAACTCTTTTGCAAAAGCTATTTTACCTTTCTCATCTTTTACTGAATTTTTTCTCCAATTGTTTGAACCATATCAAAAAGGATTTTTATCAAAAACATTCCAAATGCACAGAATTTTTCCTATACAACTTTGTTTACTAATGCTAGCATGTTGTGTTGTATCATTGTGCTGACTTCTATTTACATAAGTGTTCCCTTGAAATTCCTGGCGACAAACTTCTTAAAAGTGCATGCCATATTCTGGAAGACTATGATGTTAATTTTAATGATATCATTCTTAAATACATGTTAAATGCCATTCTCAGAGGCAATTGAAAGCATCCTCTACTTATGTAAATTTGCTCACTAAAATATTTAAACACTTTAAAGTACTCCTTGAAGATGAAGAACAGACTCCCATACCTGCCCCATCAAGAACAGACTCCCATACCTACCCCATCAACATCCTCGTGGAGCTTGAATCCACTGGCCCTAAATCTTTCTGCTAGTTTAAGGATGACTAAGAAGGCATAAAAATAGGGCTTGCATGTATAAAGTCTCTTGTGTAATCCTTTAGTTCATCTATGTGGTGGTTTTTCATCTATGTGGTGGTTCCTAGGTTGGAAAAGGAATGGGATGGTGAGATTAAGACACTGAAACATGTCACATAATAGCTCAAGATCATCAAGGAAAACACTTAGAGGAGGTTAATGACGCTATGATTGAGAGGTTGGCCTGAGAGTAAGAATGGCAATAGAAGCAACACCAAGAGCTTGAGCAAGTCCAAAAGGAACTAAGGGTTAAAGCTGCATCCAATACAGTTCCGACTCCAATTCCACTGCTAAGGCACCCACTAGTAGATGTACCTCCTCGAACAAAGGCCCCTAAACCATCTAAACCCCTATTTTTAAAAACTATATTTTATGATATAAACAACCTCTCTCTGGTTTTTTTGTGATATCAAACAATGTTGCTAAAATTTGGATAATTCAATGCTTGCTAATTAATCAAAGGAGAGGGAGGGAAGAAGGGATTTAAGTGAGTGTATGCTGACAAAATAGCATTCAAGCATTGAGAAGTAAACTTTTAGTTACTGTGTCCTAATAGGATGGTGTTCAGGGACTAACATATCTAAATTTGCTTGGTTAGGGATATTGTGCTATAATTTATTGTGATATTTAGTAGTATATGTTATGTTTAGTACTTTTATTCATAGCATATCTATCTTATACATTGTGTTGAAAATGATGCATAGGTTAAGGGGAAATTATCTATGGCTTGCTTGGGTAGCTCAATTTATGATATTGCTTTATATATGCTCTTGAAGAGATCTATATTCAACTTCAGATAAGTTCCAATATGAATATGTCTAAGATGAGCTTTTGACGATATGCTTAAGTGTGTGAAATATTCTTGTTGTCTTTAGTTTGAAAGCATTATATGTTTTGATTGTAAAAGCATAATGTGAGAATAATCTGAGTCACATGTTCTGATTTCAAGAGTTTGGACATCATATGATCATTCAATTTTATGTCTTAGTTAGTAAAGCGTGATTAAACCATGTAATTCATGCATATGAGCTTACTGGTCAAAACTCAATGTGTGTCTTTATTAAAAAGGGGAAGATTGAAGAAATCTCTCACATTGAATTTTTGTTCGAGGTGTTAGGTGGCTTTGACTACAAGGCATCATTGGTTTCGCATATGCTATATTATCTTATAGGTATCACATGTACATGATTAACAATATGTTATATTATGTTATATAGGTCTAAAGTCCTCAGGAGAGCATTGAATGCAAGCATATTGTGTTTTTCACATTGACCAAGTATTAAGGATGACCTGATCTTTTAAATCAGTGACTGACAAATATGATTACCATTCTTTTGTAGTTGGTGTTATATTGATTAATTGACTAAATATGTCTTCTTTGTATATTGAATATATTTTTGCATGCTTGATTGAATATTAAGCAAGAATTGAATAAGTTCTTGCCAAATATCAGTATTCAGTTTATTGTGAATATATATCAGTGTTATCGTATGTGTCTAGTATATTTTTTTATTTGGCCTTATTATAGTTGGTTGAAGAACACATGCCTATGTGCTTACATAGTTGAGTATATATTAAGATTTTGGGGCTATTTGTTTGAGTGATCAAAATATGTCAGTAGGTAATTTCCTTATTTGAACATTAGTTTACTTGGACTGTAGAATCAATCATTGATTTAGATAAGATATTTTAGCTAGTTAAACTGATATACATCATGCTAAAATATCTTTTAGAGATATCAGACCCTTCAAGTTAATATTCCTAAAAGATTTACATGCCTTATTTAAGAAAGGAAAATAATTGAGATTAGGTTGATTCAAAGTATAATATTTCTTCTGAGTTGAATGATCCATTAATTGGATATTTTCTTAACATCCACAAACCATATAAAATACAATTAAGAGAATATTTTTTTGGAACTTCAAGCAGATGTCATCAACGGCTATATAGATGATTATCTTAGTAGATAAGGCAAACAATATTCTTTCCAAAGATTGAAAACTCTATGAAAGGGACAAAAATCAACTGGGAAGTCAAAAAAAGGAATGAGTTACAACGATTTGTGCACATTAAAATACACAATTCAACTGAAGATATACACAATGTCTGGTTGACTCATTCCAATGATCAATTAGGTTTCCAAGCTATATATTGAAGACCAGTTTAGAGGACAGAGTGTTGAGAACAAGTGCTATATTTGATATATCTTATTACCCTTGTATTATGCTTATACTTTTATATTCATATGGTTAGAGCAAGGAAGTAATGGGTTATAACCTTGTCAATGAAATATATCTAGTGTGGTGTAAGAGAATGCTCTGAAAATGTGAGTGCTCTTTGAGTGGCTTGTCCAATGGTTAAGGAAACGAACCCTTCTGACTTAAATTGTACTCGGTGTTGTAATACAACTAGTTTAATCCTTAGGTGATGACTGACTGTGGCAACAAATTTTTGCCCATGGTATCTTAGATTCATCACGTATTTACATGTCCAATGCAATCTTTCCTAATGATGATAATTACCTAATCCACCGAGAGTAGATCAATATTATAGTTCGATTCCCAACAAGTGCATAAATAAAAAATGTTTCATATGGAAAAAATTTTCTTAACATGTTTTAAAATCATTTAAAAAACCATCAGCTTCAAAAATAATTGCGAAAAGGCAAAAACCCTGGGGTTTTATGCTAGCATAAGGGCTTCAATTTGAGATCTTGAGCATGAGTGAGTGAAATAATAACCAGTGGCATGATGCATTAGACATCTCAAAATTGGAATAATATAGAGAAGATTAGCGTGATCTTATAGAAGGATGACAAGCATGAATCGAAAAAATGGTCTGAAGTTTTTCTATAACACCCCGACCCCCTTCCTAGGCCATACACAAACAGCTACCAGGAACGACTTTAAGGATTGTTGACTAGCCCCCATAAATAACCACAAACCTATCCAATGTACTTCATTCTATCTCATAGGCCACCTGGGAAACTTCCTAGGAGGTCACCCATCGTTAGATTTCTCCCTAGCGAGCATGCTTAACTGTAGAGTTTTTAAGAGTGGACTTCTCGAAAAGGAAAGTGCATCTTTGGTGATACAGGTAGTCTTTCATATCCTTTAATCCATACTTAGGGTGTCACATTTACCCCCACTTAAAAAGCATATGTCATTCTTGTGCCTCACTAACCGACCGACTTATACGTCTAGAAAGCAAAGTCTTGGCTCCTCCGATCGGACAGCGAAGGCGTGACTTGTCTAATCAGACAGTGAAGTGAGATAAACTTTCAGAGAGAACAATCGACTTAAAGAGGGAGATTACATACTTGAAGGAAGATGATTACTTGACAGGTGTCTAATCCAAGGAAAAGGCTACTAGCTTAAAGAAAGAACTTATGTTGTTGTTGCTCCCAACATAAAGGAGTTCAACTGTCTTTCTCTTAACTTGAAAGAGGCCTTGTTATGTTTGCCCCCTACAACTTTAATGATTTAAAACGTATAAAAACTTCACTAACTTAAGAGTGTCCAATTTGAATTGAAAGTATGTAACCTTGATGATTTGATAGTCACAAACTTTAATGAATTGACATTCATGAATTGCAATAATCAAAGAGTGTAACTTTGGTGACAACTTATGGTCTTCTTACATGACTTAAAAGTTTGCTTAATGACTTAAGAGTCAACACCTTTGATAAGGTGACTTAATAGTCTTTTACTTTGATGCCTAAGAGTATTGACTTTGAAGACTTTGGTAGTCTTTTAATTAGACGACCTAGGAGCCCTGAACTTTGATGACTTGAGAGTTTACTTCGTGACTTGGGAGTCAATAACATGCTGCCTTATGAGTCTTCAAGTTTTAATGACTTGGTAGCCTTCAAGCATATGATGACATGGGAGTTTACGAAATTTGATAACTGATGCGTCTTAAAAGTCTACCTTAGAAGACCATGAAATTTGATAACTTTAGAGTTTGCAATGGTTGACTTTAAAGTACGGTAGGATTGACTTCAAAGTCTGAGAGTTTTGATGACTTAAGCGTCTATAGAGGCTGATCTGTAAGTCATAGAGTTTATCAACTCAGAAGCCTGTATAGGTTGAATTGGAAGTCTTAGAGTTTGGTGACTTAAAATATTAAAATGAGTGACTTGAAAGTCATTGAGTCTATGCAAGGAGTGACTTGAAAGTCTGTAACTTTTTTGATGACTTAAGAGTCTATAGAGACTGACTTCGAAGTGTGAGAGTTTGATGAGTTAAAAATTTAAGAGCTGACTTGAAAGTCTTCAAGTTTGATAACTTGTGAATATACAAGGAGTGACTTGAAATTCTACGTTTTTGATGACTTGGGAGTCCATAGAAGCTAACTTGGAAGTTTAAAAGTTTGGTTACTTAGGAGTATGTGAAGGTTAACTTAGAAGTCTTAGAGTTTGTTGACTTGGAAGTTTAACATAAGTGACTTAAAAGTCTTTGAATGTGACAACTTGGGAGTGTGCAAGGAGTGACTTGGAAGTCTTTCTCTTAAATGCAAATTTCAGGCATACTTTTGCTGAAGCATTTTTAATATGATTAGATGATTAATCAAATTCTTCAGTATCTTCTTCATCTAATATGATTTTTCCTTCCTTCGTAAGTTGCAGTACTTGCTCCTTGAATGCTTTGCACTTCTCTATAGGATGACTAATGATCCTGTGATACTTGAAATATCTGGGATCATTAGTTCTTCTGATTTCTTTGGGATGTTTTGACTCTGAAAGTTCTGCACGCCCCTTTTCAAGAAATTTGTTAAGCATTTCTGGCACATCGGAATCAGAATAGGGGCATTCCTTCTCTTTAGAGCCTCTAAGCATAAAGCTTTTATTTATTAATGATGTGATTTATGCATCCTTATTGAGCTATCTTCCCTAGTAGGCAATTGTAAGCTCCATATCATGAGCTCTTGTTTCTAATTCATGGAATGTATTAGGCTTATTCACTTGCAAGGCATAAAGTATATCCTAATCCATCCATTGGGCATAAATTTCAACTGCCAAAGCTTCTGAGAGACACTCCATGCACTCGAGAATGAGGGACCCCCAATGATTGATGTAATTGCGAATAGGCTCGTTGTTCTATTACCTCGTGCTAGTCAACTCTATTATGTTGACTACGCAGTGTCTACTATTGAAGTGTTTCAAGAACTCACTTTCCATTTGCCCCTTGCTATTAATGGACTCAGAGGTCAAGTCTGTATACTAGTCAAATACAATTCCTTTAAAGGTTTGTACAATCTATTTCATCAATTGATATGCTTCAGTGTTAGCATTATTACAGGTTTCGATAAAGTGAGCAACATGCTGCATAGGATTACCCTTGCTGTGAAATTGCTCGAACCAGGTGGCTGATAGCCATGGAGCATACAAAATGCATCGATCCTCTTCTTATAAGATTTTGCATACAAGTGAGTTTTACAAGAATAGAAGGGGAGCCTTGGAGCAACGGTAAGGTTATCTCCGTGTGACCAAAAGGTCATGAGTTCGAGCCTTGTAATCAACCACTAACAAAGTCAGGTTAGGCTGCCTACAATTCACCCCTTGGGGTGGGGCCCTTTCCTGGACCCTGCGTGAACAGCTCAACGCAGGATGTTTGTGCACCGGGCTGCCCTTTTTTTTAGTTTTACAAGAATCTCCTCCTAATTGAGCCTGCATTGCCTCAGTTATCAAGTTTTGATTTTGTTCAACTGATATCAAGCTTAAGGATGGGTCCTTTGGTTTTGTTCAACCAAAAATTATGATATTTTATACCCCTCTTACTACCTAATATTCGCTCATAATAAATTAGTTAATTAGATTTTGATGTGTTTTTATTATTTTTGTAGATATTATGAGAGTTGAATAAAATGAGCATGAAGGTGAAAGAAGATGATGTTGGATCAGATTTGGATTAAGGAAAAACAAAGGGGGAAGACTGAAGCCTAGGTCACGGCCAAATTGCAAGAGCCCAGCAGGTTTTCGGGCTACAGTTCTCGGCCCATTCTCATGCCTTGCACATGATCCAGCCAACGTGCCCTTTCTTCTTTTTCCCTTTCCTTCCCTCCCTCGTCACGTTGGGCTATCCCAGTTCGGTCCTCAGTAGCCTAGTCTCGATCCCTCCTTCCCTTTCCCTCTTTTCTTTTTCCTTTCTTTTCTTCCCTTGGGCCGGTCCATCTTTCCTTCTCCTTTCTCTCTCTCGGCCCAGTCTCTCTCTTTCCTTCTTTTCCTTTCTTTTCTTCCCCCTTTGGGCCTGCCGTTCCCAGACCAAGCCCAGGCGCCCCCCTCCTCTTTCTTTTCTTTTCTTTTTCCCTTTCACCTTCTCTTCTTCTTTGGTTCAATGGCCCAGCCCGTCAACCCTCCCACCTAACCACCACACGTGCTTGGCACGTGACTCCCAACCCCCTGCCCATTTTCTTCTTCTTCCTGCTTCATCCCTCCATGCCCAAAACTCGAACAAAGAACCATGAATAGAGTAGAGTAGCCCACGACCCCTCGTCTCCCTTCCTTTGGCTGTTCCTCTCTCTCTCTCTCTCTCTCTCTCTCTCTCTCTCTCTCTCTATCATTTAGTCCATCATCATCACCATCATCAAGGCAACCGTTACAATGCGTTGACAAGCATTAATTCATCAAATAATAGGGGTAATCGAGGAGAGAGAGGCGGTGTTTTGGGGGCAACGAATAGGTTCTTCAGGGCTTAAAAGAGTCGAAGAGGAGAGCAGAGGAGGGCGGCAAATTAGTGTTAAGTGCTCTTGTCAATATCTTCATCGTTTTTTGTTTCTGGGTTCATAGATTTGTTCATCTTCAAATTTTTTATTTTTGTTTAAGTTTTAGGTTGTAATTTACTACATTAGATTCCCAAAATTTTATTTAATTCGCTTCCGGATTATTAAATTTGAGGTTGAATGTTTGCAATCTGGCTTGGGATAACATTCAATTGGGGTTCGAATTTGGTGTCTCGTTGAACTTGGAGCTGATTCTTCTATGTGTTGAGTTTGCACTCTGCTGCTAAGACTTCATCTCTTCGAGCATTTGGGTTTTCCGAATATGCATTGTTTATGCTGAAATTGCTAAATCAGAACCCTGGTGCTGCTCCTAAGTTCATCCATTTCATGGTGGTTTGATTTAATGACTACTACTTATGATTGGCAGTTATAGATTCATTGTTCAAGTTTGGTTTTGATTTTCTGTTCTATAGTCATCTAAGTGCTTGCTAGATACTATTTTTAGGTTGTTAGTAAGTTCTATGTGTTAATCTGTTTAGCCAGGTTCCCCTCCCCTTGTCACAAGGTTATTGTCATAATCGACCTAATTTCATAACACAACCCTGAGGACGACATCCATAATTCCTATAACGACAACCCTATACTTACGGGAAAATCATAACAAGTTTTTGGCACCGTTGCTGGGGATGATTTTGTGAAATTAGTTTGCCCGAGTTGTTGTCAAGTATTAGAGTCATTCGAGTCATTTTTGTTTTAATTTTAGAGTTGTGATTTTTAGTTTAGTTGAGTCGTTAATTCGTTTCAAAATTTAGTTTAGTTTTAATTTTGAATTTAGTTAGTATTTCGATTTTTGATGTTTGTCAAGATTGGTTTTATTTTTAGAGTTTATTTTTGGCTGAAAAAACAGTACTAATGTATTTGGTTTCTGTGCATCAAAGGACACAAGGTAGAACTGATCAAGAGAAAAAAAAATCAGTGCAGATTTTTCAGCAGTTCATATTCTGTTCGAATTTTCTGGGCAAATTCTGGTGTGATTTTCGCTATTTTGATATTTTTCCCAGATTCAGCATAATTTTTAGAGTTTGTGTGAATTTGTTTGGAATTTTTGGAACTATCATGATTTTTCTGTGAATTTTGGACTTAATAATATGTTTGCCTTTTTCTACACTATTTGGGGATAGAAAAAATTCGAGAAAAAATATATTTATGTCCCTTGTGATTGTGTGGAATTTTTTGTCTCCTTAGTTTTGATTTTGGGAGTTTTATTTTCTATTTTAGTTTTATTCTTTAGATTTAGCTTGTTTAGGTTTTAGTTTATTTTCTATTTTGTTTTAGTTTCAGTTGTGTTTCTGTTTTTGTTTTTGTTTTAGATTGAATTTATTTCTATTTCTGTTTTTATGTGTCAACAAGAAAAAGATAATAAAAAAATGCTCTTCTTCTGTGTCTGTGTTCATTTTATATTTTATATGATGTTTGAGTATTTTTGGTCTTTCTTTTATTTTGATAGCATAGTTTTATTTTTGTTAATTTATTTTGTTTTGTTCACTTAATTATTTGAGTCTTTTGTTTTTGTTTTTGTTTTAGTCATTAGTTTGTTTGTAAATAGTATCCTCGATGCATTTTCTTTCCTCAAAAGAAAACTAAAAAAAATTAAAAACTTAAAAATCCAAAAAAATTGAAAAATTCTTAAAATTGAAAAAAAGCACTAGATTCAAGAATGCCAGTTTTTAATTTCCCACAATATGAGCATGAACCTTTTTGGAGTTATCTTTCGAGACTTAATGATTATCGTGCTTAATTGAATCAGCATTTCGAAAAATGAAAAATTTGTGAGGTCATTGCTGTGGGTCTAAATTCTGAATCTTGGGGTTATATTAAGTCTATTTATCCTGGAGGTGTACTGGGATTGTTATCCAAAACTCAAGATGAGGTATGGGATTTCGTTGAAAAACTACCTTGGGATACCTATGCATTTGAACACGCTAAAAAGAATTTTGGATACCCAACTCATGGTGAGTCTGTTTTTCATGCTAATCCTTACCCTCATGATCGCTTTATAGATTCACATGACCCCTCTTGTTCTTATGTGTCCCCTGTTTTATGTGAATATTGTAACTCTTATGATCATGATACTTGTAACTGTCCTTATCGTGCTTATGTTGATACTACTTGTGCAAGTGTTGAAAATAAGATAAATGAATTGACTGATAAGATGATAGAGAACCTGAAAGAGAGAATTGCTGAATATTCTCATAGTTTTAGTCAAAGTGGGCAGAATTATCGTAAGCCTGACTTTAGTTTAGGATCTCCTAAACCTGAAGTTAGTCTCTATGATGATTTTGAACCCTCTTATTCTGCTAGTCCTAACTTGAATGAAGAGATACCTTTGCCTAGTCCAGATCAAGAGAATGACTTCCTTACATCTCTATCCCCTGCCCTTGCACCCGAATTTAGCTCACCTATGGACGTCATTGAGGATGTCCTAGTTTTTGCCGATCCACTCACCACTTTAAATGATTCTTTTGAGTTTGAGGCGGTGATGAATGTGGGAACCATAGTGAGTTAGATTTAAGTGTCACAATTGGCTTTAAGCATCATGAGATAGAAGAGTTAAAAGAACCTATTTTACAAAGGCAATGTGAGGAGCTACTTGGACCTACTAGATTGGAATTGCATGACGATATTCTTTCTATAGAATATGAATCTTTTTTATGTGGGTTTGATGTCAATGTGGGTTTGGATGTGGATTTATGTGCTGAATATGAATTTTTTTTCTTTTGACCCCATCCACCCTGACTTTCTTTTTGAATCTCTCAAGTCTAAATTTATTGAGTCGAGGCCATTGTCATTGAACATTTTGATTTAGACCAGACTCCTATGCATAGTGAACTTAAAGGACTTGTGGATTTAGGACTCACTAATTTGCCTAGACCATTCATTCATGATGATATACTTTCTAGGCTAATGACCCACTTGCTGGCTACTTTTAAGTATGCCTATCTACTTTCTGATTGGGCCCAACAGTTTGAAAAATTGAAGAGGGCCCTCACTTGTGCTGTATTGTTGCCATGGATGTACTCTATTTGGTGCCAACTCTTTCATGTTGATGGTCTTAATTTTATTGAGAGTTGGTCTTCTATGTTTGATAAACTGCTACATGCTCTAATGAGTTTTGATTTAAGTAGCGATGTTCTATTTGATATGGAGTGGTTGATGCTCCATAGGCCTCTATCTAAGCACATTTCAAGAGGATACAGCTTAGGTGTACTCCTGCACCTGACCTGGTATAATCGTTCATCTTTATCTCCTTTTTTAATTTTGTTTTCTTCTGTATCTATTTGTGGCTGTCTTTTATTTTTATTTTCTTTTTGAGTTTAAAGTCTTGTCCTTTTTGTTTTTAGTTATGTTTTTTTTTATTTTTTTATTTTTGTATATTTCGTCTCTTTTTAGTTTTTATTTTTGTGTTTTATGCTTCTTTCTACTCCCAATGAGGACATTGTGAGATTTAGATGTGGGGGTGGGGAAACTTTGAAAAATTTTGAAAAAACAATTGAAGAAAACACAAATAAAAAAAAATCTAAAAAATTTTGAAAATTCAAAAAAGATTTTTGTTTTGTTTTTGGGGAAGTTTTGTATTATTCTGATCAGTTTAAATCCCCTGTGCTTTGATTTTTAGCTTACATATGAACTGATGTGCATGTTAGGTCTCTATCCTCAGTGTGTCATTCTAAGCCCTAATTCTAACTCTATTTGTTCATTATCGCTGTGCAATCCAATCCCTATTTATATCATTCTCATTGTCTTAAGGTCTTAGTTTTCCATGATCAGCTCCCCCACTTGTCTTTGACGCGATTACTTTGGTTTTTGTTTGTGTTGCCCCCTAAAAAAATGGAAAAAAAAAAGAACGAAAAAGAAATGAAATAAAATGACACGTATCCCTTTGAGGCATGCGCTACTGGGCGTTACCCTTTGAGGCACGTGCTACTGGGTGTTACCCTTTGAGGTAATACTACTATCGAGAAAGCTTGCTTTCAATGTTAATAAATCAATAATATGATTTGTGTCAGTCGAGTGGGATTGAGTTTGATTCTGGTAAGCCTAAACCCTAGAATGATGATACACATGCACACAAGTACTGGGGTGGATTCCAAGTCTTGATGTCTAGTGAGGTGAAACGTTAGTGCTTTGATGTCATTCATGGGGTAGAGAGCCTTGATGAGTGCATTTTGTTTATTTGCATGCTAATATTTTTGCTATATGGGTGATTTAGTTAATTAGAATGCGAATATATCTTTCCCCAATTTTGTACATATTATTTTTTTTTTGAAACAAAAAAAACCCAAAAAGATTTTCGAGTTGCTGTTTATGTTTTCTTTTATAGATTTTGTGGGTATATCTTCTACAAACTCTCACGAGAGCTTACTCGTCCACTAGGGGTGACCTGGGGTTTAAAGGGCTTATTGCGCATGCTAAGTGTAATCGTGATTCCTACGAAAGTGAGTTAGGATTTAATTTTTCTTTTTTTAGGATTTTTAGTTGTGTTTTACTCGAGGACGAGCAAAACTTAGGTGTGGGAGTATTTGTTCAACCAAAGATTATGATATTTTATACCCCTCTTACTACCTAATATTTGCTTATAATAAATTAGTTAATTAGATTTTTGATGAATTTTTATTGTTTTTGTAGATATTATGAGAGTTGAATAAAATGAGCATGAAGGTTGAAAGAAGATGATGTTGGATCAGATTTGGATTAAGGAAAAATAAAGGGGGAAGACTAAAGCCCAGGCCACGGCCAAATTTCAAAAGCCCAGTAGGTTTTTGGGCTACAGTTCTTGGCCATTCTCATGCCTTGCACATGATCCAGCTAGCGTGCCCCCCTTCTTTTTCCCTTTCCTTCTCTCCCTCCTCACGTTGGGCCAGCCCAGTTCGGTCCTCAGCAGCCCAGTCCCGGTCCCTCCTTCCCTTTCCCTCTTTTCTTTTTCCTTTCTTTTCTTCCCTTGGGCCAGTCCATCTTTCCTTCCCCTTTCTCTCTCTCGGCCCAGTCTCTCTCTTTCCTTCTTTTCCTTCCTCTCCTTCCCCCTTTGGGCCTGCCGTTCCCAGACCAGGCCCAGGTGCCCCCCTCCTCTTTCTTTTCTTTTCTTTTTCCCTTCCACCTTCTCTTCTTCTTTGGTTCAACGGCCTAGCCCATCAACCCTCCCACTTAACCAACACACGTGCTTGGCACATGACTCCCAACCCCCTCCCTATTTTCTTCTTCTTCCTGCTTTGTCCCTCCTTACCCAGAACCTGAACAGAGAACCATGAACAGAGCAGAGTAGCCCAGGACGCCTCGCCTCTCTTCCTTTGGTCGTTACTCTCTCTCTCTATATCATTTATTCCATCATCATCACCATCATCAAGGCTACCGTTACAATGCATTGACAACCATTAATTCATCAAATAATGGGGGTAATCGAGGAGAGAGAGGCGGTATTTTGGGGGCAACGAACAGGTTCTTCAGGGCTTAAAAGAGTCGAAGAGGAGAGCAGAGGAGGGTGGCAGATTAGTGTTGAGGGCTCTTGTCAATATCTTCATCGTTTTCGTTTCTTCCGGTTCATAGATTTGTTCATCTTCAAATTTTTCATTTTCGTTTAAGTTTTAGGTTGTAATTTACTATATTAGATTCCCAAAATTTTGTTTAATTCGCTTCCGGATTGTTAAATTTGAGCTTAAACGTTTGCAATCTGGCTTGGGATAACATTCAATTGGGGTTCGAATTTGGTGTCTCGTTGAACTTGGAGCTGATTCTTCTATGTGTTGAGTTTGCACCCTGCTGCTGAGACTTCATCTCTTCGAGCTTCTGGGTTTTCCGAATATGCGTTGTTTATGCTGAAATTACTAAATCAAAACCCTGGTGCTGCTCCTAAGTTCATCCATTTCATGGTGGTTTGATTCAATGGCTACTACTTGTGATTGGTAGTTATAGATTCATTGTTTAAGTTTGGTTTTGATTTTCTATTCTATAGTCATCTAAGTGCTTGCTAGATACTGTTTTTAGGTTGTCAGGAAGTTCTATGTGTTAATCTGTTTAGCTAGGTTGCCCTCCCCTTGTCACGAGGTGATTGTCATAATCGACCTAATTTCATAACACATCCCTAAGAACAACATCCGTAATTCCTACAATAAAAATCGTATACTTGTGGGAAAATCATAACAGGTTTACATCATCGCTAGACTCCTCACTATGATTGGACTCTTTGTCAGAGTTTTCATCGCTTAAGCCTTTGCTTGAGGGTTTAGATGACTGCTTTTCCAACTTTTTTGTTAAATCAGCAATGTTTATTTCGACGCTTGATTTGAGTAACCTTTTTAGCATTTTCCTTTGAGAGTATATCTAGTGTGACCTTCATGTCTAGCCCTTGCTCTTCCAAGTAGACAACCCCCACCAGCATTACTGGCATGACAATAGTGTCAGAGGACTTAATCTCTGATTGAGAGAAAGGTAAATCCCTTAGAGATGTTGGTAAAGAATAACTGCCATCATAGTTTTCATCATCTACACTAAAAGGTTGAAAGATAGATTGGTGTAGGCTTGGAATTCAACCATTCCACAGGGTAAAGTCTTCCTTATATTGAAGACAACAAGGGAATCTAGCTTAAAATTAGGGAGACAAACAATATGATTCAGTCCATCAGCAGATGAGGTGGAGCCACATTTTTGAGTTCTGCATAACTGTAAAGTTGGAGCCACGACTTATTGCTTTAAGGTGGTGAAGGAGCTTTGGTCATGCTCCTAGTCATCACCCTAGTGCTTCGATTATCTAATGTAATACTAGCCTTTATGGGTCCTTTAGATGTAGATCCAATAGTTTCTTTCTTTGAAGGTTGAAGGATGGCATTCTTGGGAGCCATCCCTTCTTCAAACGAGTGTAAAAATTGTTTGCTTAGAGAAAGAGATGAGAGGTAGAGATGTCCTACTGAGCATGCAAAAAATTTACAAACACAAATTTCAAGCCTAAAATAAATTAAACAAGAAACTGAGCAAACAAATTTAATTTTTTTGTATTGATGTTGTATGTATATATACAACCTCTAAATTGAATGCAATGAAATAATCATCTGATTTAATCTTTTAGTGACTTAAGTGTTTTGAGGGCCTGATGCTTGATCTAGGTCAATGCAGAATCAAATAAAGAACTCTGAAGTGACTCTTGATCTTGATCTACGAATGGTTGATTGTTATTTTTGAAGCTTATAAGTTTCTAATCCTTCTCGCTTGATACTTGGATGCTGCTTGCAGTTTGAGCCTTTGAATCTTGCAAATACTGAGTGTTGAATGTAGTTGGCTATATTAATCAATACGAAGGTGAGCTTCCTTGATCTTGATCGATGAACTGAATGAGGAACTTTGAAGTAGACTTCAATTTGAATTTATGGAAGATGTTGCTTAGGAGCTGCAGATCGTTTGTAGTCTGAGCTCTAGGGTATGTAGGATGCTGGATCCTGAGCTCTTAAGAATGCGAGGGAAGGATCCTTATTTATAGGCTTCCAGACTAGGGTTTTTAGTTGGCTTTGGGCCTAGACCTATTTTTTAGTAATTATTCTCTTAATTTTAAAAGAGAAAGAATTACTATTTTCTGCATCTTTAATGACACATGACAGCTTCTAAGTGGCCGCAATTTAACTCAATTTAATAGGTCCACTGAACGCAATTATTTTATTTTATGCATCGCGTCATATGATTTGTTAGCAAAGTTTCTACCTCGCACAACAGGATAAAAGCCACCCACTTTTCCCTGTGCCAAACCCCTTTACTAGGGGCTCCTTATCTTCCAAGACTAAAAGTTGTGCATTTCCTACTGCCCCCTTGCCCAACCTAAGAAAAAACAATAAGGCACATATGTGTGTATCAGTGTACACAAAAGAGATTATAAACGAAAATGCCTTTGGTATAATAACAATTATGAGAATTTTGAGGAATCTTTTCCCCTCTTCTTATTAAAGTTTAAAGTCTATAAGTTATATTTCCTCTAAAAGATGTAAGAATTGTAAGGAGATTCTCCTATGGACCTAATTAATAGCTAACACTCCAAACCATATACAACTTTGCCACCAATTTCTTCATTCTTATTCATGCAATCCTAATAATTGTGCTTTTGATCTTTATTATATATTTTACACCATCTTGATGGCTGATGAAAATTACCTATTATTCTCATTACAAACAAGCTCCTTAATTCCAGATTAGTGCACATTTTTTTTTTCAATTATTGATTGGGCGCATATGTAAACCCAAAAAGATAGCATCATATAACAAATTATAAAAATAGACCACATAACTATCTAGTTGAAACTTCCAGCTAAACAAATGGACAAAGATAACAATTAGCACTCGTAAGTTTGTTTATCCACCAGCCTTATACTTGCTTGATGAATATAGAACCAGCTAGTCCTCCATCATCAATTTTAGCCAAACGCAAATAATACTACTGTCTAATCCACTTGTTAATGAGAAATAAGCTCAAAGACACCTGTAAATGTCTGCTTGTTTCATGTCAATGCCAAAAGCACAATTCATAATCACATCTAGCAAGCTACTTAGGTTTCTCCTCAAATGGCATGCCATGGACGTCTTCTGCCTAACCTCCACCCTTTTATATCCTCAACTTATCCACCTTCTTTTATTTTTTTATTTTAATATTTTTTGGTTAAAGCACCATGAACTGAAACTCTATCTAAAGTCAACCCATTTAGTCAGAATCTTCAATGGTATTACTCACAATGGACCAAATCCATGCCATTAAGAAAAGAGCTATCACCCTTATCTTCTATACCATTCCCAAATTTTGATTTGAGATAACACTAAGCATAGAGTCCATAGATCGCTTATCCAAATAAGAATGTTATCGCATTCCTCACTAGTTACACCTTTATTTGCTCAAAGTCTATACTTCAATCCTTTCCTTTTACCGCCGTCTAGATTATCCACCAACTCATGACCCAAACTACAAAATGGGGCAAAGGTGCTGGATAAATATCATACATGCCCTTCTGCTAGGCTACCCTATCCCACCAGTGACATGTTTTAGTTTTCTCTTGCTTAAGAAGGGGTTGTTCTATCTTTCTTGAGGGTCTTGGTAATTCCTCCAATAGCTCCACTTTCGTCTCCAATTATTGTGACACCAACCTTCATACCAATCTCTAGTGCTTCTTTGACTATTTGACCCAACCTTTTCTTTAGGGTTCTCCCCTTTTTTTACTCCTTTTTGAATGGCTAAACACTTTAGTCTCCATCTAATTAAGCATGTTCATAGACTCAAAACCTGGAGGCTATTCAATTCCTTTGCTTTCCTTTGATTTTGGTTATTGAGTTTCTTTAGTTACTATAAACAAGCATTTTCTCCAATTTTTCTTACTACCAATTTGTTAATCGGATTCTTTGGTGCTTTCTTTATCTGTTTACGTAACACCCTAAAATTTGCTCACAATTGAGGCTTAAAGGATTTGAAGTTATCACCTATAACATCAACAGTGCACCTTCATTTTTAAAAAGTTTCTTACGTAATGTAAAAGTTGAAAAAGCATGTCGGAAAGACTTGTAATGATTCGTGGGTCCAGTCGATAATCATTGAAACCATGTCTGACAATTGTTCATGGCACAAAGAGAGGCAAGGATGTTGCACTTTATCTCTTTGTCTTTTTGGCCTCGCTCTTCAAAACTGTCTTCACTGCCCTCCTTATCGGACAATTATTGCACCCTCTTTGAATCAGATAGTAACATTCTTTATGAGTTGAAGATCTACGCTTTGTATTTGACATCAGAATTGAACATCGAGTTACCACCTGTTGATCAATAAGATGCATTCATGTTGGTTTTTTTAGGTGATGCTGGTGCTATTGCTATTGTGAACCCACAACGATGGTACAGGCGGTGACTTAGTGGTGGACTATTTTTTTTCTCTTTATTTTTGCAATGCCTTTTAGGAAAGGGTATGTTTAACAACCCCGTTGTTAGTTGTGGTTAGAAATTGATTTAGGAGAATCACTTTGGGTGGTGAATGACAAATCAATTTAGTTGTCGATTAGGTGATGGGAGAAAGGAAACCTTGAACATGTGCGTGTTTGGGCACAATACGCATGAATTTCATACCTCATTCTACCTAGATTTAGCTCAAATAATTGGTAAGTTAGGTTATTTATTTGTGATTTGTTTGTTTTGTAGGTAATAAAGAAAATTGCGCTAATGGGGGATAATTCATGTAAAGCATGCGAAAAGTTAGGCACGTTAATCTCAAAAACCTTGGAGGATAACCCTTTATAACCACAAAGCAATGTTGGGTGAACAAGCAAAAAATTATGGGAGAAATAAGAAAGAAAAATGCCGCAGAAATTTAGCATAGGTTGCCAGTGCTAGGCAGTAAGGGCTGCTAGTGCTAGGTGGCACGGGCTGCCAAATCCTATTTTTGCTCAATTTCTATGCAGAATTACAAAAACTTGGCATGGGGCGCCTATGCCTTGTGGCATGACCATGCCACCCATTGTCCTGCCTTGCTTTTGTTGTTGGGTTCTAGAGGTTTGGCATAGTTTGCCCGTGCCAAACCTGATGCATCAGGATTTATTTAAAGCCAATGATCTAATTTTTATGTTTTAGGAATAGGGTTAGCTAGGGTTTAGGAGAGATTAGTGTAGATTTAGTTTCATTTTGTGGCCACATTTCAAGGGTAATGAAGTTTTGATGCAATTAGCTTTCTTTTTCTCTCTTTAATCTTTATTTTCATTTAAGTTCTTACTTTGTTAAGTTTGATTTCTAGTTTAATGTCTAAATTTACATGCTTTTGTTTATTGATGGAGTGCAATTAGTGCCTCCCTATCCTAATCATCTTTTTATTCTCTTATCTATTCCTACTCTTTCATTCTCTTTCTTCAAAAATACAACTTTCAAACTCTTTCTCTCTCCTCCATCTTCGGTTTGAAAACTGATAAGTGCTTAATATATACATCATTTTTAGGTCTATTTTGCCACATTTTTAGGAGAATTATGTGCTTTAAGTTATAAACTATACTCCTATTCTCGATTTATGCTTGGGTACGATTGTTTGATGTGTTTTTGAGGATTTTAGGCCTATTTACCCAGCATTTAACCTTTATTTAGTGTATTTTAACCTCCCCTACATACACCTATGTGTTACTACGGCCGTGGAGCAAGAAAAGAGAAGAAATCGGTTCCAGCCAAGACCACGGTTGGACCGTGGTACCTACCACTGATCGTGGTGAAGGGTGAAACTGTTGCCTCTTCATTTTCCTTCAGCTGTGTGGCTGAAAACATCCAGATTTTTCTATAATAGGTGTCGTTCAGCAGCAAAGAAGAAAGAAGCAAGCATAGCATAGTTCAATTCTCTTTCTTAAATTTGTTCTTTATAGTTTAAATTATTAGTTTCTTTATTATTCTAGTGAGAAATGCTGAGAGTGTGTGTTTGATTTTGAGGCAGTTTGAAACCCTTGGTTGAAGGCTATCTCAGTTAAGCCCTTTATCTCAAATTTCGCCAAGGCATTAGTTAGTTGTTCGATCTTTTATCATGTGTGAGTAGCTTATTTTGTTTAGGAATTCAGTAGTTTATGAAAGTGTAGTTGGATCATGTTTTAATCTATAGAATTGTGCTTTTTTCATGATTGGTTTAACTTTGTTCTATCAAGTGATTATCATGTTGTGAGTGGATTTTTGGCCAAAGTTTGCTTGCACACTTGAAACAATTGAGTGAAAAACTGAAAGGTGATATTTGATTGTTATACTGCTTGATAGAACCTGACATAACGTCGTCTCGAAAGAGAGATTTGCATGGTAGGAGGACTAGAGAGTAATCAAAGATATTTAACTTAGATTAAGGCAAATTAGTTCGAAAGAATGATTTTTTCTTAGTTTAGGCAAATTTGGTCGATTTCAAAAGAATAGACTGGATTTTTAGAGAGATTGCAATTCCTTAGGATTAACTGATGAGAGAAAAGCACATGCTTATCATTTTGATCTAATCAACTTTCATAACTATATGAATTCCTTTCCTTAATTGATTAAAATTAGTGAATTATAAGTTGTTAAATTGAGCCCTCTTGAATTAGAATTTTACTTACCATATTTTAATAGACAAAAACGCGGTAGATTACATTGGTCCCTGAGGAGTGATCTTTTTTATCTATACTACGACTACCCGTGCGTCTGCAGTAGTGGTCAAGTTTTTGGTGTCATTGTCGGGGACTAATCTATTAACTATTGAGTTAGTCTTACAAAAGTGACTAAGTATTTTATTGTCTTTTACTTTTATTTTCTTTGTAATTTCTTGTTTAATTGAGCTAGTATGTTGGTGACAGTGCTTAAGGAAAATTTTCTCATTTATGCAAAGTCCAATCTTGTACAAACTCGATCTAAAATTGAAAGGACTTTCCACTTAAGGAGGAAGAAGCAAATGATTAAAGAACAAAGACGCAAGGTAAGAAGGAATCCAATAAACATAGCGGGAGGGGAAGGCGACCAAACAAGGACACTTCGAGATTTCGTTACCCCTGGAGTCCAAGGGATTGCCTCAAGCATCACTCACCCTACTATTGATGCCAACAATTTTGAGCTCAAACCGGCACTCATCTCCATGGTGTAACAATCCCAGTTTGGAGGAACTCCTTTGGAAGACCCGAATCTACACCTCTCAGTCTTTTTAGAGGTGTGCGATGCGTTGAACCTTAATAAAGTCTCTACTGATGCCATCCGACTGTGCTTATATCCCTTTTCGTTAAGAGATAAAGCAAGGGCTTGGTTATACTCTTTACCATCGGGATTTATTACCACTTAGGATGAGTTAACAAGAGCCTTCCTCGCCAAATTTTTCTCTTCGAGCAAAACGGCCAGTTTAAGGAATCAAATCACCAACTTTATGCAAAAGATGAAGAGACACTCTACGAAGCTTGGGAATGGTTTAAAGATTTGCTGCGCTTATGCCCCATCATGGTCTTGAACGTTGGATGCTTATCCAAGCTTTATACAGTGGTGTGACCCAGTCTGTAATGTTCATTATTAAGTCGACGGTGGGAGAAACCTTGATGAACAAAACTGAGGTTGAAGCCTATAACTTAATTAAGGAGATGACACTTAACAATTTCCAATCAAACGGTTTGGAGGTAAGCTTGAAGTTGATGCGCTTACTTTACTTTCTGCTAAAGTAGATGCTATGACTCACATATTGGGCCGAACGAATGTTAATGCTGTAAATTCTAGTTCCCCTTCCCCTTGTGAAATTTGTGGTTCTATTGAGCATGTGACTTTGAATTGTCAAGTTGGGAGTCCTTTTTTCTAATACCTTAGTGAAGTTAACTATGTTCAAAACTTCAATCCGAGACCGCCCAATGACCCTTACTCTAGTAGCTACAATCCAGGTTGGAAGAATCACCAAAATGTCTCATATAGGTCTAATCCAAACCCTTCGAATATGCCACCAATGAATGCTAGACCACCTCTTGGTTTCCAAAGACCTCCTTTCCCTTCGCAAATACCCCAAAAGTCTAATTTAGAAGCGATGACGGAAAGTATACTTATGGCACAACAAAAACAGGGCGAGTATATTAAGCAATTAGCTTCAAAGGTTGATGTGCTCACAACTCATAATAGGATATTGGAAGCCCAGATTGTTTAAAAAGATAGCTTTTCATCTACGCCTCTAGATAGACTGCCTAGTAAGCCTGAGCTTAATCCTAGGGAGCAATGTAATGCAATGATTTTGAGAGGAGGAAAACAAATAGAGGGACCTAAGGAGGTTACCAAGGATGAGTCTTTGTATGATAAGAATGCGCATGTTGAGAATGTCGAGAAAGAGATGTCTTCACGCTCTAAGGAAGTGATTGATGATGTCATACATAAGGTTGATGAGGTTCTTAGGAACCCTGAGATCATTTCCCTAAAGCCCTATATCCCACCTTTATCATTTCCTCAAAGGATGGCTAAAGCAAAACTCGATTCATAATTTGGGAAGTTTTTAGAAGTCCTTAAGAAACTCTACATAAACATTCCGTTTACTTAAGCCCTAACTCAAATGCCTTCATATGGTAAATTTTTGAAAGAAATTTTATCCAACTAAAGAAAGCTTGACAAACATGAAACTATTGCTTTGATTGAAGAATGCAGTGCGGCGATCCAAAACAAGCTTCCAGCTAAGCTGAAGGATCCCGGTAGTTTTTTAATTCCCTGCCTGATAGGGAATGTGCCTATAGACTGAGCTTTATGTGATTTAGGGTCAAGCAAGAGCTTGATGCCTATTTCTATGTATGAAAAATTGGAACTAGGAGAGATAAGATCAATTACTATCTCTTTACAATTAGCAGGCCGTTCTATAAAATACCCCGTGGGAATTTTAGAGGATGTTCCAATAAAAGTAGGGGATTTATATTTATTAGTAGACTTTGTGATTCTAGAAATGGAGGAGGATACATGCACCTCCATCATTCTTGGGAGGCGATTCCTGGCCACTGTAGGGTGCCGTGTCGATTTGAAAAATGGTACACTATCTTTTGATGTGGGAAATGATCATAGAGTTTAATTTACTAAAAGCTGCTACGTCTCCTTCCATTTTTGATGAGTATAATAAGATTGACGTAGTTGATGGTTTAATACAGGAAACCATGTCTAACCTTGATTCTAATGATCTACTTGAGCACTTGATGTTGAACAATAGTACTACTAAGGATGAAAATCCCAAAGTAGCAGAGTGTGCTCATCTTCTGGAAGCCTCTCCTCCAATTCCGTTTTCTCTTGCTACGGTGGAATCATTATAAGATGAAAATAAGCCCTTGTCTGATGAGGTAAAAGCTTTCGATGTTGAACTGAAACCTCTTCCTTCATCCCTGAGGTAGGAATTTCTTGGACCAAAATCTACATACCCAGTGATTGTGAATGCAAGTGTGAATGCATCCCGGATCGACTCTTTGCTTAGAGTACTTAGGAAGTATCGTAAAGCCATATAGATACACCGTTGATGACCTAAAAGAATTTCATCATTCTTTGCGTATGCATCGAATCTTAATGGAAGACGATCATAAAAGCCTTCAATTGAACACCAAAAAAGATTGAACCCTAGCATGCAAGAGGTGGTAAAAAAGGAAATTTTGAAGTTGCTTAAGGCCGACATTATCTACTCAATCTCTGATAGTACGTGGGTAAGCCCGGTCAATTTGTACCTAAGAAAGGAGGGACGACTGTTGTCAAAAATGAGAATAATGAGCTAATCCCTCTAGGACTGTCATAGGCTGGCGTATGTGCATTGATTATCGAAAACTGACTAAAGCCACCCGTAAATATCACTTTCCCTTTCCCTTTATTGACCAAATGCTTGAACGATTGGCTAAAAACTCATATTTTTGCTGCTTAGATGGATATTCAGGATTCTTTCAAATCCCTATCCATCGTAATGACCAAGAAAAGACTACTTTTACATGTCCTTATGGTACGTGTGCTTATAAAAGAATGCCATTTGGTTTGTGCAATACCCCTACCACATTTTAACATTGTATGATGGCCATTTTTTTTAATTTTATTGACGACATAATGGAAGTCTTTATGGATGATTTTGCTGTGCATGGTGCAACCTATGACCAGTGCTTGAATAACTTATCTACGGTTTGCAAAGATGCAAAGATGTGAACTTAGTCCTGAATTGGGAGAAATGTTATT
This sequence comes from Carnegiea gigantea, assembly GCA_029747015.1. Classification (NCBI taxonomy): domain Eukaryota; kingdom Viridiplantae; phylum Streptophyta; class Magnoliopsida; order Caryophyllales; family Cactaceae; genus Carnegiea; species Carnegiea gigantea. Next base: position 174,413 of record JAKOGI010000462.1, read on the forward strand.
TTATGGTGCAAGAAGGGGTTGTCCTTGGTCATGTTGTCCCTAATAGAGGCATTGAAGTTAATGAAGCAAAGGTGGAGGTGATTGGGAAATTACCACCACCAACTTCTTTAAAAGGTGTGAGGAGTTTTCTCGGATACGTCTGTTTTTACCAGCAGTTCATTAAAGATTTTTCAAAAATTGCGACACCTCTCACCCAATTGCTTGTCAAAGATGTGCTGTTTAAGTTTAATGAAGAATGTTTGAGTGCTTTTCACAGTTTGAAAGAGGCATTAATCATTGCCCCAGTAATGCAAGTGCTAGATTGGGAGCTACCTTTTGAAGTAATGTGTGATGCAAGTGATTATGCAGTGAGGGCTGTTCTAGGCCAATGAAAGCACAATAATTCATATGCCATATACTATGCAAGTCGTACTCTTGATAGGGCTCAAGTGAATTATGCCACGACTGAGAAGGAGTTCTTAGCAGTTGTCTTTGTCTTCGAAAAATTTCAATCCTATTCCATCAATTCTAAGGTCATTGTTTTTACGAATCATGCCGCTTTAAAATATTTGATGAAGAAATTTGACTCCAAAACCCAACTCATCCGATGGGTCCTCCTTCTTCAAGAGTTTGATTTGAAAATCAAAGATAAGGACGGGTTGGCAAATGTGGATGCCTATCATCTATCTCGTTTAGGCCCAAGGGCCACTCCTAGTGAAGAGCTCCCCATTGATGACTCTTTCCCAAATGAATAGCTATTCGCTACATCCCAGCAAGCTACCCCATAGTATGCTGATTTGGTGAACTTCAAGGTGTGTAGAGTGTTACCTCCGGGATTGCCCTACCAATAAAGAAAGAAGTTCCTTGCTGATGCCAAATACTCTATGTGGGAAGAACCTTTCCTTTATAAGATATGCGAAGATGGAATTTATAGAAGGTGCTTGCTTGAAGATGAGGTCCGTAGTGTCTTGCACCATTGACATGCTTCAACCTATAATGGCCCACGCTCTTTAAGGATGTAAGGAAATTTGTCATGACTTGTGATCGATCTTAGCAAAACAGGGAACATTTTCAAGAGGCATGAGATGCCTCAAAGTGGCATACTTGAGGTAGAGTTATTCGATGAATGGGAGATTGACTTCATGGGTCCTTTCATCCTTCCCACAACAACCTTTATATCCTTGTGGTGGTTGACTATGTTTTTAAGTGGGTGGAAGCCATTGCCTCCCCAACAAATGATTCCAAGGCTGTCCTTAAGTTTCTCAAGAAAAATATTTTCACAAGGTTTGGCAAACTAAGAGCTCTTTTAAGTGACAATGGCACACACTTTTGCAACAAGCCACTTGAGTTACTATTAAAAAAATATAGGATATTTCATAAGATAGCTACGCCTTACCACTCCCAAACGAGTAGGCAGGTGGAACTGTCGAATAGAGAATTGAAGAGCATGTTTGAAAAATAGTGGATCCGTCCCGCAAAGATTGGTCCTTTAAGCTTGATGATGCTCTTTGGGCATACCGCACCGCTTATAAGACGCCTCTAGGCACCACTCTATACCGGTTGGTGTTTGGGAAGTCTTGTCATCTGCCAGTAAAGATGGAACATAAGCCATATTGGGCTACGAAGACACTCAATTTTGACCTTAAGGCAGCCAGAGAGCGGAGATTTTTGCAACTAAGCGAGCTAGATGAGCTAAGGTTGGAAGCCTATGAGAGTTCGTGTCTTTATAAAGAGCGAACTAAGAAGTGGCATGATAAACATATCAAGAAGAAGAGGTTCGAAAAAGGAGACGTGGTCCTATTATTCAACTCCAGATTAAGATTGGTTCTGGGAAAACTGAAGTCCCGATGGTCAGGACCATTGAAGATCACCAAGGTTCAACCCGATGGAGCAGTTGAAATATGAAGTGAGTCCACCGGTGTGTTCATAGTTAATATACAGCGTTTAAAGCTGTATCTTGTGGGACAACCTATTGATAAAGCCAATGTCCATATACTTACTAATTCGGAGCAAGCATAGAAGAAGGGCCAAGCTCTTGACCTTAAAAGAGTGCTTCTTGGGAGGCAACTCAAGCTCTTTTCCTTTTTTCTTCCTTAGCTTTGATTTTTTCTATTTTTTTGTAGTTTGTGAAAAAGAAAAAGAGAAAGGAAAAAAAGGGAGAAAATAATATATATATATATATATATATATATATATATATATATATATATGGAATAAAATATTTGGCACCACGGCCAGGGTACCCAGTACCACGACTGTGGGGTGCCAACCCAGAAAATTACAAAAAATCGGGACCAGCATACACCACGGTCGAACCATGGTGAACGCCACGGTCCGTGGTGTCCTGCTATAGCCCACGATTTAGGTCTTTGACCGCGGTGCCCCCTCATTTTCCCTTACATTTCATCTTCTTCATGACACACTCTCTCTCTACCTCCATTTTCTCTCTCTAAACCTCCATAACTACAACCTCCATTCTTACCTCATTTCTTCTCAAATTTTCACCCATTTTCACCCAAAAACATCCCTTTTCACTTAATCTTTTCTTTTTCCACACAAATTTCATCTCTTTCTTCATCTTCTTCTTCAAACCCATCTCGCTTCACCCGTCCACCATACCCATCTTTTTCTCTCTCTTATTCTTCTTCTTTTTACTTAAAATCTTCATTTTTCTTCGTCAAATTTTCTTATTTAGGTTTTAGTTTTGGTTTTTGTTTCATTTTACAACAATGGCACCTACCAAAAGACAAAGGAGTATTAAGGAGGTTGGATCTTCAAGTTAAGCACCAACCCGACCTCAAAGGACATCTCGAACCACCTCTTGGTTTAACACATCCTGGTCATGTTGCTAGATACGCTTGTTTGAATGAACGCATGGTTGTGGCAACTAGATATTATGATGAGGAATTGTTAGCTAGATTAGGAATATTAGATGATATTCGGTGGTTATTTGCACGAGGTGGTATGGGACACTTCTTAGAAATGAAAGAGCATACATACCGGGACTTGACCTTAGAGTTCCTAAGTACACTCCATATCGAGGTCACTAGAGGCCCTTAATGTCAAGCTGGGTACATATCCTTTTATTTGCAGGGACAATTTTATGAGTTGAACTTAGGTACCTTTAATGGTATATTCAGTTTTTCACCTAGCATGGATTTACCGAGCCGCCAAGTCCCCTAGGAATTCAACCCGAATGCATTTTGGGGTGAGCTTTCAGGGAGTGTTAGGTACAATACTAGTTCATCGAAGTGCACTTATATTAGGAACCCTTGCATTAGAGTAGCTCAGCGTATCTTGGCTTCTTGTTTCTTTGATCAGGATGATAGTCTGAATGTCCCGAGATTATCTGAGTTGTCCTTTTTGTGCTGTATGCTTGATGGTGCCCAGCTCGACGCTGATTTATTTTTAGCCAGATAATTGTATAGTACTACTGTTAACACTAAAAATAGGATAGTCATAGGTGGGATTGTGACTAGTATTGCTAGATTTTCGTGTATTGAGCCCAACCTTGAGGATAGAGTTTCTGAGTTCGAGCGGCTTGATCAAGCTGCTTTTAAAATTATGAATTTTTGTAACGTTGAGGTTGGGCATTTATGTTGGATTTACCCTAGGGACCGCCTTTCTCTACTGCCCAATATCGATCGAACCACCTTACTTGACCGGGCTAACCTTTATTGGGTACCGGGTGATAACGACGTTGTTCAACCACCCCATCATCCCGCCCCTCATTCTAGTCAAGTAGGACCTAGTTCTTCCTCTCAGCCACCCCCTCCTGACTATACCGACCTGCAAGACACCCTTAAATCTATTCAAGAGGAGCAAGTTTCCCTTCGAGCATTTGTTGCTTCTGAGAACGCCGCTCTTCGCAACTTTGCCCAAGAGCACCACGATGAGCTTTATGGAATGCTTGCTACCTAGACTCAATATTTCCAGGACTATAGGGCATGTCTAGAGACTTGGCAGGATTAACATATCTTTTATTGCCAACCACCCTATTCTCCTCCACCATCTCATTTCTGATTGCTTTGTGCTACTTCCCTTCCCTTTTTCTATTATGTGCCCATATTGAGGGCAATGTGTGCTTTAAGCATGGAGAAGTTAGTCATTATATTTGGCGTCTGATGCCTGATTTGGTTTGGTGTGCTTGTGCTTTGTACATGTTGTTTGTGATAGTTTTCAGAGTTTTTGTTTTTGGTTTTAATTTTGTTTAGTAGTATTTTAGTAAGTGCATTTAGTTTTCTCTCCATTCTAGGTTGCATTTTAGTTTTTTTTTTACCAGTCCCTTTGCATTTTCATTTGCATTATTATTAGGAGCATGCATGTAAAAAAAGGAAAAAAAATCCTCCAATGATGATCTTTCTGGATTTGGTAGACTTCTTTGGTTTGGCCTGATCATTTGATTCCCCTAAATCGTGCACAAAATGTTTGAGAATGAGTTAGTGAAAACGAGATCCATGTTTTGACCACATATCGAGTGCGACTTGATTACCCCATGAGTCTTTACATGAATTTTAGCATGTATTTATCAATGAGCTAGTTATGACCTTAGTCAATGTCCTGTGAGGATTTGAGCTTTTAGAGACTATTTACCATTTTAGTCTTATATTTTCTTTCATGTGTGACTCTTCCTTGACATTATTTCTCTAGAACTTGCTTTGATTCTCATTTAAGATCACATTTTGCATATGCATTTAGGCAATATGATTGAGGTATTTTTCTTTGATTTGTTAAACCCAACGGCTAAATAGCCACATTTGTTGTATAATAAATCCCATGCTAGCGCCTTTGAGCTTATATCCATTTTTTTTTAATTTGAACCTCCTATTATGACCTATGGCCAAATGATTATCTTACCCTTAAGCCAACACTAAAGGGGCATTTCATTCTTTTACATCAAGTTTGATAGGACACAGGTAAGGTGGATTGTTCTCTTTTAGTGGGTTTTGGTTGTTTGGTGTAGGGATGTGAGATCTTGACAAATCCCTTTTCTAATTGTACAAAATTTAGTGACGAGTTTGAATTTAAAGTTCGTTATGGATTTTCGTTGGCTAACTCATTTGAAAAAAAAAAAAACACGATAAAAACACAAAACGAAAAAAAAAACAAAAAAAAGAGAAAAGTGAAAAAAAGAAAGAAAGTGTTAGCCTATGGGAATTATAAATTCTTTTGAGTTTTAACTCTCTCTCTTTAATTGGGGATGTATTTTGTAAAAAAGGAAGAAAGTGTTAGCCTGGTCTAAGAGGGATATAGTATGATGTGTTGGAATCGTTTAGCTCTTAGTCTATGCCTTCTAGCTCCTCATTTCCAAAATATTTGTTCCCCTATTATCTTTACCCATAACCCCATTACAACCTTATAAAAGCCTTCATGATTGTCTAGTGTGTTTACATTTTAGTGATGCTGAATTTGAGAGTCTTGTCAAGCTTATGGTAGATTTGAGTCTAAGGTATGAGAATTGAGCGAACCTTTATGTATGTATACATTTTCAAACACATGAGTGATGAGTGCAACATAACTATAGTGAGGTTCTACTGGCCTTGCTAGCTTCATTTGTTTCATATGTTAAACGACTGTGATTGACTATTTAGGGGGATTGATTTAAGTTTGACATTGTGGTCTATCAAGTGATTTTTGAAAATTTCATTCCCTAATCCGTTTGCTAATGATTTTTTGCATCTTTTTTGGCTACCTTTGGATCTGCTTTGCCATTGGTGATGTATATTTTCAAGGGTATCGTTTTCATTCTTTCAACTCAACTTCATGGGAGGTAAGCTCCATACAAATTCATGCATGGCAAGACCCTTCTTTGGTTCCAATATTTGAATTTCATGACAAAAGACACTTTATGGAGTTTTATTTGAACTTCAAAGTGCCTTTTCCAAACGGGTTTTCCAAATGGGGATCAAGAGTACCTTGCATTTCATCATGGAGACCATCAAGCCCACTCTCCTACGCTCCTTTCTCAGCTCAAGGAAGACCCTACTAAGTTCAAGGGGGTCAAAGAAGTGTCTAAACTTTGCAGAACAATCATGGCAATGCCCGATGAGTTGGCGCCGGATTCATTCAATCATAACCCGGTCTTTGTTACTTGTTTTGTGCAAGATTTGGTGGACCCACGGCTTGAGGCCCGCATAATACTTTAGCCTAAGATGTTAGCTTTCTAATAAGTCCAACCATGCTTAAATTGGATCTCATTTGGTTGGGCAACAAGAGACCTCAAAGGCCCAATGTCCAGGTGCTGGCCAGTCTGAGCAGTCTTCATTGTTTGGGCCATAACATTCAAACGGCTGGTCCAAACTGGGCAAACTTGTACTTCCTGGAAACTACACATCCAGGGCTTTCCAACAAGCCCAAAATCACGCAATTTGTCCCAGTAAATCGCGAGATATGGCCGTCCAAAGTCAGAGCTGCTGCAAGGGTGTGAGTGCATTAAAGAATGAGGATGTTTGGTGTTCCCATTCGGTTCATGAACCTTTTCAGCCGCATTTGGACGTGAGACCCTTCTTATACCAGGGGGTTAATGTAATGTATGCAGCCAAGGAGTTGTGGCATCTCAAGGAACTCATTTTTTCTGCTTCCCCTTGATTATTTGTAACCGACACATTAATGTGTCCTTTGGTGTGCCCTATGTTTATTTCTTGTAACTTATGCCCTTTCATTTGTGTTGTTCTCTACCATGAAAGGGGCTAGGCGTGTGGGTTGAGGGATCATCAGCTTGTACTCCAATTTCAAAGTAATACTAAGCCTTTGAGTGTTCTCTAGTGTGCTTGCTTAAAATCCTAGTTCTATATCTTAAGGTTGGCTACCTTAAGTGGTGCTCTAGGTTCTTTTTGCTCTCCTAGGTGGTGAATCTTCTATATTCTAGATTGGGTAAAAAGAATAGCCCAAGACTAAGGCTTGCGTGGCTCCCAAGTGGGATTATCTCAAACCAAGGTCTTGATTTATCCTCCCTTCACCTTTACCTTCGCTCCTTCATCACCCCCACATCCTACCCTTATTCTTTGAATTTGGTCACTTTGGACTCTCATATACATCATTTGGTATCAGAGCTATGGTTGCCATTTGATCAAGTTTGCAGCCCAAACACGTTTCCCAAACAAAAACACAAAAAACAACTCAAACCAGCAAAACCGTGCAAAAACCGAGCATCCGCAGGCAGAAAGTTGGCACGTCCCCCCGTGCTCCCAAGCACGACCGTGCCACCCTTGTTTTCCTGCATTCTGCAAGGCAGCATTCAAGCACGGTTCCCCAGTGCCTAGCTGCACGACCGTGCCCACCCTCCTCTTCTCCAAAACAGCCTTTTTCTAGCCTAAACACATAACCCACAAAGAACCCTTAAGCATTCATCCATCATGATTTCTCCTGGGAACTTGCAAAAAGAGATTGCTTTAATTGAAAAGGAGATGGTCATCCTTGAAACTCCAAAGTTTCGTGGCCAAAAAGAAGATTTCCCTCACTAGATTTCTAAAGTGGATCAAGTCTTCACTCGCTACAATATTGACGAGCAAGAGAAGTTCAAGGTGGTTATCAAGAAGCTCCGAGGCCATGCGCTTGAATGGTGGGAAAAGTACAAGTATAAGAGGAAGAAGAGAGGGAAAAGTAAGATCACAACATGGGTTAAGTTAAGAGGTAAATTAATGGATACTTTCGCTCCAACCTCTTACTTACACAAGCATTCTTTTCTTTCCTTTGAGGTAAATGGCTTTAATTCCTCTTCTAAAAACCTCCATTTCAACAAGGGAAGTCAAATGAGTGCTTGTAACTCTAGCTCTACTTCCTTCTTTTATTTAGAGAAACTTAACTCCAACAAAGATGAAGAGATCCTTGGAGAAAAAGCTTCAAGCCTAGTTGACCTACCTCCTGTTTTTGATGACTATGGTGATGATGAAACCTTTGAACTTGAGGGACAAGAAGACTATTCATGTCCTTCGCCACTTGTGCTAGATCACCATTTAGATAAGGGAATAGCATGTGTTGCTCACTTTGATCCTTGTTATGACAATTTCATTGTTCCATTACCCCCACAATTAGAACCTGAACTAGACGAACTTATAACCATGGGGGGACAAATAGGAAAAACAAGTGAGGGACAACCAATAGGGATAGATAAGGAAGGCAAACATGGAGAACCCTTGATCTTTAAAGAAGGATGTCATGAAAACCATGAGGTGAATTGTGACCTACCTCTAAGATTTGATGAGCATGAAATTGAAGAATTCCAAGTGTCCGATTTGGAGCTATGTGGGGTTGTTGAAGGAATTGAGGAACTCTTGAGTCAAGAAGAATGCCCTCATTCACAACAAGAATTGAGGACAATTCTTTTCGAAGAAAGGGGGATTGATGTATATTTTCAAGGGTATCATTTTCATTCTTTCAACTCAACTTCATGGGAGGTAAGCTCTATACAAATTCATGCATGGCAAGGCCCTTCTTTGGTTCCAATATTTGAATTTTATGACAAAAGACACTTTATGGAGTTTTATTTGAACTTCAAAGTGCCTTTTCCAAATGGGTTTTCCAAATAGGGATCAAGAGTACCTTGCATTTCATCATGGAGACAATCAAGCCCACTCTCCTACGCTCCTTTCTTAGCTCAAGGAAGACCCTACTAAGCTCAAGGGGGTCAAGGAAGTAGCTAAACTTTGGAGAACAATCATGGCAATGCCCGATGAGTTGGCGCCGGATTCATTCAATCATAACCCGATCTTTGTTACTTGTTTTGTGCAAGATTTGGTGGACCCACGGCTTGAGGGCCCACATAATATTTTAGCCTAAGATGTTAGCTTTCTAATAAGTCCAACCATTCTTAAATTGGATCTCATTTGGTTGGGCAACAAGAGACCTCAAAGGCCCAATGTCTAGGCGCAGGCCAGTCTGAGCAGTCTTCATTGTTTGGGCCATAACTTTCAAGCGGCTGGTCCAAATTGGGCAAACTTGTGCTTTGTGGAAACTACACATCTAGGGCTTTCCAACAAGCCCAAAATCACGCAATTTGGCTTTGTAAATCGCGACATATGGCCGTCCAACGGCAGAGCTGCTGCAAGGGTGTGAGTGCATTAAAGAAGGAGGATGTTTGGTGTTCCCATTCGGTTCATGAACCTTTTCAGCTGCATTTGGACGTGAGACCCTTCTTATACCAGGGGGTTAATGTAATTTATGCAGCCAAGGAGTTGTGGCATCTCAAGGAACTCATCTTTTCCCCTTCCCCCACCCTTGCAGCAGCTCTGACTTTGGACGGCCATATCTCGCGATTTACTGGGCCAAATTGCGTGATTCTGGGCTTTTTGGAAAGCCCTGGAGGTGTAGTTACCAGGCAGCACAAGTTTGCCCAATTTAGACCAGCCGTTTGAAAGTTATAGCCCAAACAATAAAGCCTGCTCAGACTGACCTGCGCCTGGACATTGGGCCTTTGAGGTCTCTTGTTGCCCAACCAAATGAGATCCAATTTAAGCATGGTTGGACTTATTAGAAAGCTAACATCTTAGGATAAAATATTATGTGGGCCCTTAAGCCGTGGGTCCACCAAATCGTGCACAAAATAAGTAACAAAGACCGGGTTATGATTGAATGAATCCGGCGCCAACTCATCGGGCATTGCCATAATTGTTCTGCAAAGTTTAGCCACTTCCTTGACCCTCTTGAGCTTAGTAGGGTCTTGCTTGAGCTGAGAAAGGAGCGTAGGAGAGTGGGCTTGATGGTCTCCATGATAAAATGCAAGGTACTCTTGATCCCCATTTGGAAAACCCGTTTGGAAAACGCACTTTGAAGTTCAAATAAAACTCCATAAAGTGTCTTTTGTCATGAAATTCAAATATTGGAACCAAAGAAGGGCCTTGCCATGCATGAATTTGTATGGAGCTTACCTCCCATGAAGTTGAGTTGAAAGAATAAAAATGATACCCTTAAAAATATACATCAATCCCTCTTTCTTCGAAAAGAATTGTCCTCAATTCTTGTTGTGAATGAAGGCATTTGTCTTGAGTCAAGAGTTCCTCAATTCCTTCAACAACCCCACATAGCTCCAAATCGGACACTTGGAGTTCTTCAATTTCAAGCTCATCAAATCTTAGAGGTAGGTCACAATTCACCTCATGGTTTTTATGACATCCTTCTTTAAAGATCAAGGGTTCTCCATGTTTGCCTTCCTTATCTATCCCTCTTGGTTGTCCCTCACTTGTGTTTCCTATTTGTCCCCCCATGGTTATAAGTTTGTCTAGTTCAGGTTCTAATTGTGGGGATAATGGAACAATGAAATTGTCATAACAAGGATCAAAGTGAGCAGCACATGCTATTCCCTTATCTAAATGGTGATCTAGCACAAGTGGCGAAGGACATGAATAGTCTTCTTGTCCCTCAAGTTCAAAGGTCTCATCATCACCATAGTCGTCAAAAATAGGAGGTAGGTCAGCTAGGCTTGAAGCTTTTTCTCCAAGGATCTCTTCATCTTTGTTGGAGTTAAGTTTCTCCAAATAAAAGAAGGAAGTAGAGCTAGAGTTACAAGCACTCATTGGACTTTCCTTGTTGAAATGGAGGTTTTTAGAAGAGGAATTAAAACCGTTTACCTCAAAGGAAAGAAAAGGATGCTTGTGTAAGTAAGAGGTTGGAGCGAAAGTATCTATTAATTTACCTCTTAACTTAACCCATGTTGTGATTTTACTTTTTCCTCTCTTCTTCCTCTTATACTTGTACTTTTCCCACCATTCAAGCGCATGGCCTCGGAGCTTCTTGATAACCACCTTAACCTTCTCTTGCTCGTCAATATTGTAGCGAGTGAAGACTTGATCCACTTTGGAAATCCAGTAAGGGAAATCTTCTTTTTGGCCACGAAACTTTGGAGTTTTAAGGATGACCATCTCCTTTTCAATCAAAGCAATCTCTTTTCGCAAGTTCCCAAGAGAAATCATGATGGATGAATGCTTAAGGGTTCTTTGTGGGTTATGTGTTTAGGCTAGAAAAAGGCTATTTTGGAGAAGAGGAGGGAGGGCACGGCCGTGCAGCTAGGCACTGGGGAGCCGTGCTTAAATGCTGCCTTGCAAAATGCAGGAAAACAAGGGTGGCACGGTCGTGCTTGGGAGCACGGGGGGGACGTGCCAACTTTCTGCCTGCGGATGCTCGGTTTTTGCACGGTTTTGCTGGTTTGAGTTGTTTTTGTGTTTTTGCTTGGGAAATGTGTTTGGGCTGCAAACTTGGTCAAATGGCAACCTTAGCTCTGATACCAAATGATGTATATGAGAGTCCAAAGTGACTAAATTTAAAGAATAAGGGTAGGATGTGGGGGTGATGAAGGAGCGAAGGTAAAGGTGAAGAGAGGATAAATCAGGACTTTGGTTTGAGATAATCCCACTTGGGAGCCACGCAAGCCTTAGTCTTGGGCTATTCTTTTTACCCAATCTAGGATATAGAAGATTCACCACCTAGGAGAACAAAAAGAACCTAGAGCACCACTTAAGGTAGCCAACCTTAAGATATAGAACTAGGATTTCAAGCAAGCACACTAGGGAACACTCAAGGGCTTAGTATTACTTTGAAATTGGAGTACAAGCTGATCATCCCTCAACCCACATGCCTAGCCCCTTTTATAGTAGAGAACAACACAAATGAAAGGGCATAAGTTATAAGAAATAAACATAGGGCACACCAAAGGACACATTAATGTGTCGGTTACAAATAATCAAGGGGAAGGGGGAAAAATGAGTTCCTTGAGATGCCACAACTCCTTGGCTGCATAAATTACATTAACCCCCTGGTATGAGAAGGGTCTCACGTCCAAATGTAGCTGAAAAGGTTCATGAATCGAATGGGAACACCAAACATCCTCCTTCTTTAATGCACTCACACCCTTGCAGCAGCTCTGACTTTGGACCGCCATATCTCGCGATTTACTGGGACAAATTGCGCAATTTTGGGCTTGTTGGAAAGCCCTGGATGTGTAGTTTCCAGGAAGCACACGTTTGCCCAATTTGCACCAGGCGTTTGAAACTTATGTCCCAAACAATAAAGACTGCTCAGACTAGCCTGCGCTTGGACATTGGGCCTTTGAGGTCTCTTGTTGCCCAACCAAATGAGATCCAATTTAAGCATGGTTGGACTTATTAGAAAGCTAACATCTTAGGCTAAAATATTATGCGGGCCTCAAGCCGTGGGGTCCACCAAATCGTGCACAAAACAAGTAACAAAGACCGGGTTATGATTGAATGAATCCGGCGCCAACTCGTCGGGCATTGCCATGATTGTTCTGCAAAGTTTAGCCACTTCCTTGACCCCCTTGAGCTTAGTAGGGTCTTCCTTGAGCTGAGAAAGGAGCGTAGGAGAGTGGGCTTGATGGTCTCCATAATGAAATGCAAGGTACTCTTGATCCCCATTTGGAAAACCCATTTGGAAAAGGCCCTTTGAAGTTCAAATAAAACTCCATAAAGTGTCTTTTGTCATGAAATTCAAATGTTGGAACCAAAGAAGGGCCTTACCATGCATGAATTTGTATGGAGCTTACCTCCTATGAAGTTGAGTTGAAAGAATGAAAATGATACCCTTGAAAATATACATCAATTGGAATGTTACTTTTATCTATCCTGAGGAGGTTCTATATATTTTTGATTTTTAGTATTGCTTGAGGACAAGTAACAGTTTAAGTATGGGGGAGTTTGATAAGTGCTTAATGTATACATAATTTTTAGTGCTATTTTGCCACATTTTTAGGAGAATTATTTTCTTTATGTCATAATCTATACCTCTATTCTCGATTTATACTTGAGTATGTTTGTTTGATGTGTCTTGCAGGATTTTAGACCTTTTTACCCAACATTTGACCCTTATTTGGTGTATTTTGACCTCCCCCATGGACACCCATGTGTTGCTACGGCTGTGGAGCAAGAAAAGAGTAGAAAATCGGTTTCAGCCAAGACCACGGTCAGACTGTAGGGCCTGCCACGTATCGTGGTGAAGGGTGAAACTGTTGCCTCTTCGTTTTCCTTCGGCTGTGTGGCTGAAAACATCTAGCTTTTTCTCTAGAAGGTGTCATTCAGTAGCAGAGAAGAAAGAAGCAAGCATAGCATAGTTCAATTCTCTTTCTTAAATTTGTTCTTTTTAGTTTAGATTCTTAGTTTGGTTATTATTCTAATGAGAAATCTTGAGAGTGTGTGTTTGATTTTGAGGTGGTTTGAAGCCCTTAGTTGAAAGCTGTCTCAGCTAAGCCCTTTCTCTCAGATTTCGCCAAAACATTGGTTAGTTGTTTGATCTTTTGTCATGTATGAGTAGTTTATTTTGTCTAGGAATTTAGTAGTCTATGAAAGTATAGTTGGATTATGTTTTAATATATAGAATTGTGCGTATTTTATGATTGGTTTAATTTCATTCTATCAAGTGATTATCATGTTGAAAGTGTATTTTTGGCCGAAGTTTGCTTTCATACTTGAATCAATTGAGTGAAAAACTGAAAGGTGACATTTGATTGTTAGACTGTTTGATAAAACCTGACATAATGTCGTCTTGAAAGAGAGATTTGCATGTTAGGAGCACTAGAGAGTAATCAAAGATATTTAACTTGGATTAAGGCAAATTAGTTTGAAAGAATAACTTTTGCTTAGTTTAGGCAAATTTGATCGATTTCAAAAGAATAGACTAGATGTTTAGAGAGATTGCAATTCCTTGGGATGAACCAATTAGAGAAAAGCACATGCTTATCATTTTGATCCAATCAACTTTCATAACTACATGAATTCCTAGGTGTTTTTCCTTAATTGATTTAAAATTAGTGAATTAGAAGTTGTTAAATCGAACTCTCTTAAATTAGATTTTTACTTAGCATATTTTGATAGATAAAAACTCGATAGATTACATTAGTCCCTGAGGAGTAATATTTGTTATCAATACTACGATTACTTGTATGCTTACGATAGTGGTTAAAAATCCACTTTTAGAAGTTGAAGTGTTTGACTCTCAATGGGTTAGATTAGGAGTAGTTGAGTTAAATTAGTGGGAATAAGTGGAGAATCTATCTCTAATCATCACCCACTTGCTCTAACAAGGGAGGCCAATCTCCGTTGTTGGATTTTCAAGGTTTTAAGGTACTCCCCCTTTTCTATCTTCTTTCAACTACTAAATTTCATGTTTTCTTAGCTAATTAGATGTTTTTTTAGTCATTGTTAGTTAATATGATTTTTTTTTTTTTGGGTTGACTTTGTTAATCATGCTTTATTTTAGTTTAGTTTAATTAATTTTATTTAGATTAGAATTAGTGAGTAATTAGTTAATTAATCATGCTGGGTGACATTTATGACTTTCCCTAGGTTAGGGTTGGGGTCGAAAATAACTAGTAACTTGATTTCCATACTGTCCCAGAGCACGAGAAATTTCCACCCTTACTTTCCCTTCAAAAAACTACATCGACAGTAAGGCAAATGCATATTTTGTAGCAGAAATGCAGTGTCATTTTGTGGCAATCAATTTTCAAGGGGGAGAGAGGACCGTAAAAATGGTTCATGATAATGATGATGATTCATTGATTATTTTCATTGCTTGTCAGAAGCAAGTTCTCATTATACATTTTTATATAGAGCATAATTAGCTAATGTGGTTGGTGAAACATTGCACTAAACTCCATCGTCCAAATAATCTAGACACTACTATTTCCTAGACATTAATATGTAGACTCTTAATTTTACTAAGATGACAAATTACATTGATATTTCCTAAGCATAACATCAACAATTTCCAAAAGACCTTCCTAGATAATTGTCTAGATGTTTACAAGATAGTTATTAAGATCTTTTTAGATTAATAGTTTCGACACCCCCTTAATCTAGAAAGATCTCACTCTTAATAGTTGTAAAAAATGAATGAACTCCTTAGTTGGGATTGCCTTCGTGAATATATCTGATAGTAATTGTCATTTGTTTTACAGAATCATAGCTCAATTTCACCCTCCTATATAGTTCCTGAATGAAGTGATGGAATCTAAGTATGCTGCATCTAGTTGTGAAAGATCGAATATTTAGCCATCGCTATTATAGGCATGTTATCGTAAAATAGAGTTGTTGGACCTTTAGCTTTTACTTGTAGGTCACTCAAGATCTTCTAAGCCATATAGCTTCACAAGGTACACTTGTCCCTGCAACATATTCAGTTTCTATCGGCAATAATGGAACTATGGCTTGCTTCTTTGAGGACTAAGAGATAACTTTGGAACTAAGGCAGAACACATATCTGTTGGTGCTCTTCCAATCATTTATGCTTCCTACCTAGTCACTATATGTATATGTAGCCAACCTTGATTCATTGTCAGTCACGTGTAAAATACCATAACATTTTGTTGTCTTGATGTATCGTAGAATCCTTTTAGTTGTTGCGAAATGGGCTTTAATGGGCACACTCATGAATCGAGAGACGATCCTTACAGCATAGACTATGTCGGGTCGAGTGTTAGTGGGATATATTAATGATCCGAATAGACTTTTATAAATTGATTTATCCACCTTTTCCATGCCATGATTTTTGGAAAGTTTCCCATTTGTAGGTAGCCATATGTGTTGCTAATGACTTATAGTTAACCATGTTGCATTTCTTAAGAAGATCTCCTGCATATTTTTCTTCAACGATAATGATCTTACCTGGACTTTGCTTTACTTACATACCAAGAAAGCATACCAAGAAAGTACTTCATTGGACCCAGATCCATCATTTTAAACTCAACCATCATGGCCTTCTTAAAATCTTCAATCATTAGTTGATTTATGCCTGTATATATATGATCATTGACATATATGCCTAATATTAGAATATTTAGTCCTTTAGTCTTGATGTATAGAGATGGCTCACTTGGACTTTTTATAAGATCATTTCGAGTAAGATATCCATCTATTTTGCTATTCCAGGCCCATGGTGCTTGCTTAAGATCATAGAGAGCTTTGTTTAGGATATAAACCTTGTTTTGTTGTCCTTATACCACATAGCCTTGTGGTTTCTTGAGGTATACTTCTAAAATTTTCCATTTAAAAATGTAGATTTGAAATCTAGCTGAAAACTTGTAACTTTAGTGGTGCTGTGATTATGAGTGCTGCTCTTATTGTCGCTGTACGAATGACTGAAGCAAAAGTCTCACTGAAATCAATTTCCGGTTGTTGTGAATACCCTTTGGCAACTAAATAGGCCTTGTGCTTTTAAATGACGCCATCTTCGTTGTATTTTGAGGTTGACGAAATTCTCATTATGAGGCTTGTCCCCTAATTCCCATTGATGCATTTTCTCGATTGTTTTGATTTCTTCATTCATGCCTTTGATCCACTTTTCATCTTTGGCTACTTCTTGAAATGTTTATGGCTCATCAGTTAATAACGTTGTGATTACATGACCACATTCATAGTCTTGTACATAGATGGAAGGATGTCTTTCACATTGAGACCTTTGAGTAGATTGAGATGCGTTAGTAGGGCCAAATCTAGAATTGAGCTTGAAGAACTTGGTCCACTTGAACATGGGCTTGTTGGTGAATCTAAATCAAGAGGCACTGCTTCCATGATTTCTTGAATTTGAAGGTAAATTTTAATGGACTATTGTGCTGGGTCATCTAGGTAACTCCATTTAGATGCTTCACCGAATATAACATCGTTTGAAATAATCATTTTGTTACTTTCTAGATTATAGAGATGATACCCTTTGGACTCATTTTGTAGCCAACAAAGACGCACTTTTCTCCTTTACAATTTAATTTTTCCCGATTTTCTTTTACAATGTGCGAATATGCTATGTAGCCAAAAAGCTTAAAATAATCCACTTTACACACCTGGATGACCTTCCTAGCTAATTGATTAAGTATATAAATTGTAGTGTTCTATTTTTTTTCTTTGCAACATGCTGTGAGCTATTTCGACTATTGTTCTATCTTTTCTCTTTGCGACACCGTTTTGTTGTGATGTTTGCCTTACTGTTAACTCCTTTTTGATGCCATATTTCTTACAAAAATCATTGAATTTCTATCAGTTCATTTCTCTCCCACAACCTATTCTGAAAATTATGGCCGCTTTGCTTTTTTTGTGAGTGCTGAATTGAAGAAAATAGGAGAATATCTATGATTTTTGTTCAAGGAGTATACCCACATCTTGTGAGTGTAATCATCAACAAATGATAGAAAATACCCTTTTTCTCCCAAGCCGGGATGTTGAGATGGGCCCCAAAGGTCTATACGGATGCATTATAAAGGCGACTTAGCCCTCCATGAAGTTTTTATGAATGATACTCTATGCATCTTCCCCATAATACAACCCTCACATATATTTTTGCAGGCATCGATTATGGGGAAGCCAATCACTATATTTCTTCTTGTTAAGACTTTGGGGCTACTCAAATTTAGGTGACCATACGTTTGATGTCATATGCTAAATCTTCCATAATAGAGCTTAGAGCCACTTTCTCCTCAATCTGTATTTTTAGAGGAAAAATTCTATTAGGCGCCATAGTAACTGATGCTATTAAATGCACCTTCTTCTTGTCAATTATAAGACATTTATTTTCATCAAATTTTACTAGGTAGCTTTTCTGAAGTAGCTGGCCCATATTTAAGAGATTTTATGCTACACCTCGATGGATAAATGATAAGGCTAAAATGTTCTTGGCTATAAATTCTCCATATTTCTCCTTCTTGTTATCATATCAACTCTTCGTTTCTACTTCATTTGGTTAATCATGCTTGTTTTTAACCACCTCCCACAGACACTGAGCTTGTAGTAGAGTGTCATTCCTATACTTAGCACTTGATAGTTTTCACTATTAAACATTGATGGTAGAGTAGGATAGTTAAGGGTTGCTATGGTGGACATTGTGTGGTTAGAATTTAGAATATGACTAAAGAGTGAATGATAAATTTCTAGGGAGGTTAGGTTTTCAAAAAAAAGAGGACTTTAGTTAAAGTAGCTCTGATACCACTATTAGAAATTAATTTAGGGAAATCACTCTGGTTGGTGAGCGAGATATCAATTTACATGGCTATTAGGTGATGGCGGAAAGGAAACCTTTAACATGTAAGGAAAATGCATTTTTTATAGTAGAAATGTTAGCGGCCTTTGGTGGTAATAAATTTTTAAGCGAGAAAAAAGACCGCAAGAATGGTTCATGATAATGATGATTGATTGATTTATTATTTGTATTGCTTGGTCCAGAACAAGCTCCCATTATACATATTTATACAGAGCATAGTCAGCTAATGTGGTCGATGAAAGATTGTACTAAACTCCACCGTTCAAATATTCTAGACTCTACTATTTCCTAGGCATAAATATCTTGCCTCTTAAATTTACTAAGATAACACATTACATTGATATTTTCAAAGCATAATATCTAAGCTCAACAATTTCCAATACATATTCCTAGATAATTGACTAGATTTTTATAAGATAGTTATTAAGATCTTTCTAGTTTAATAGTTTTCGACAATTGAGTTAAATATGAATAAAAAGTATAAATAAATTAGTTAATTTTGAAATATTTACTATATTTATTGTAGATTCCTCTTAAATTTTATATTTGTTGTTTGTTAAACGTTGTCCTAAGGATTACAATTAGCAAAACTAAATCTTTTTTCTCACCTTGTCATGTAAAACCTAAATCTCCTCAACCCTTATCTAAGCATTCGCACCAGGTTTTCATTCAATGGATTTTGGAACTAAATTCTTCAGAGTTAAAAGACTAAGACCATACGTTGCTGTAAAAGGGGATAAGCTGGTGGTCTTGTGTTATATGCAAACTCCATATGAGGTAATAAGAGATCCCAGGCCTTGGCTTGAGTTCCGATCAACACTGTTAGGAGGACACCTGGTGTCTTATTAATGACCTCAGTTTAGCCAGCTTGTGGATGGCAAGTGGTGCTAAATTTGAACTTTATCGCCAACTTCTTCCAATGGGTGATCTAGAAGTGACTCAAAAACTTGGTATCCCTATCCAAAACTATGGACCTAAGGACACCATGAAGCCTCATTGCCTCTATGAAGTAGAGGTTAGCAACCTGGACAACATCATTGGTCCTTAAGTAAGCTATAAAATGAGCCATCTTGGAGAATCTATTCATAATAACAAAGATTAACTCTTTACCGCATTGTGTTTGGTAATCAACACACAAAATCCATGCTTATATCAGTCCAAGGGGCTAGTGGCACATGCAGAGGTGTGTAGAGTCCTTAGGGAGAGGAATGAATCTTGGCTACTTGATAAGTAGCACATCCCTTAAGGATATCTTGAACATTGCTGGTCATGCTTGGCCAGTAGCAATGTTCCTTGAGCATGCTAGTTGTCTTACATTTACCATAATGACCTGTAAAAGCTCCTCTATGGACCTCTCTAATTAACAGTTTCCTTGTGCCATATGTAGGAATACACAACCTGTTACCCTTGAACAAGTACCTATTCTAGATGAGATACTGTCCCTTAGGCTTCTGCTTGCATTCCTTATATAGCTCTTGAAGGTTTTCATCTTGCTTAGACATGCCATTGAGGTGCTCAAACCCCAACTTACAGGTTTCTAGCTGGAATATTAGTAGGTGTCTCCTGGACAAGGCATTAGCTCCTTGATTGAGCTTTCCTGATTTGTGCTTAATGGTAAAGTGGAATGACTATAGGTATTCCACCCATGTGGCATAGCATTGAGTTTGGGTTGTCCTTAGATGTACTTCAAAGCCTTATGATGTGAGTGGAGTATAAACTCACTGGTTGTAAGATAACACCTCCAGTGCTCTAAACACGTAATGATCACATGGAACTCATTATCATGAGTTGAGTACTTCCTCTTAGTAACACGTAACTTTTCACTAAAGAAAGCTAATGGCGTGCCTTCTTGGTCAAGACTCCTCTAATCCCTACTCTGGGTTCATCACTTTCAACTTCAAATACCTTCTCAAAACATGGAGGGGCTAGGATAGGAGCTTGAGTTAGCTGACACTTGATCTCTTCAAAGGCCTTCGAAGCCTTGGAATTCGATTGAAAGAAGGTTCCATTGATAACTTTAGCCATTGGGGCCATGGTGGTGCAGAAATTTTTAATGAACCTCTTGTAAAAAGTAGTTAGCCCATGAAAACTCCTCACATTATGAATCCTCTTAGGAACTGGCCAGCTCTTAATTGCCTCTATCTTACTTTCATCAACTCGAATACCTTCAGATGTGACTATGTACCCCAAAATGGTAACTTCTTTATGAAAGAAAGAACATTTCCTAAGGTTGCCATACAATTCCTCATTCTCAAGTACTGATAAGTCCTTAAAGTACACCCTAGTTTGAGGTTATTTTGTGACATTTTTAAGAAGAATTATATGTTTTATGATATATTATGCATTACTTTTTCTGTTTTACATTTGGGTATGGTTCTTTTCACGTTTTACAGGTTTTTGGACCATTTTACCTTAGATTTGACCCCTAAATGAGTGTAGCTTGACTCCCACGGACACCCTCAAGTCACCATGCCCGTAAAAGGAAGAAAGAACAGAAGAATGTCGAAACAGTGGCCACCACGGATGATCTATGGTCGAGTCATTTCCCCAAGCCTATTTTCTTTCTCGCGACTGTTCAATTTTCAGGCAGTTTTAATTTCATTATTTCTTGCGGCTATTTGACTTCTAGGCGGTTTCGCTACAAAAAGGTTGTTTGCAACCTCATTTCAACATCCATTCTGTTTCCTCCATATTCCATTCCGTCTAGTTAGGATTTAGATAAGAATAGAGAGAATTGAGAATTGAAGTGAAGATTTATAGGGATTCCATGTCGAGTTTGCAGTTGATGGATTGAAGTGCGTTAATTGCCTTAGCATCTCTTTTCTCTTCTCTTCTCTTCTCTTCTCTTCTCTTCTATTTTCTCATTGTCATTGGATTTATGTTTTGTAGTTTTGATTATCTTTTGTTGTTTTGATTTTGGATTTATCCAAATGCTGGTTAAAATCTAGATTTGCTGTTCATCTCTTTAAGTGTTTTGGAATTGTTGGATTGTGTTATTGAATCTTAGATGGTTATTGTCTTATGAGAAAATTGATCACTTTCTTGCATGTTTTGGGCATTGGACGAAGAACGGAAAGGTGAAATTCGATACTAGAATCCTAGCATTTGACTTGATTATGTAGAGTCTTGAGAAAGTCACACTGATTGAGAAACCACAAATGTGATAATCGGATGCTTAATGAACCTAAATAAATCGAGAGCCCTTGAGAAATGGTAATTTGTTAGATTTAGATAGTTCACTTCACCTTGAAAGAGGATTGTGATACTTCAATTGTCGGTTTTAAAATAATCTATTGAGGAAGAAGTGCTGGATTGATACATAAATTGAGAGATTGCTAGTTTTGTATAATTCCTTGATTATTTATTTATTAGATTAGATAATAGATTAGTTTAATTTCAATCTTAAATTCTGATTTGCTTCGCCTATCTTGAGGAAATATAACCTAATAGCTTGATCAAGTCTTTGTGAGATCGACATTAATTTGCTACAATGCCACTGTGCACTTGCGACCTTAACAAGTTTTTGGCACCGTTACTAGGAATTAGTGTCGAATATTGGGTTTTTCCTGATAGGTTTGACTAAGCATTTTGTTTTGCATTGAAAAAAAAAGAAAAAAAAATCTTTTCAAAAATTAAAAAAATAAAAAAATTATGAAAGAAAAAAAAAACCATGGCTATTTTTAATTTTCCCCAATTTGAGCATGAATTATTTTGGAGATATTTTAAGCATGTGCATGCTTTTCTTGCTAAATGTAATTATTGTGTTGGTAAATGGGAAATTTTGGACATTTTTCATTAGGGTGTGAACAGTGAAACCCGTGCTTTTTTAGAGTATTGGGGTTTTCATGGTACAAACGTTGACGATGCATGGTATTTGCTTGAGTGGATTGCTTGAGATTCATTTGAGTTTGAGAAGGCTAGTTGTGTTGCTAGATATCCATTCTCTAATCCTTACGCATTCTATTCAAGATCTTATTATGTCCCCCTTTGGTGTGATTTATGTAATTCTTTTTAGCATGAAACTAATTTGTGCCCTCATAATCCATGCTATGCTCAACCTGACTTTGCATCACCCATGGACAGTACTGATATTGTCTTGACCTTACCTCATTCATCCTTCAATTTGGCTAAGTGGATAGGGCTCGAGGTGGGTGAGCGTTGTGGGGGAGTTTCTAGGTTTAGTGTTGATGATGCATGTTTGAGTTGGAAGATATTTTTGATAAGGTGCATGATCTAGTTGATACGCCATTGGAGGGGTCATGTGATATGTTTATGCATGAAGAGTCTCCTAGTCTTGGTTGTAATAATTTTCTCCCTAATTCCCTTGATCATTCCCATATTTCACCTATTTGTTCATTACCCTCTCCTGCCCTTGAGTGTTTGAAGCAAATGCCGTGCCTATTTCAGTCCAATAGAGCGCTCAAGTCCTTCTTAGTGCTCAAAAGCTTCATCACGAGGGACTTGGTCCATACACTGATTTAGAGCTTTAGTTCAAGGTCCATCCTAAGCCCGTAGGATCTATTACCCTTCTTCTTTGGGAAGGCCAAGAGGCCTCCTAAAGGGTTTACCCATTAAATTGAGGGTAAACCCACGACAAGAATAAGGGCAGCTCAAAACCGAAGGTTGCGCCCATGGACAGTTTCTGGATAGAATGTTAGTTCGACTTTAAGGAAAATTTTGTCTTTGCTTCACATGACATAACCAAGGTTATTCTAGGCTATCTTTAAGTTTAAGATGTCAGCTTCCATGTGGAATAAGTTTTGAGTCATTTGGAGTTCATTTGGTCGGTCAAATTAAGCTCCAAAGTGGGATGTCCCAAAGTCAACTGTCAGTTCCAGTTTGGACCATCTGGCTAGTATGGCTCATTTCTCTCAAATGGCTAGGCTGCAATTAGCAAAACAATTTCCATTAAAAAATAGACTTCTTAAGCTTTCATATGAATCCTATTTCATTAGATTTGGACCAGAAACAAGAGAGTCATGGCACAGACCCTACTACGGTGTGAATATGCGGAAGTTTGCAAGCATTAAAATGGATTCATCGCCCCTAAGGAAGAAATGCATGGCCAGCTTATTCTAAGGATGCATCCCCCTTTCTTAACATGGGAATTCAAGATAACAAGTCCCCAAGCAGATAGGAACAAGTCTCAAGAATCATAGTTTTTGGATTTATATTGTTTTCACCATAGTTTATCTAGTAACTTACTTTTATATTTCCTATGTTGATCCAGTAAGTTGTATTTTGTATTTTCCTATGTAAGATGAGTTCCCTAGAGTATTGGCCAACCCTATAAAAGCCATACACAGGTTTAGTTAAAGCCAAGTTGAAGGAATGAACATTTGAGCTGCAATGCTTTCTCTCTCTAAATCTTAAGTTCTCTTTATCCTTATGAATAAGGTGGTGAGTCTTGAATGGAGCCTTTATAGAGTTGTTGGTGACTAAGCCTTTATGCAATTCTTAGTAGATCATTGTCTTAGTGGGTGAAACTATCTTTAAACCAAGTCATATCAATGTTTAAGAGGGAATTTGAGCCTAAACTTAAGCTACAAATTCCGCTCATCCGTGTGAATGCTCCATTCGGTATCATAGCTAAACTAGGTTGGTGTGCTTGAGTTTACTACATATTTCCTTGCCTTTCTCTCTTCCTACAGCCTTTACAATCAGTGGCTGCCATGATTAGACCGTGGTAACAAACATGGACTGAGGTGATTTATTTTTGCCTCTTGCTCGTTTAATTCCTCGCCTCTTCTCTTTAAGCTACAAAAGAACCTTGACTAAACCCATTTCCCAGCTACAAAAGATCCTAGCTCCTCGAATAGCCCTTACATTAACTTTTTGTCCATATGCTCTTCATCATGTCAAATGAAGAACACTCCTGTCCTAACTCCCCCAACCAGCAAGGGTACCAAGGGGAATGAGTTTAGAACAAGCCCATATAATGAGACAAGGTAATGCCATTTAAAACCTACAACAAAGTGTGAGGCAAATTAGTGGATAACTTGAGCAAATAAGTGCTCAATTCACTACCTTTAAGGAGGTAGGCAAGCGCTTAAACCGAGTGTCCATGAAGATGAGAATGGTAACTTAAATGATTCTAGCTTGAGGAGTCATCCTAGAAGCAGAGGAAGGAGACCTCTTATGGACGGATTCTGAGATATCGAGGTGGAACCTCCAGAGTTCAATGGCAATCTAAACCCTGATGAGTACCTAGAGTGGGTACAAGCCTTGGACAGAATCTTTAAGGCTAACGGTTGTGATGATGAGAGGAGTTTTAAGATTGCTAGCCTTAAACTCATAAGTTATGCCATCTTATGGTTTGAAAATCTTAAGAAGCAAATGGCTAGGGACGGCAAGAGGAAGATAAACTCTTGGGAGAAACTTAAAACTCTCATAAACAAGAGGTTTCTTCCCGAAAGTTACAAGCAAGACATCTACAACCGAATGTTCTCACCCACGGAAAACAACATGAGTGTGAGTGAGTACATGAGAGAGTTTGAGCAACTCCTCTTGGGGGGTGGCATCCATGCACCCTAAGAACAAACTGGGGCTAGGTTTCTTAATGGGTTGAATCCGATCATTGCTAAAAAGGTGGAATCCAAACTTATTTCACCTTGGATGATATTTGTAAACTAGCCCTCAAAGTGGAAAAGCGAAGAAAAGGAAAGAGGGTTTTCTCTAAGCCTTTCTCCAAAGGCCACTCAAGTTCAAGACCTCAATTTAAGCCTTTCTCTACTCCTAAACCTGAGAGTTCCTAAGGGTTGATAAAGGCAAAGTCTTGGCTCTTCCTTCTCCAAAGGAATTGCCTAAAAGGCTTAAGGGTAAGCAATGCTTTAAATGTCAAGGTTATGGTCATTTCCAATATGATTGCCTAAATAAAAGAGTTATAACCATGCAAGAAGTGGAGGAAGTTGATGCCATGATGATGGAGGTACAAGATGAGGCAAATGAGGCAGATTCGGACCTCATGGAAAATGAGACACATCTTGATGCCAATGAGGGTGAACTACTTATTTTAAGGAGGGTATTACATACCCAAGACTCTCCTTTTGACAAGGCATAAAGGGAAATAATCTTTCACTCACGGTGTACCATCCCAGATAAGATTTACAACTTGATTATCAATTGAGGAGGTTGCACCAATGTGGCCTTCACTCTCCTTATTGAGAAGCTTAGTATCTACTATTGCTCATCCCAAGCCTTGCACTTTGAAATGGCTCAATGATGGTGGTGATATTAAGGTAACAAAATAGTCCCTTGTCTCTTTCTCAATTGGAAAGAAATATAGCAATAATGTTCTTTCTGATGTGGTGCTCATGAGTGCTTGTCATCTTCTTTTGCGGTTACCTTGGGAATCTGATAGGCATGTTGTGCATGATGGGTTTAAAAACACCTATTCCTTTATTGCTAACAAGGAAAAGATTGTCTTGAACTCTTTGCCTCCGAACTAAATTCACAAGATTAAACCCGGGGTAGGAAGTGAGAAAAAGAGAGACCTTCTCATAATGAGTGAAACACGAGTTGAGAGAGCTTTAAGTAAAGGCAAGCAAGTTCTAGTCTTGCTCATGCTTGAAAGCAACAAAAGTGAGGAAGTGGCCCCCTTACACCCCTTAATCAGCCCACTTATTTCACAATACCAAGATGTGTTTCCACAAGAACTACTCCCAGGCCTTCCTCCAATTCGAGACATTGAACACTAAATAGACCTCATCCCCGGTGCTCCACTTCCTAACAAGGCAGCCTATAGGTGTAATCTATAAGAAACCAAAGAGCTTCAAAGCCCAGTGGTAAATTGATGGCTAGAGGCTATGTACAAGAGAGCATGAGTCTATATTCGGTGCTGGTATTATTGGTACCTAAGAAGGATGGCACTTTCCGCATGTGTATGGATACCAGGGCCATAAACAACATGACCCTTAGGTATAGGTATCTTATGCTAAGACTTGATGACATTCTTGATGAATTGCATGGCTTCTCTGTCTTCTCTAAGATTGATTTGAGAAGTGGGTATCACCAATTCTGTATGAGAGAAGGGGATGAATGAAAGATAGCATTCAAGACAAAAGGGGGGCTTTATGAGTGGCTAGTTATGCCATTTGGCCTCTCTAATGCTCCTAGCACATTTATAAGATTAATGAATGAAGTCTAAGGCCTTTTCTTGGAAGATTTGTGGTGGTCTACTTCGATGACATTTTGGTCTATTCAAAGAACCAAGAAGACCATCTACATTATTTGGAAGAAGTATTCAAGGTTTTAAGAGCTCAAAGGCTCTTTGCCAAGATAGAAAAGTGTGAGTTCTTCTCCCCCTAAGTCACCTTCTTGGGGTATGTTGTTTCTAAGGATGGTATCTCTATGGACCATGCCAAAGTTGAGGCTATCAAGTCATGGCCAACTCCCACCTCTATCACTGAAGTAAGGAGCTTTCATGGCTTGGCATCCTTTTATAGGAGATTTATTAAGGGATTTAGCACCCTTACGACCCCATCACCGAATGTATGAAGAAAGGCTCATTTGAGTGGACAAGGGCTGCCCATGATGCCTTTGAGAAGCTTAAGTCCAAACTATGTGATGTTCCGGTGCTACCCTTCCCAACTTTGACAAGCTATTTGAGGTTGATTGTGATGCAAGTGGTGTGGATACAGGGGCTATCCTCATGCAAGATCAACGTCCTATTGCTTACTTTAATGAAAAGCTCAACGACTCAACGAAGGACTATTTAACTTACGACAAGGCATTTTATGCATTGGTGAGAGCTCTTGCTCATTGCTCAAATTACTTAAGGCCAAAACAGTTTATACTTCACTCCGATTATGAGGCCTGAAAGTACTTGAATGCCTAGTATAAACTTAATCAAAGACATGTTAAGTGGGTTGAGTTCTTGTAAAGTTTCTTCTTTGTGGTCAAACAAAAGAAGGGGAGCACAAATGTTATAGCAGATGCATTATCTAGGTGACATTCTCTTTTGGCCATAATGGAAGAAAGGGTTTGATGCTTCCAATTCATCCAAGAGCTCTACCAAAATGATGAAGACTTCAAGCACTACCTCAATGATCAAGGCGATCATAAGCATAGCCCCTACACTCTCCAAGTGGGCTTCTTATTCAAGGGCAGCAAGCTATGTATTCAAAAGGAGGCTAATTCTGAAAGCTTCTTGTGCATGGATGAGGCCTAACTGGCCATTTTAGGATCAATAAGACCATTGACATGCTCGAGGAACACTTCTTTTGGCCCAAGATGGGCGGGGATGTTCATGAGGTAATTTTCAAGTGTTCCATTTACCAAAAAGCAAAGAGCCAATTCCGCCAAGGTTTATGCACCCCATTGCCTATTCCTAATGGTCCATGGGAGGATGTGAGTATGAATTTCATAGTTCCTCTCCTAAGGACTCAAAGGGGTAAGGATGCCATTATGGTGGTGGTAAACTGCTCTCCAAAGATGGCTCACTTCATTCCTTGTGAGAAAACTGATGATGCATCTCATGTGGCCTATCTTTACTTCAAGGAAGTTATCAAGCTTCATAGCACACCTAGGAGCATTGTGTCGGATCAGGGCACATAGTTTCTTAGTCACTTTTGGAGGTGTTTAAGGTGGCTCCTTGGCACTAAGCTCTTGTATAGCAGTTTCCACCATCCTCAAATGGATGGATAGACCAAGGTCACCAATAAGACTCTTGCCGCATTACTTTGAAGCTTGGTGAGTAAAGGCGTTAAGAAGTGGGATCTCAAGCTCTAACATGCTGAGTTTGCATGCAACCGCACACCAAGCTTTGCTACTACCCATTCTCCATTTGAGTCATGTTATGGAATCAACCCTCTAACTCCACTTGAACTCATACCTCTTCTTCTTGAGTCTGGGGTGAGTTATGAGACAGAAGAAAGAGCAAAGGAGATGAAGAAGCTTCACTAACAAATTCGAGCAAAGATTGAGAAGACTAATGAGTTGTACAAGGCAAGTGCAAACAAGGGTCGCAAGGCCCTCACCTTTGAGCCTGGGGACTTAGTATGGCTACACTTGAGAAAGGAAAGATTCCCATCATGGAGGAGAAACAAGCTTATGCCAAGAGGGGATCGTCCTTTCAAAGTCCTTGAAAAGGTGAACGATAATGCTTATAAGCTAGAATTGCCTGGTGACATGGGTGTGCCTGCTACCTTTAATGTAGGTGACCTCACACCTTAACTTAAGGATGAAGATGATGGTGATGATTTGAGGGCAAATCACAATCAAGAAGGGGAGGATGAAGTAAATGCCATGCCTATTTCAGTCCAACAGAGCACTCAAGTCCTTCTTAGGGCTCAAAAGCTTCATCACAAGGGACTTGGTCCATGCACTGATTTAGAGCTTCAGTTCAAGGTCCACCCTCAGCCCTTAGAATATGTTACCCTCCTCTTTTGTGTTGGTCAAGCGTCCTCCTAAAGGGTTTACTCTTTAAATTGAGCCTAAACCCACGACAAGAATAAGGAAGCTCAAAACAAAATGTTGCATCCATGGATAATTTATGGACAAAATGCCAGTCTGATTTGAGGCAAATTGTGTCTTTCTCCACATGGAACAAGTTTCAAGTCATTTGGAGTTCATTTGGTTGGTCAAAAGCTCTAAAGTGGACGGCCCCAAAGTCAACTGTCAGTTCCAATTTGGACCATCTGGATAGTACGACCCATCTCTATCAAATGGTTGGGCCAAAATTAATGAAACTTATTCCATTAAAAAACAGACTTCTCAAGCTTTCATATGAATCCTATTTGATTAGATTTGGATCAAAAACAAGAGAGTTATAGCGCCATGAACCTGACCTACTGCAGTGTGAATATGCGGGAGTCTGGAAGCATTAAATGCGAATGGATTCATCATCCCTAAGAATGCATGGCCAGCTGATTTTAAGGATGCATCCCCCTTTCTTAAAGTGGGAATTCAAGATAATAAGTCCCTAAGCTGATGAGAACAAGTCGCAACAGCCCTAATTTTTGGATTTATGTTGTTTTTACCATAATTTATCTAGTAACTTACTTTTATATTTTCTATGTTAACCTGGTAAGTTGTATTTTATATTTTCCTACGTAAGACGAGTTCCTTAGAGTATTGGCCAGCCTTATAAAATCTATACTCAAGTTTCGTGAAGGTAGGTTAAAGGAATGAACATTTGAGCTTCAAAGCTTTCTCTCTCTAAATCTTAAGCTCTCTTTATCCTTGTAAACAAGGTGGTGAGTCTTGAGTGGAGCCTTTATCGAGTTATTGGTGGCTAATCCTTTATGTAATTCTTGGTGGATCCTAGCCTTGGTGGGTGGTGTTGCCTTTAAACCAAGTCATATCAACGTTCAAGGGGGAATTTGAGCCTAAACCCAAGCTAGCAATTATGCCCATCCGCATGCATGCTCCAGTATTGCATTGACACACCCATTGAAAGTCTCATAATTTGTGATGCTAATATTGATTTAGGCTATGAGGACAATATGTTCAATTTGCTTGGTCAAAATGTTGATAATTTTATGTCCATAGGTTACTTTAGTGGGTATAATGCCTCCCTTGACCCATATTGCATGTACCTAGTGGATGCACCTAGAAAAATCATATGAAATACTTTCTTTGATTTCTCTTTTAATTTTTCTATGGCATTTGGTTTATTAAAGAGAGCACTAACTTTCTTTGATATGTTCATCTTTATGCTCGCTTATAGCGAAGCTTGTGAGCCCCATGCTGTGATGTTTAACAAGCTTTTGTGGGCCTTGACTATGTCTGATTTAATGAGTCGAGTCTTGAAGTTGTGATGGAGTGGTTGATGCCTTATTTGGCCCGTTTACGAGTAGGCCTTAGCCTAGGTGCACTTAGCACCTAACCTGGTGAGATTGTTCTATTTTGTTTTCCCTTTCCCTTCTCTCACTTTCTTCCCCTTAAATAATAATGCTTTTCCTAAGCATAGGGGAAGGGTAGCTTTATGTTTTTCATTTTGGATATTTGCTTGCATACTAGTTAGAGCATATAGTTTTATGTTTCTTTTTGTTTGCATTAGCATGTTGCATTTAGTTGCATTTAGGTTTCATATAGGATTGCAAGTAGGGATGGTGTGATTGGTTTGAGATAACCTCCAATGATGCTTTTGCAAGACAAAATAGCTTTCATTAGCTTGAGTCACTTTTGATATATAACCCCTCTTGGTGCTAACAATTTTTGAAGGTTTTGTTAATATTTCTTGTTTTGACCCTTGTCTTGGTTGAGAACTTTGTTATCCGCTAGAGTCTTTGGCACTAATGTTTGTACATGAACTTGATTTTATAAGCTAGTTGAGACTTTGGTAGATATCCTTTGAGACTTTGAGCCTTTTTAGGACTAATTCATTATATTTAGTCTCATGTTCTTTCATGTGTGTGACTCTTACATGTTGCATCTCTAAAACTTGCCTAAATTCTTGTGCAAAATCGCATTAGCATCTGTATAGTTGATGAGATAATAGAGGCATTTCTTTCTTTAGTCATTTTAGCTGCATAGCCAAATAGCCTATCCCTGTGTTACATGTTTTTCCCCTTTGCTAGCCCCTTTGAGCTTATATCCGTCTTTGTTGTGAATATTTCATATTAGCCCTTGGTCAAACACATGTTGCTAACCTTTAAGCCAAGTCTATGGAGCACCACTTCATCTATGCAGTGGGTGGTTTTGGGGATAATTGAGTTTAAGGTGGCTTTGGTATGTTGTTTTGTTGAGGGATTGATGTCATTGAGCATTGGGTTTTGTTTCTCTCTTATTTGGGTTATGCATATGTATTAGATTATGAGTTGCCAATTGCTTGCCCTACGCCTTCAATAATTAAAATTCTTATTTCATTCCAAAATAAGAAAAAAAAGAAAAAAAGAGACAAATCATGTTTAAAAAAGGAAAAAAGAAAAGAAAAGAATATAAAATGAAGAACAAGGAATCAATACGTTGATTGGCATTGGATATGTAAATGGCTTGTGTTCCCTTCTTGGTTAACTCATTTCATCCTTGATTTTTGGGGTATGTTCATTGAATTGTTAGGGTTTGGAGTGTTGGTAAACTTCATAGTTGGTTGGTATTTTATTGGTTGCTCCCTAGTCATTTGGCTACCTAGCTCCACATTACCTAAGTGCGTTTGTCCACTTCTTTGCCTCAAATCTTTTTACCCCTAGTTACAACTCAAGTAAAGTCCTTTTGATTGGCATGTGCACATTGCATTCCTATTGATGGAGAATTTGAGAGTCTTGGTAAGCATATGGCATATTACATCTTTGGAATGAGTCTTGAGTGAACCCATACTATATTTCAAACACATGAGTGGGAGTGATTCACATTTCCCCAAAGTGTAGTACTACCAGTCTATTTAGCTCTACAATCTCATGTGCTTGCTTGATGTGCTTTATGGCTCCTTGGGGGTGATGAAGTTTGATATCAAGTTTGCGGTCTTATACTTCTTTGCAAAAATTCACCTACTCTTGATTTTGAAATGTATTGTGTACTATTTGGTGTTGTTATTGATTGCTATTCTTAATTGTAATATGCTATGTTGGGTTTGCAATTGTCGGATTCAAGGGCATTAATTGTCTGAGCATTTCTTTTCTCTTCAGTTCTCTTCTCTTCTCTTTTCCTCATTATCTTTGGATTTATGTTTTGTAATTTTGATTATCTTTTGTTGTTTTGATTTTGGATTTATGCAAATACTAGTTAAATTCTTAATTTGCTGTTCATCTCTTTGAGTATTTTGGAATTGTTAGATTGTTTTATTGAATCTTAGGTGTTTATTATCTTGCGAGAAACTTGATCACTTTCTTGCATGCTTTAGGTATTAGATAGAGAAATGATTGTGGGGAGTCTTAAGAAAGTCATACAGATTGAGAAACCACATATATGATAATTGCATGCTTAATAAACCTCAATAAATCAAGAGCCATTGAGAAATGGTAATTTGTTAGATTTAAGTATTTCACTTCACCTTGAAAGAGGGTTATGATACTTCCATTATCGGTTTTAAAAATAATCTGTTGAGGAAGAAGTGCTTGATTGATACATGAATTGAGAGATTGCTGGTTGTGTATAATTCTTTGATTATTTATTCATTAGATTAGATAATAGATTAGTTTAGTTTCAATCTCAAATTTTGATTTGCTTAGCCTATCTTGACGGAGTATAACTCAATAGCTTGACCAAGTCTCTATGGGATCGACCTTGATTCACTACAGCACCATCTTCGCGCTTGTGGCCCTATTAGGTACTCAGATTACTTGCATGAGACGATTAGTATGCTCTTCTTTTATCTTGCCCTAAACTAAAATGTCATCAAAGTATACAACAATAAGTCTACCTATGAAGGGTTTGAACACTTAGTTCATAAGCCTCATGAAAGTGTTAGGTACATTGGATAGGCTAAAAGGCATAACCAACCACTCATAAAGGCCCCTTTGGGTTTAAATGCAGTCTTCCATCCATTACCTTCCTTAATTCTAATCTGGTAGTATGCACTTCTCAAGTCCACTTTAGAGAAGACCTTGGATCCATGAGCTCATGACATATGCCTTCTAACTCAGGAATGGGATGGTTGTACTTGATGGTTATCTTGTTGATAACCCTGCTATCCACACGTCTTCATGCTCCCATCTTTCTTGGGTATAACCAGGGATGACACAGCACATGGACTTAGTCTTTATTTCACTATTCCCTTAGCTGCCAGTTCCTCTACCTGTCTTTGTACTTCTTAAGTGTCCTTATGGTTCATTCTGTAAGCTTGCTTATTAGAAAGGACAACCCCTGGGATCAAATCAATATGGTGCTAGATAGTTCTTTTTAGTGGAAGGACAGCAGGGATATCCTTAGGAAAGACGTGCTTATACTGATCAAGAATGGCTTTGGCTTGTAGAAGAATAGGCTGAGTTTCTTCTTGGTCTGGACTATATTGGAGAATCCACTACTTAAAAGGCCTAACCTCATGTTGTGAGGCCTTTAGGTAAGTTCCATTAGAGTAAGGAGCATCTCAGTTTGGTCAGGGATTTTGGAGGGTTTATGTTTGGGTAATTCATGAGCTAAAGGGGAAAGGATTATTTTATTGCCATCGTTAGTGAATAAGTAAGTGTTCAAGTAATCATCATGGGTTACGCTCCTGTCAAATAACCATGTCCTCCCAAGAAGCACATGGTATGCATCCATAGGGATTATGTCACACCAAACCTCATCAAAGCAACTCTTGCCAATAGAGAAAGCAATTAAACACCTTGCATTGCATGTAAACCCGTACCTTAGTTTACCCAGTGAATACTATAGGGATGAGGATCCATTGAGGTTTGTAAGCCAAGCTTCTCAATCATGCTGGTAGAGGCCATATTTGAGCAGCTCCAATTATTTATGATTAGGTAACAAACGTTGCTCATCCTTGGCACTCTTCTAGACATTAAGGGCTCTCCTGATCACCAATAAGTCTTCATCATCTAGCTCAGCAACCACCTCCTCTCCCTCTTGATACTCCATTAAGCACACCTCCATTTGTTCCTCAATCTCTCCTTCTTGGACAACTTGGTATTCTGCCAAGGTTATCGCCTTTTTATTAGGACATTCAGAGATAATATGTCCAAGTCCTTGGCATTTATACCATCTCTTGTTGGTAATGTATCCTGGCAGGGGTTTATTTTGCGGAGTTAGGGTTTTCTTAGGGCTATCTAGGATGAGGCTCTAGTAGGTTTAAGAGTTAATGGGGTGCTTCCCTTATTAAAGGGTAGGTCTCTTGAAAACGGTTTGGGTAGATCTTTCTTCATTGGTTTGGTTTTCTTTTACTGCTTTGCCCGATGAGCCAACATACAAACATCCTCAGAGGTTGTATATTGTTGCAGTTCAACAACATGAGAGTACCTAAGGTCAAGGTCACTTAGGTATCTCACTGTGGTCTAGTCCTCAAGTTCAATCAAGGGCTTTTCAAACTCTTGAGTGAACTCTTCAACAAGCATGGTGCCGTGAGTTAGACCATGTAATTGAGCATTATCGTAAATGTAAAATAGGGATAGGATCCTAGCTTTGAGCTTAGACTTTATCTTAGCCTAAGTACTAATCTTGCTCTTCCATCTTTTAGCTGTCTTGGAACATAGGTTGGTCCACCATAGGGAAGCATACTTTCTTAGTCTCAAAGCCACCAATTTGACCTTCTTGTTTTCAGGTATGTATTTATAGTCAAAGACTCTCTCAACTATATGCAATCTGTTAAGAAACTCATCAGGGTAATGCCTTCCTTCAAACTTAGGAAGTTCAATTTTGATGTCGTGGCTGGATTGATGTTGATGCCCTTTTCTTATTTTTTCCCTTCATTCAGAGTCATCCTCATTAGAGTTACCAAAAGGGTTCTCTTCGCTTTCAGATTCTCCATAAGATTGGCCTAAAGAGCTCACTGCATCAAAATGAAAAGTTCTCCTTTTGTTTTAAGGGATTCCCCATGTTGCTTCCTGAGACACTTATTCTGCTTCTCCAGGTGCTCATAGTTTTTCATTAAGGCCTTAAACTTTTCTTTCAAAGTCATACTTCTGCTCATCTTGTCTACATAGTTAAATGAGATCTTTGTAGTTTTATGTGTTTAGTTCAGCCCTAGGAGAGTAGCCTAAGCTCTAATGCGAAATATGAAGGGCACTAAGAATGATAATCAGAGAAAAGTGGTAAACAACACTAAAGTAAATCCACAAGCATGCACTGGAATGAACTGATTTAAACTAATCTTACTAATGAGAGGATAAACTGAATCTAAGTAGGATGAGACTCACCACCAACTAAGATTCAGGGCCCTTGGTTAAAAATTAGATAAGACACACCACTAATAAGCACACTAAGACTCGTTATAACACCACCCAATTTGGCCAAAGATAGGGACAAGCTAGAGAGAGCCTGAGGGGAAGGAGCTTTGCTTAACTTTCATGCATTCAACAACTAATTCATTATAAGTGAAAATTATGTTTTAAACCAAGTCTTACACCTTCTCTTAATGGTTAATTAAAAGTGCAAATGGTTTTAAAAACAGTAAATAAAAATTTAACCAAACCAACCTGTAAACAACATGTGTATGCTTAATATTTGACACCTATTCTACTTGCTAATCTCCATTATCGAGGTGTCAAGATTAGGTAGGATCTAAGCCCTTTTAATGATGGTCAAATTGTTCAATTTGGAGCCTTAATCCTTGAGATTTATCCAGGTTAGTGCAAGTAAGGATCACACTGAAATCTAGTGGATTAAAGGCAATTTCCTCCTTAAGTGTGCTGGTTAATAGTTCATCTTTGAGGGCCTGAATCTACAACTGTAGGACCACTAATGATAATATTTTTGACATCTTTCCTCATCTTTAAACTAGGCAAAAGAGTGTTGTAAGATGAGGTCAAAGTTAACTCCCCAAAACTGCCTAATTAGACTGAAATCTGGGCATGGGTGCTGACTAGACCGACATGATCTGCCTGGTTGTTAGCAAAATGCGGGGTAACTTTGATCATCTACTAGCTATAGTATAAGATAGAAAATGATTTAAGTTGCACCTATGTTAGTTAGATACTCATTAGATTAGATGATAGATCATGGGCTTTGGAAGCAAGCCTGTATGATCAGCTAAACAAGGAGCTTGGTTTGTGACCTCTTAGACGAATGCTTTGAGGTTCTGGACTGAGGTGCTTGGTTCAACTTGGCTTTCCATAAGGTGATCTTCATCACTACTTCAAATTCCCTTGAAGTTTTTAGAATTTCAAATCTTTGTCTATTTGTGTGTGCACGTACAATTATGAGAGCAATACAGAGGTCAAATATTGGCTTTTCATTTTTTTCCCAAAGTATTTTGATTTCTATCTTCATGTTCTTCATCTTAATCCTCAAATCTATTGTTACATGTAGTGTTAGTATCCAATTTTTTGATCAAGAGTTTTCTTCATCTATAGAAAATGGTTGGAGTCTAATTAGGTTTCAATTGAACCTTATACTTCTGTCTATCGTAATTGATTTGGGAATAATATGATTTTTCCAAAGGGCTTAATTTCCTCCATCTCACAGATCAGGCCCTCGCAGGGTTATTGGGCCCAAGAGGCGTTTCCCCTGGGTTACCCTCAGCCCATGCTTACTCAAGGCACAGAGCGCAACCCTAGGGGCCTCCTCTAGACCTAACTGCACAGAGATCGGCGGCCCATGCCGGTACTCCAGGTAAAGTTACTTTTCTACCCTTCCCTGAGAGAGCTATAGATAATGGCCTGTTTTCCTCGGGAAATGGGTTAGCAACTGCGGATACTGAATTGACATTGCATCCTTCCTTTTAACCTATTAACTTGGACACCGTACTTACTTGACCATTGAAAAGGCATTCCACGGTCCGCAACCTGGGGATTGCCCTTTTTTGCAGGTCGGGCCACACAACACCGAGGGCGGCGAAGTGTTAACTTCCAGCTGCCAGATAAACCCATCCCTTTACCCCACGTCACCAGCAACCGTACCTCAAAGGATTTAATCCGAAATCAGATTGGCGCCATCTGTGGGGAGGCAACGGTAGCGATGGTCATAAGCGAAGCAACACGGGCGCGGACTCGTAGGGATAAGGCCTCGGCCGTAGACACCTCTGCACCACCCATGGTTGAGGATGCTTCCGAGAGCTCCCGGGCGAGCCCCCGAGCAGCCCGGGCGTCACCCCCAGAGTGTGAGGCATATGTTACGGTGGACACACTGAAGAGCCTCATGTCCACTATGGCCGATGCAATCACGCGTCAAGTTTCTGAACAAGTTAAGAGAGCCATGGAGGTAGCAGGCTCGGCCAAACCGGTCTATGAAGAAGAACCCTCCTACCGGCAGGAAGGGATGCCGTCCCTTCGCCCCGTGGAGTGTAGCTGTGAGGTGGCACGGTCAGATAGGAGCGATCGGCTTCTTCCTGGGTGGCAAGGGGGCATGCAGCGGTGGAACCCGTCGCCCGGCCTGCACGAGAGAAAACTGCAGTCTCGGCAACTACCTCTACCCCCTGCGCGACACACTCTAGACGAACTGCTTGGTCGAAGGAGCAAGAACAGACTTCTAGGCCGAGAGGAGAGAACTCAA
The DNA here is from genome assembly GCA_029747015.1 of Carnegiea gigantea. Taxonomy (NCBI): domain Eukaryota; kingdom Viridiplantae; phylum Streptophyta; class Magnoliopsida; order Caryophyllales; family Cactaceae; genus Carnegiea; species Carnegiea gigantea. Next base: position 211,388 of record JAKOGI010000462.1, read on the forward strand.
GCTGGCATCACCCCAGTCCGGAGCGCTACACCCGCCGCGACCGTACCCGAAGCCCACCTCCAAGAGGGTCGCGTGGGCAGGAGCTACACTGGACGGACCGCTATTCCCCCAGGGTACCGCAGTACGATAGGGAGAGAAGGAGCCGCTCAGTGGTTGAGGTTGAACGTCATCCTGATACCCCCATCAAGGTATCGGGGACAGCCGCTTGGCCAACTGGGCTTCCCTTCTCGACCCCGTTTAGCGCCGAGATCATTAATGCTCCGTGCTACGGAAAGGTCAAGATGCCGACTGTGGATCTCTATGACGGGACCACGGACCCGGAAGAGCACCTAGGAGTTTACAAAGCCCAGATGTATGTGCAAGAAGTGGATGACGCATCCTATTGCCGCTACTTCCCTACCACCTTAAAGGGAGTGTCGCAGTCTTGGTTCAACGGTCTCACCCCAGGAAGCGTAACTTGCTTCCAAGACTTGACCGAGAAGTTCACCAGCCAGTTCATTGCTAGCTGCAAGGAGAGACGAACCAGCATCCACCTGTCGAAGATCAAGCAGGGACCGCAAGAGTCCCTCGTCGAGTTCGTCAATCGCTTCCATCAAGAGGCGGGGCTGATCCCAGACTTGGAAGACGGGGTAGCATATACTTCCTTCTTGAATGACCTTAGGAGTGGCCGCTGCAAGTTCTCCCTGGCGGAGTAGAAGGGGACAATGTTGGCGGAAGCCTTGAGAAAGGCCGTGGATTTCATCCGGGGCAAATAGCTCGGACACCCCAAAGAAAACGAAGACTCCAGAAGACCGGGGCTTTAATCGTGGCGAAAGGAATCTTGCCCCCCGGGATAGAAGACCGCAATTCGAGGCGCCCGACCCGCAGTTCACCACAGATGCAAGGAGCATCCTCATGGAGGTCAGGGGACACCCGATGCTGTGTCAGCCGCCTCCTATGACGGCACTCCCCAGACCTCAGAACGCTCAGAAATATTGCGAATTCCACGAGCAGAGCGGGCATACCACGATCGAATGTCGGGAATTGAAAAAAGCCCTTCATGAGCTAGCGGACAAGGGGCAGATTGATCGGTTTTTGAAAAGGGGGCCACGATTCCTGCGGTAAGAATAGATCCCCGCTCCGCCTCTGCCGCGGGATGAGGAATGTTCCACGAAAGTTGTGGCTACCATAGGGGGCGCCTATATGGAGGAAATAACTCGGACGGCGTGGAAAGCTTAACTTAGGAGCGCACAGTAAGTGCTCGCCGTCGAGCAGGGATCTTTCATTACGGCGCCCATGATGGTGTTCGGAGGAAAAGACGCCTCGCGGTTTGCTTCCCCTCATAACAACCCTTTGGTGGTCGAGATGAAAATTGCCAGCGCAATTGTACGACGGATCCTGGTCGACACAGGGAGCTCCATGGATATCATAAGTTGGGATTGCTTGAAGAGGCTCTCACACCCAGGGCGCGACCTCGTTCCCATGGCGAGCCCTATCCTAGGCTTCGGGGGGCAGGAAGTCAATCCCATGGGAATGATTCGCCTCCCAGTGCACTTTGGCAATAAGAACAAGTTTAGAAGCCTTGAGGTTGACTTTCTAGTAGTTGACGTTCCCACGACCTACAACGTAATTATTGGGCGGCCGGCCCTCCACAGAGTCAAGGCCGTAGTGGCCCCGTATCTCCTCCAACTTCAATTTAAAACGGATGGCGAAAACATGGGGAGCTCCATGGGGACCAGCAGACCGCCAGGGAATGCTACCTAGTAAGCATAAAACCCCTCGTCGAACGGACCAGATAGCGTGGGACCTAGGGACCACCCCACACGGAAAAGCGGGCAAAGGTATGGCCAGCCACTCTGGTCCCAGGGGCTTTGGTGATCCACACCCTCATTTCTTCTGAGCCTCCGCGACTGCGGCCAGAGGTCGCAGAAGTAGTGGAACACCTACCGCTCGAGGAAGAACGGCCGGAGCGTACCGTGCAGCTCGGCCGCGACATTGCGGCCGATGGCCGGCAATCACTAGTTTCCCTTCTACGAGACTATAAGGATGTTTTCGCCTTCGGACCAGAGGAGATGCCTGGCATTGCCCCAACTGTGATGAAACACCGCTTAAATGCCGATCCTTGGCATAAGCCGGTTGTTCAAAAGAAGTGCCATATGGGCCCCGAACGAGCGGCCGCGGCTAACACCGAGGTTCAGAAGCTGCTGGAGGATGGCTTCATTTGAGAATGTCGCTACCCCGAATGGAACTCGAATGTGGTGTTGGTCAAGAAGCCAAATGGGACTTGGAGGATGTGCGTGGACTTCACAGACCTAAGCAAGGCCTGCTCGAAAGATAGCTACCCCTTGCCTAAGATCGATAAGCTAGTGGATGCCATAGCTGGCCACGCCTTGCTAAGCTTCATGGATGCATTCTCTAGGTATCATCAGATACCCCTCTGGCCCGAAGACTAAGAAAAGACGGCGTTCATCACGGACCGCGGCCTTCACTGTTATAAAGTGATGCCCTTCGGCCTCAAGAACGTGGGTGCAACATACCAGCGCCTGGTCAACAAACTATTTGAACCTCTCATCAGGCAAACCATGGAAGTGTATGTCGATGACATGATAGTGAAGAGTAAAGTCAAAGAGGATCACAGCAGCGATCTGAAAAAGACGTTTGAGATACTTCGAGCGTTTAACATGAAGCTCAACCCGAAGAAGTGTGTTTTCGGGGTTCGTTCAGGAAAATTCCTCGGTTTCATGATTAGCCATCGCAGCATAGAAGCAAATCCAGACAAAATCTAGGCCATCCTGGACATGAAACCGCCCCAGAACGTGCGAGAAGTGCATCACCTAATGGGCTGCATAGCGGCTCCAGGACGGTTCATGTCCCATTCTGTGGACAAGTGTCAACCCTTCTTCCGCGTCCTGCACCAACGGAATAACTTTAACTGGGATGAGCAGGCGGACGAGGCTTTCCAAGCTTTGAAGACGTACCTAGCTCAACTGCCCAAGATCGCCAGTCCTGCTGAAGGAGAAGTTCTGGTGTTATATCTAGCTGTGTCGGAACATGCGGTCAGCGCCGTCCTTGTGGCCGAGGGAGCAGATACCCATGTATTACGTAAGCCACGCCTTGGTAGGCGCCGAAATGAACTACCCCCTTATTGAGAAATTTGCGTACGCCTTGGTAATGGCCAGTCGGAAGCTTACGCCTTACTTCGAAGCCCACAAGATTTTGGTCTTAACCGACTAACCCTTAAGGAACGTCCTGCAGAAATTGGACGCTTCGGGACGTCTCCTGAAGTGGGCTGTTGAGCTTTCCCGTTACGATCTGGCCTTCGAACCGTGGCGGGCCATCATGGCCCAGGCATTTGCAGATTTCTCAGCCGAGAGCACAACCCCAGCCGAAAAAGATTCCCAACCACGGCCTTGGCACTTGTATGTGGACGACTCGTCCACTAATGATGGTAGTGGGGCCAGCCTCATCATCGAGAGACCCACTGGGATACGGTATGAGCACGCCCTAAAATTCATATTCAGAGCGTCCAACAATGAGGCCAAGTACGAAGCTCTCGTCGCAGGCATTGAGCTCTGCTACACCGCAGGTGCCAACTACGTTCAAGCCTTCTCTGATTCCCAGCTCGTCGTCAGGCAACTTAATGGGTCGTATGAGGTAAAGGACGAGGTCATTGCTGCTTACGTCCGGCGAGTTCGCAAGGCCACCAAGTTATTAAAACATTTCTCCATCACGCACATTCTGCATTCAGAGAATCGACAGGCAGACGCCCTCTCTAAATTGGCAAGCTCCTCTGATGATGGGAAGCCCAAGAACAACCAGTGGGAAACTTTATCGACTTGTATGAGGTACAATGGCTGGACAGAAGCCCGACCTGGATGGAACCTATTTGCGCGTACCTCACCGATGGAACGTTGCCCGCGGACCCCAAGGAGGCTGAGAAAGTCAAGAAAAGGTCGAATTGGTTCATCTTATATGAGGGGATTCTTTACAAGCGGTCTTTTGCCTGGCCCCTCCTACGGTGTGTGACCCCAGTGGAGGGCAAGCGAATTTTGGGAGAACTACATGAAGGCATTTGCAGCTCGCACGCGAGAGGCTGTGCACTAGCCATTACAGCCATACGAACCGACTACTACTGTAGTATGCGGGAGGATGCAATGACTCTGGTACGGACCTGCGATAAGTGTCAGAAGTTCGCACCCGTCCAACGGGCCCCCTCCACCACTATGACATCGATAGTCAGTCCCTTCCCGTTTGCCACGTGGGGAATGGACATCCTTGGCCCTTTTCCAAGGGCTACGGGCCAACGCAAGTACCTCTTTGTGGCTGTGGACTACTTCACCAAGTGGGTCGAAGCCGAAGCCGTCGCATCCATAACAACCGCCGGTTTGCGTAAATTTATATGGCGTAACATCCTCACCCGATTTGGCATCCCTCGTGCCATAATCTTTGACAACGATCGGCAGTTCGACACTAACAAGCTCACGGACTCCCTCTATAATTTGGGCTGTCAAGCCCGTTTCACAGCTGTCCTGCATCCCAAAACCAACGACCAGGCCGAGACGGTAAACAAATCCATTCTCTACGGTTTGCAGAAGAAGCTCGATCATGCGAAAGGAAAACGGGTAGATGAGCTGCATAGTGTCCTATGGTGCCTTCGCACCATAGAAAAGACGGCTACAGGAGAGACCTCCTTCATGCTCGCCTACAGTTCTGAGGCGGTCTTGCCCGTCAAAGTGGCCCTCCATACCCATTGGTTGACAACCTTCCAGGAGACGCTAAATAACGCGGCACTCCGCAAAGCCCTCGACCTCCTTCCCTCTATTTGCGGTGATGCCCTTCTCCGCGAGGCTCTTTACAAACTTCGCATCGCACAGCTACACAATCGCACAGTAAGGATTCCACCTATCCAAGTCAGCGATCTCTTACTTCGATGCACGGAGGCTGTTGCTTAAGTAGGGGAGCACGGCAAGTTAACTGCCACTGGGAAGGTCCCTACAAGGTCATCGCATAGATCCGCCCTGGTACGTATCAACTGGAGACCCTCGAGGGTGCCCCCATCCCGCGGGCCTGGTGCAGCAGTAATATAAGGAAATATACATTTAGGCCTACGCTGTGTTTTCTTTCTTTTAACATGTACCCAACGCACTCTTCGTAATGAATACCCAGGCCCAGGAGGTCATTATTTGCTCACCTGTCAACCTCTTGCACCAATGTTGAGCACGCCCCTCTGCGGGCTCAGGGTCCTTGAGCACGGCCTAATGGCAGGTCGCTACACTCTTAACCCCTCGGCGGGCAAAGGGTCCTTGAGCACGGCCTAATGGCCGGTCGTCACACGCTTAGCCCCTCGGCGGGCTAAGGGTCCTTGAGCACAGCCTCATGCCCGGTCGCCGCACTCTTAGCCCCTCTGTGGGCTAAGGGTTCTTGAGCATGGCCTTATGGCCGGTCGCTACACTCTTAGCCCCTCTGCGGGCTAAGGGTCCTTGAGCACGGCCTTAAGGCCGGTCGCTACACTCGTAGCCCCAGTAGGGGCTAGGGGTCCTGGAACACACCCCTTGTTCTTTCGCTTGGGGGCCGCTGTCATGAGGATGAGGGAAGGATGAAGTATAAGCGTAAACGAAAGAGCAAGTGGAAAATGTAAAGTGAATATGGTAAAATGATGAAAAGAAGGGAACATTCTTTCATTAATCATGAGACAGTACGCAACTCCTTACAGCCATTTCTGAAATGGAAAACGTAAACAAACATAAAATAAAACAAAGGGGACGGGGGGCTACGCATCAGGGTCTCCATCGCCCTCATGCTCTTCTCCCTTAGACGCGGCGGCCTCAGCTTCTAAGGGATCGGTGGCTTCGTCCTTAGCAACCCCACCTTAAGATGATGGAGGGATAAACTCCACCTCCTCAGGGTCGCGTCCCTCCGAAGTAGCCCGCTCACGCTCGTCCACAAGGCGCAAGTAAGCCTTAAAATAACGGTCATCTTCAAACTCGCCCGCAAGGGTCAGCACAACCTTGCAGAGGTTTTCGAGGGTGCCGGAGCGGCCCTGCCGGTAGCCTTGCTCCCTGGCCTAGACCGCATCAGTCGCAGCCTTCTCCAGCTGATGCTGCAATTCTTTCTTCTCTGTCTCACAGCCCTCTAGGTCCACCTGGAGCCTCTCACAGCGCCTTTGGTACTAGGAGATGAGTCCCTCCAGCCGTCGGCATTCTGCAACGGCTTCACCCCCCGGGCAAATACCTCAGCCATTGCCATCTCCTCCTCGGACACCCTTGGGGGGTCCGAAGCCCCGGGGGCCATCAAGTCCCAGGATTTGACTTGGACCAAAGAAAGTCTAACGCTAGGGTCCGCCTTGATAAAGCTAGTCGAGGGCCGCGCGATGAGAGAGGAGGTGCTGCCGGCAACCGGGGTTGCAGCTCCTGCCGCTTTGGAAGGAGTCGGGTGCCCCTGCTGAGCAAGGTTTCGTTCCCCGAACGACCGGCTTTTCGGCAGGCGAACGGCCGGCCTGCTGGTCCTCTCTTCCCTCATTGGCGAGGGGGCTCAGGCCCCGGTCTTGTCAGGTTGTTCCTCGGTCCTCTACTTCTTGCGGACTGAAAAACTCACAGCGGGCCTCTTCCCGCAGGGTACAAGAGAGGGCGCCTGCAGGAAAGAGTTTAGTCTCTGTCCTAAGGAAAACCAAGGGAGGAAAGGCGAATAAAGGTTATATACTATACGTTTTTGGCCTGCTGGGCAACAAGAAGCTGCCTCTCTTCCTCTTGCTTACGCTCGGCAGCAGCCGCCACTTGTTCAGGAGTGGCATCCCTGGCCTTGAACACCATCAGCCGGGCCCTCGCTTGGTCTGCAAAAAACAAACAAGAAGTTAGGTCAGCACTAAACGAAAAATAAGTTAGTATCGGGACGACCAAGTACCCTTAGAGAAGTTCTTAAGGATCAAAAGGCCGGCCGCGGCGAGAAAGAAGTCGTTAGCAAAAAACTTTAGCCTAAGGAGCCAGTTTAACAGCTCTCGGTCACTAGACTTGCTCCTTCTCTTTTCGGGCCCCTTCACCTACTCAATCGCTTGAGTCATGAACCTAGGGATGGGCCTATCATCCTCGCGTATATAGAACACGAAATAATGGGCAGTTTGTCATTCCTCAGCCGTGGGCTCTCCAAAAGGCTACCGAATAGGCTTTCCTTTATTCCAATCAGGGACGTCGCCCCAGACGGATGCCCAGCGTAGGAAGAGGAAGTCGTACTTCCAGTACTTTAGTTTAGACTTTCTTTTGATGGCCGTCATGAAGCTCGGCCTATTGTTAAAATAGTACCACCCCAAGTCCTCGGTCTCTTTGGGGGCCCTCTGGACCGTGTGAACCAGGCCAAATGCCCGAGTCGAGCAAGTCAGGCCACGCAGTTCACAAGTTGTGATGAAAGAGCAATTGTTGTGCCAGGACATGGGCACAATCTGTACAGGTGCCAGCTTGTACTTGTTCAGAATCTCCCTGATCACGGGATGCAAGGGAAAATGGAAGCCGTAGTTAAGGGCTACCCGGTATACCGCTATACACTTGGCGGGCGGCTCATTCACGGCGGCATCTGGCTCGGGAATCACGAAGGAGCACTCGGTGGGTAAGAGGTACTGCTTCTCGAGGGCCAACCTCTTTAGCTTAGTGATGGCCTTAGGGTCAGGGAAGTGGCTCCCCGGCCCGTCTTGCGAATCCGAGCAGGTTCAGGCCCCAGGGAATTCTGACCCTTTGGCCACAATCTCAGTGACTGGAGGCGTGCGGCCTTTTTGTTTAGGCACTGAATTGCCCGGCCCTAATGATGACTCAGGGGAGGAGCTTGTCAAAGTCCCCTCAGAGGATGAGTTCCTTGAAGATTGGCCAGAGGCAGAGCCAGATGAGCCTGACTGAGAAGAACTGCTAGAACTAGAGGAAGCCACCTCGGCCTCTGGGTTGGATTGAGAAGGAGCTGAACAAGGATTACCTGATGTGCCCTCGACCAGCAGCTCATCCGGTGACTGGATACATGGAGTAGACTTTGTCTTCACCATCCTGCGAACTAGGAAGTCGAGCACATAGTTAGCTATGGTGATCTTCCCAGGGTACGTCACCTCCACCTCAGGGCTAAGAATGCTGGGGGTGGAGGAATACTCGCAGCTGTACCACGCGGGAGTGCCCGGCTCAAAAAGGGGAGTGGCATAAGGAATCTTTTTCGGTTCCCTACATTTATTCTTTTGGGGGACGCCAGCCACCACCAGTCCATCAATCAAGGCCGAGAGGTTGTAGAATTGTGGGTGCCGACCCTCCACTTGGGGGCCAACTTGCCCATCACGGACATACCCACTAGACGAGCAAGATGATGACATAATATACGATAAATAGTGCTTCGAGAGGGCGTAAACGTATACCTGTACACGATGAAGATTCAAAGACCAGGATGAAGATGAGGGTGCGCCTTCAAATAAGCCTTTTGAAGATACAAAGAAAAAGCTTGAGGCGCTATAGTGAGTTTGACGGGAGGGTGGGGAACAGGGAGCAGAGCCTCTCCCTCTAAAAACCTATTTCTCTCTCTAGAAAATGAAAATGTGAGGAACACAAATGACCTTCCCCGATGGATACTCATTCTTATATATAGCGAAGAGGCAGGGCACGTACCCCCATGCACCTCAATAGACACATCTCTGCCCAATCGGTGCCACGTGATGCCACATCAAAGCCAATTCACCGACGAAGATTGAGGGGCAGGTCTCCCTAAAATGTGCCAACAGCACAGCCCCTTAGCCAGTCGTTACGCTCTTAGCCTCATTGGAGGCTAAGGGCCCTCGAGCACGGCCTCAGGGCCGGGCGAAGCACTCTTAGCCCCATTGGGGGCAAAGGGTCTTAGAGCGCGGCCTCATGGCCGGTCGCCAGACCCTCGGCCCCACCGGGGGCTTCGGTCCTTAAGCATCGCCTCTTGGCCGGTCGTTACGCTCTTAGCCTCGTTAAAGGCTAAGGGCCCTCGAGCACGGCCTCAGGGCCGGGCGAAAAACTCTTAGCCCCATTGGGGGCTAAGGGTCTTAGAGTGCGGAGTCATGGCTGGTCGCCAGCCCCTCGGCCCCACCGGGGGCTTGGGTCCTTAAGCATGGCCTCTTGGCGGTCATTATGCTCTTAGCCTCACTGAAGGCTAAGGGCCCTCGAGCACAGCCTCATGGCTGGGCGAAGCACTCTTAGCCCTATTGGGGGCTAAGGGTCCTAGAGTCCGGCTTCATGGCCGGTCGCAAGACCCTCGGCCCCACCGGGGGCTTGGGTCCTTAAGCACGGCCTCTTGGCCGGTCGTTACGCTCTTGGCCTCGTTGAGGGATAAGGGCCCTTGAGCACGGCCTTAGGGCCAGGCGCAGTACTCTTACCCCCATTGGGGGCTAAGGGTCCTAGAGCATGGCCTCAAGGCCGGTCGCTAGGCTTTGAGCCCTACTGGGGGCTTGGTATCCTTAAGCACGGCCCCTTGGCTAGTTGTTACGCTCTTAGACTCATTGAGGGCTGAGGGTCCTAGAGCACGGTCTCACAGCCTCCTCGCATAACGTAAAGACAAAACATTTCATATGAGAAACAGGTTTTCATTGCGATGGTCACGATCAGTACAAACGATTAAAAAGGAAAACAAGACAACAAGGTACAAAAGAAAAGCTAGGTCTACTCCTTGTCGCTCGAGGGGGCAGGAGGATCGGCCGACCTCGAACCCTCCTCCTAGCCGTCGCAAACACCCTTGACCTCCACTTCGTCCGGTTGGCGATGAAGTTGCACTCCCCGGATCACCTCGTCCATGATGCGCATCCAAACTTCGAAGGTCGACCACCTCAAGCCCACTAGTAAAGACCTCTTTTTCTCAGTCGTGTACTTGTGAATAGCACCAAGCTCAAGCATATTGTTCAGCAGCATAGCGTAGAACATTGCCAGAACGATCTCAGGTAGCTCCGACTCAACGGCTGCGGCCTCGACCGCGGCCAATGAAAAACACGGGCACAACACATTGAAGTCCTCAGAAAGAGGGGAGATAGGCGCGAGGCACTCCTCGAATGCCAGGTAAGGGTCTCCCTTACATAGTTAGCCATCTCTCTTGTACAGCGGGTAGGGGGAAACGCCATGCGGATAGCACAGAGTCATTGATAGCTTCTCTTGCGGATGAACTCCATAGTGACCCATGAGGGAGAAGAGCGATGTATTTATAGGGAAACACTGGGGGGGTGGCAGGCCAGGAAAATTCCCAAGGACCTAGTGGCCAACCCGTCTCAGACACGTGTCCATCCTACCACAAGCCAAAAAAAAAAGGCGAGGAAAATAGAGACAGAACAGCGAGTACGACCTTTATTGATAATTAGCATAAGCAGTATAGGGCAGAATCAGAAGGAAACATAAGAGAGGGAGGAGGCCCCTCCCTACTGTTCCACACTAGCCTAGGGGGAGGCTGCACCTTCAGGGGCCGCATCATCGGCTGCCGCTCCCCCACTCGAGGTCTCCCCTTGATGACCGGCCCTTGTGACTTCGTCCGAACTACTATTCGGGCGGAACCGAGCCTCATAGACTCGATCACCGAACAACCAGATCCACGACTCAAACGCTCCCTAGCACAGCTCAGTAAGGGCCACCTCTAACGACTGAAGCCTCAGCCCATGCAACACCTTCAGCTTCTCGGCCTCGTTGAGAAGTATCACGTAGAAGATCGCCTGCGGCAGTTCTGGGAGCTCATAGTAGCGGCCGCCTGTTCAGCCATGGCCAAATCAAAGTCCGAGCACAGAGATCGGAAGTCTTTTGGGAAGGGCGATGGGGGGAAGGCCTTCCCCCGTCGGTCCCACAGAAAGCGGCGAATAACAAACTCACTGATCGCTCTAGTACCAACGGAACGCGGAAAGGCCATGGCGAGAAGTTAGATATCAGTTGTTACCAGATAAGGAAGTGAGAAAGGCCCTGCACTCAGGGTTGCCTTTTACGGTAGCGATGGTGACAGTTTCATGATGACACTGGTAAGCCTCGTAATTCGTGCATTTATGGACGGCGGCACCGGGACCTTCCATTTTTAAGGCTCGATTCCCAAAGACCTCTAGATGCACAGTAATTGAAAAAAGCGATAGTCCACATTCTACCCGACTGCTTGTTAGACTCGACGTGCAGGTAGAATGTGGGGGGCTACGTGATTTGGGAATAATCTGATTTTTCCAAAGGGCTTAATTTCCTCCATCTCACAGATCAGGCCCTCGCAGGCTTATTGGGCCCAAGAGGCGTTTCCCCTGGGTTACCCTCAGGCCCATGCTTACTCAAGGGCCTAGAGCGCAACCCTAGGCACCTCCTCTAGACCCAACTGCACAAAGACCGGTGGCCCATGCGGGCACTTCAGGTAAAGTTACTATTCGACCCTTCCCTGAGAGGGCTATAAATAATGGCTTGTTTTCCTCGGGAAAGGGGTTAGCAACTGTGGATACTGAATTGACATTGCACCTTTCCTTTTGACCTATTGACTTGGACGCCATACTTACTTGACTGTTGGAGAGGCGTTCCCCGGTCTGTAAACCGGGGATTGCCCTTTTTTGCAGGTCAGGCCACACAACGCCGAGGACGACGAAGTGTTGACTTCTAACTGTCAGATAAACCGATCCCTTTGCCCCACGTCACCAGCAACCGTACCTCAAAGGATTTAATCCGAAATCAGTAATAATTGCTTTTTTAATTATTTTTTGATTTTTGATAAATGATGCTGCCTTTTGGTTTTGGATGTATGTTCTAGATAATATAACCCGCCGTTGAAATAATAAAAGAAGAGTTTTAGCGGATGCAAGGATTCTTTGACATCCTAAAGTGAATGACAACTTTGAGAGCAAATGAGTTCAAAGGGAAATGGTTCCTTATTGTTTCAAACTGAGTGAACACATGCTTGGTGAAACCAATCACATGTAAATCTTGGAGGAGAAATTTGGAGGAGGATGAATGAATGTGTTTTTAGATGATTGGAATCGAGAACCTTCCAAAATTGTTAATTCAACTAGTAGCCACCGTACAAAAGTGGTTTTGACAAGCTGAAAAGCCATGATTTGGTAACTTAAAGTTGGGCTTTGATTTACTCTGTTGTAAGGAAGGTTAGTTATGGATTTTGCTTGCCAATTTCTTCTTCATGTCAAATTGTTTAGGTTGGCAATGGATTTAGGGTTCTACACAACAATTTTAAGAACTAAAGTTCGGATGGGGAGTTTTTATTATTGGTGATTCAGATACTGGATTGAATATCATTACCAATTTAAATTTACAATGCCAATTTCTTTGAGTGGGTAAGGGTTAAGAAGTACTTAATAATTATTTATTTTATGTTTTTAAAGCGTCATAGGGTATATTGAAGGTTAGGTAACAACAACAAATCAAGCACACTGCAACCCAAGTCTAGTGATGTCTACTCAAGCTCCTTGTCAAGGTCTTATTTTGATTTCATTTCGGGATACCTTTTATTTAGTTTCATGTGAGAATTCTATCTAGAATCTTAATTCATTAAAATTGTAGTTGTTTTTCTAGGTTTCATCAGTCATCAAGTTCATGGAGGCAAGGTAGCTTCTTTTTCTTATTGCCATTTAATGCCGTCATTGTGATTGGATAAGTTTTAATGGGAATTCTAGTTAATGGGTTGTTGTTAGTTTAGCGGGTTATAAATGTGAGTAGGATGGGAAGATTGTAGTTGTCGCTGGCATTGTGACTGAGGATGAGAGGGTCTACAAGGTGCTTGCTCTCAAAATTCGCTCTTTAAGGCTCATTGAGGATGCTAGGGCTCGCATAGATGAGACTAGTGTTAGTGCTCCACTTTTGATTGATTGCCTCTTAGAGCACCTCTTGGTTGGAACGCAATAATGAATCTCATATTATTTCTTCTGTAGTATGGATTGATGAATATTTTTTAATGCTAATTTTTTCGGCATGTTGAGAAGGAATTTGTGTAGTTCGTAGGAATGTTGGGTAAACCATAGATTGAAAATGACATTAACTGATGTCTTTGTTAGACATTGTGAGAAACAACAAGAAGACTGTATGTTTTGTAGTCTCTAATTCCGTATTTTTTTTGAGGTAAAGAAAAAAAATTATGGTCAAAATTTAATTCTAAGTTTTCATTTTTGACCATTTAAATAAGGTTTTGTTCTTTGATGTTATTATAGCTAGTTTATATGCTTTTTAAGACATTTATGAAGCTATAAATTCCTTTGGTACTAGGGACAGGAGTTTTTGTTGAGTAGAGTTATATTTGGACCTCTTTTTCTTCATTTAAATAGAAAAACAGAAAAACAAAAAGTGAACATGGCTTAGTAAGAAATGACCCAATCGAGAGCCCTAGTATTTTTATATTAGTGACTTAGAGTTGCTTAAAGAAAGATTTCTTACTATACATTATTTGTTTAAGCTTTAATTGTGTGGATGTTTATGGTTCCTTGGAGACCTTCTATCCATTTCCCAAAATAGCTTGAAAAGAATAGGATTGTAGGAAGACTAAACTTGTGCTCAGAAAATAAACCTACTGAAACATCAAAATGATAGATTAAAGAGTACTAAACATATTGAAAACTCATAGACTAAGGTGGTGTGGTGAATCTGGTTCAGTCTTGATGACAATTTAGAGTTCCCTATTCTAAAATGGATCTTATGTAATTTTCTTAGTCTCTCCCTTGACATTTTATGCATGTAGCCCTATGAAAACTAGTTTAAAATTCTCCTTTTTGGATATGCTGCCACTTGCTTGACATAGTGGTTTAATCAATTGGCAAAGGCATGCAATGAATAATACATTATTGTTTCTTTGATTAAGGAGTTATGTAAACATCAACATATGTTTTTTTGCCTAATCATAAAAAGGGCAAGTAGACTTTCTATGATGTTTCTCAATATGTTGTGTTTGCTTCTTAGAATTATTCTTAATCAGAATAGTGACTCCTGCTCTTCCAATAAATCATATTGTCTTTCATTTTATTAGTACACATAAAACTCTGATCTTTAGAGTTCATTGGGCATCTTGTTTTAGAAATGATGAATCTAGATTGTCATTTATAGGTTTTAGGATGAATTATGTCACCACCTAAACTCTTGTCTATCAGGTTTATGATTGCTTTATGTTGGTTGCTTCATCATAGTGCTTTTGTAGTTGGGCCACTTCTAGAAAGTGAAGAAGCAGTCTCATAAACACATTAATATAGGGATATAAGCTTAGTAAAATATTGCATTCCGGTACTTAGATGCGTAGTGCCTCATTAAATTGACCTTGATTAATGCCATATTCGGAATGTCTGTGAGTTTATTACTACTTCATAAAACTGTGCTTTGTAAAGATCTTGTGAACTATAAGAATAAAGCTTTGTGTTTATGATATTACTATAATGTAAACTCCTACTAATTTGTTAGATTAAGACTGTATGACTATGAGAAATGACATTGGGCATTGTTCTAATGGCCAATGCCTTTTATATGTTACATCTTTTTCTCCCTAATTTGATTATCTATATGTTTCTAGGCAGATTCTTTCCCTAAACCTTTACTAAATTGTGAATCCTTACAACACCTCAGTTATCAACATCGTTGATCATTGCAAATTTTGCAAAGTGCTTTTCTAAGCCTCTTAACCATTGAATTCCAGATGATATTATAAGTTGAATGAAAATTAATGCATGACAATCGGTGATGTCATGTTTCATTCACTTCCTCTTTGTTTACCCTTGCATGTTGAATATGATATAGATTGATTTCAATTAAGCTTTTATTTGAATATATTGTTAGAGTATGTTCTTATATTTCGCTGTTTCTCTGAGTTTCAATATAAATGGCTTTTTTCATTGCTCTGTTTCTTATTAGTCATGTTGCTGGCCGATTCATAGGTTGCTCTCTCCTTTCATCTTCCATTTTGTAGTCGTCGGTTAAATTTAATATAGATATAGTTTGATTGAGTTGCTATTTTTGATGCAATTGATTCCCTTAATTATATAGATTTAAATCACTTTTTGTATAGAACAAAAAAATCTAGATGGATTCAATTTAACTTTTAATCTGTAATTGGTTTTTATCTGAATTTTTTAAAATAAATTTATTGTCACCTTAAGCTTCACTTATTCCTATTGTTTGCGTAAGCGGTGTAACCTATGTTCGTCAGTCCAATCTACGTAAAATTGAAAACTTCATTTTGGGATGCCCTTGTGTATCTTTTTAACAGATTGAGTATCGAATTGACCACATTAAATTGCAAGCCTCTTTAATACCAAGACAAAGGACACGGGACCGTGATACGTATTTGGAAATAGCGTACTTATGCTCTATAGTATTGTTACCTATCTTTGGAGCTAGGAGCATCTCCTTTATCAATCGACAATGGCATGCACATCTTACATCTCCTTTATCAATCCTTGATGGAGAACAACTTACAAGACTTTGCCACCATTAAAGAATCTACAATCTTATTTGAACCTTTACATTGTCTTCATTGAATCCATAAATCTTGGAGACCTTGTTTAAACCAGTGAATGTTGGAGATGGCCATCAAAATAGGGCTCCATCAAATATCACATTCATGTAGGACTGATGACGAACAAGATCCAGTTAATGCAGTCAAATAGATCTGGCTCGTCAATTTATGGTGAAAGTTGCAAATTTTTTTGTTTTGCTTATTTAATTTTGATTTCAAGTTTAAGTTTTTATTATTTGTATTTGCTATTGTCGAGTTAGTGCATGTGCTGGCTAGACTAGTAATTATAAGGAGAAATAAGAAAATGTAAGAATCAAAGTGAGTCCAAAATAAATTGTCTTGAGAGAGTGAGCAGCGAGAATAGAAGTGAAAAGAAACCTGAAGGATCCAACCACAAGCAAAGCAAAGGTTGGCAAAGCTTTTACATGATGCCATACTTGACTGTGTCTGAGGTCTCTTCTTTAAGAATATCACTTTTACTCCGTCTATAGTTACATAGGGATGTCACCACACTCATCATCATCCCATTTGTTGTGGATGTGGCAAAAATTGATAGAACTCGAAAGGGCTGATCCAAAACTTTCAATCTTTGAGCAGAATTCTTTCTACCCAAAGTGAAGTTAAACGAACTCGAAAAATGCATAAATTGGTGGGAACTAATTTGACCTGTTGGGTCAAAACAATAAAAATAATAAATTTTTGTTGATGAAATGTTCTAAATGTTATATTATGCTATTTGATTTTCCTTTTATCATGTATCCCTCTCCATGGTAATGGTTGTTCTATATTTCATATTATTTAGGAGACATCACATAGCCATCGCCTGCATTTACAAACAAACACTAACACCTTATCCTTTCTAAACTCCATTCTCATAAAAAAAGATACAAATTATACGTAGTATATTTCGTGAAATAAGCGGAAAGTGGTGTTAAATAAGTCCTTTGTAATCTTAAGGAAAACAATAAAAACAACACAAATATTAAAAATCCGCCAGTTATATCGTTATATTTTTATGAAATACATATGTCTAATCTTATTTTAAATAATATTACTCTATAATAATCAAATTTTTATATCATAATTAAAATTAATAATTACAATTTTTTGTATTTTTGTAATTCTCTTTTATTTGGTTCTGGTTCTAAATAAACTTGAACCAATACGTTAAGGTCATAATGGGTTAAGTCAGAATTAGGCTGAGCTTTTCCTTGTGAATAAATATGTTGATTTGGGCCCACCAAAGGTTAACCCTCTTCCAACCCATTTGAAAATGGAGCAAAAGTGCGTAAAAAGCTTCTATATAATAATCATTGTTACTTATAAATATTTTTCCCAAACATAAAAGACTTACCTAAGAAAGCTAATTTTGTTTTCAAATAACTATTGTAACCATATACTCCCTCACTCTATGACCCGAAGCTGAAGAAATTATCTTGTGAGCACTTTCAAACCTGAACTGAGTATGAGCATTCAATTTTACTATTTTTCAAAAGAATACATAATATGCAAACTAGGGGCAATATTAAGGAGTATAAACCTCAATGTGATTTGATCAATTAGTTGCTTCAAAAAGAGGAAGTGTTTTGGGGAACAAGGGGTAAAAGTGAGCAGCTCGATTATGGTGATTGGAACGCGAGGTACTTGCATTTGGAGGTTAAATAAAAAAGAGGAGCTGGGCTAAAGGCCTCAGAAATGAAAGTAGGGAGTGGGTGGAAGTTAGTGATGTGATTTATAGTGCAGCGAAGGAGTATTCTAACAAACTTTTTGAGGCTATTGACTGCATAAACCTTAACACAGTCATTGGTAAGATTCACCCATGTGTGCCAAGTAGAGGTAATGAATTCTTCTATGGGGAATTTATGGAGGAGGAGATTAAGGCAACATTTTTCTAGATGCACCCTGAACTAGAAAGCTCGAGCCTGGTGACCTACTTATTACTCTTTTTAGTTTTATATTGGTTTTAGATTTTCTCTTTTTAGTTAAAAACCTTCACAAACCTTATTTTTCGATTCCTAGTCTAGTGGTTTTAAACACGTTGAATTGGGGCAGAACCGGGGGGACATGGGATGGCCATGGCCTCCCTATATCCAGCTCTCTGACCTAGGCAGTCAATTTTATTGCGTCTTAAAATCTTAATTATTTTGCTAAAAAAGGAATTAAAATGATGAACCTAGCAAGCAAATCCAACCATTCGTAGAGGATTGCCCCGGGGTTCTGGGTTGTGTTCTTGCAATGGAGACTCCACTGGAGATTTTTTTTTAAGAGGGATGAGATCTGAAGATCAACATGAGAAATAGTTTAGTGACATTTGCATTAGGCATCGTTGCATTAAAGGTACTGCCCTCCTAGGATTAATAATGCCTCTAGGTTAAATCCTGCTATTACCTACTCAGGAAAATAGTTGGTGAATTGGTGGTTTTATTAGACTCCCAACTAAGCAGATAACTATTTCACCCACTTGTGGCACGTTTTCTTAAATTCAAATGATATATGGGAAAACAACTTAATCTTCTAGTCTTGCCATGCATCCCATGAATGACGAAATAGTTGGATTGCAAGATGAATTCTCTAGACCTTACCTAAGCCACTTATAACTTAGAGTTTTTATTAGGTCAGAATTCATGTGCTTGTATGATACTACAAATGTTTAGAACTAGAGTCCTTCTAAAACTGACGTGAACCTAAAGATCCATGTATTGATACTTTAGGGTTCACAACGTCAACATTATGTCCAGGTGCTTAGGTAGGAGAATGTTAGTATTGCGTACTGAAGGAGGTTGTTAGGTTTTAAATTTGTTAGGTTAGGTCAAGTCCAAGTGTTTTGGTCTCACATTAGGAAAGGCTAACAGAAATTGTCTACTTTCTAGACATTGCATGCATCATAATGTGAGGGTTAACATCATTAGTCTAGGTCCAATTACTTCATGAGCTTGTAAGTGTCATTACATCATTAGAAAAGTCTAAATGTCATTGTCGGGTCTTAAGACATCAATTACAGGCTACCTAGGCCTAAAGAGTCACGCATTATTAGGCCCCTTCATGTATAGACCATGAGCCTACGTATGCCCAAAATCTATAATGTAGCCCATTAGATCTTTAGAGCCCTAGTCTATTTTGGGTTGCATATAATCATTGATGTTATTCATTATATATAAGTTCAATGAGGAATTTTTACATCAAGAAAGATGGTGACAAACCTCACAATGAAGAAATTCTCAAAGTCCAAGGGGAAGATGGTTAGAAAGCAGGAAAATATGATAGGAGAGGAGAGGGCGAAGGCAAAAAGGATTCCTCGTAGGCCAATCCACAATTGGATCACATAGAGCAATTACTCAAAGAGTCATCAATTTTTAATAGCTACTCCACCAATCATGTGGGACTCACTTCAATCCTGAAGGGCAAGTTAACCCCAAAATTCACTACGTTAGATATTAAGTTTCATAGGACTGAAAACCCTCATCATCATGTGATAAATTTTGTCAGTGCTATGAATTTAAAAGGCACATACAAGGATATCTTTCACGTCATTTTTCCTTGGGCATTTGACAAGGATGCAATGAGGTGGTACACTACTATGGACCCATGAAAGATCATGGATAGGGATGACCTTTGTAAGGAATTTTTACGTCAGTATTGATACGATGTTGGCATACTAATTATACTTAGGACTTGGAATTGATTAAATAGGAGGAAAAGGAAGAAGCTTCTAATTTTCTTGCTTGATAGAGGGGAAAGGCCACCCATATGGTAGATTGACCCTTAGAGGCAAATGAGGTGAGGATGTTTATTAGGAACCTACAAGCCACATACAAAAAATAGCTATGGTTCACTCCATTCAAAAACTTTATAACATTAAGAAATGTCAGCACGCATATAGAAGAAAAGCTAGCTAGAGAAACACATGCAATAGTTACTAACAATGAGAAGGACAACTATCTTAACAGGGATAAGAAAGACATGGTTCCATAAGAAAGGAGGTGCATACTCTAGACTGCTACACTGAATATGCCCCTATTGGAGGCACATATAGTCAAGCATTGGAGTGTCTTCTTTCTAAGGGCATGATTGACCTACCGCCAATTAGACTTAAAATAAAGAACATACAGAAGTCCAAGAACTTGGACCCCAGCAAGTATTGCAAACATCACGAAGCACGGGGCCATGATACTGAAGATTACTAGACCTTCAAGAATCAATTGGAAACATGTTCAAATTAGGACAACTTCCCTAACCTAAGGCTCTAAAACACCTAGTTTGCATGATGTCATTTTAGGCATTTTAGACCACCAAAGACAAGAGTCAGACCTATCTACTTACATGAGATTCATGTCCAAGGTCCATATATCATTGGATTAGGAGGCAACTATAGAGAAAAGCCTCTATACAAGAGGCCTTACATTCTGTTAAATTTAGAAGATATGATATGTCTTATTCATCCTTAGCATATGGTGATGTGTTGAGTCACCTACCTTTCTTTTCCATCATAAGTCCAAGTCTAATATAGTCATGATTCATTAATAAAGGCATTCCCTACATTTTTTTTTTTATCTTGCATAGAATGCCTTTATTCTATGATGAATCCTGGTTAAACACAAAAAAAAAGGGAAATGAAAGGGGAGGCTAGCTTAAAAATCTCACAAGGTGAGCTAGCCAAAAAAAGAGGGAGAGAAATAAAATAAAAAAAGAGACTAAGAATTTCAATCCATCATCTAAAAAAAGGGAAAGATCAAAAACTTCTTTATAATAAGCCATGGGGCTTAGGGACATTCCTAAGATAGGATATCTCCTTTGGTAACTTGCATTAATACCTTTACAAAACTTGATAAGTTACTACTTGAAATCCTTTTGAGCCTTCAAACGAGCCAATTTCTTTCATTGTCACATTTAACTTAACTAGGGAGCGGGAGTGTGTTATGGGTGACATCAATATTAAAATCAGCAATAAAAAATGAAGGTTGAGACCGAATGGTCCCATCCAAAGGGAACAGGGAAAAAAAAAGAAATAAGAAGGAAAAGAAAAGAAGAACAAAGTAAAAGTGGAGAAGAGAAGAATGAAAAAAGCTTGAAAATTACAAGAATAAAGAAAGGAAAAAAAAAAATAATTCACACTAACCTTATCACCCATGCACACCTGGGATTTCATAAGAGTTACTTGAGTCTCCACGCCGATTCCCATCGCTTGGCACCCTAACCCTAAAGCCTACTTTAAAAAAGTCCTAATAGAGATATCCCTCCTTTAAGTTGCACGTTCTTATGTCTGAACTACAACTGGCCTGATTGACATCGGACACATAGGTAACCTCTTTGAGGCTTGGCACAAAGATTCATTCCCAGTGGATTCATTGATCTTTCCAAAAAAATGAAAGAAAAAGAAAAAAAAAAGAGGCTAGTTTGAAAACCTAAAAAGTCGGGCCAGGAAAAAGGAGAGTAAAAATAAAACCTTAGGTTTTGAGGACAAAGAAGCATTCCATTGCCTAGTTCCATCAAATTAGACTTAGCAAACCATTCATCCACACTAACACTTCTTTCCGTTCATCATAACGTCTAATCTCATATCACTTCCAAAAATCAGGATTCTTTGCCTCAACAATGACTACAAATTTAGGAGTGGATACTTGCACTATATTCCCAGCTTCTTTAAGTGGGAACTCACCCATTGTGCAAGATAAAAGGCTCTTGTACATTTCTTTAGACAACTAGGGCTTCCATTTCCTGATAATGGGATAACCATATTCTTTGTACTAAACGAGGGGCTACTTTAGGCAGCCCCAACAAAAGCATTTTCATCTGCCCCACATCCCTACACATCTAGGACTTCTATCACAACAAACAAAAATTTGGGATTTCTTCAAAACAGGAGCACTCTAATTCAAAATTAAAGGTTACTTCTTCCTCAAAAGGAAAGATTTAATATCCTGAGTAATTTATGTCTTATGACATGGCCTAACCTAATAAGAACTTAACTTTTTACTTCTCACTTAAGTTATAGAACAACACTATGCCTAAACCATCAATCTCCTCTGCTTCAATTGGGCCCTATTCAATGGACCCTAAACTTAGCATGAGACCCACCTACATACACACGAGGTTAGGTCATCATGTATATGCATGTCGGAATACATCCTTAGTCCCAACTAGGCTTGTAAGCACCTCCATCTATACATGGGTCTTTAGCCTATTCACTAGTTCGCCCTCTATCTTGATGACTTAGAAACCCTAGATTGAAGAAGAGTAAAATCAACCTTCACAACGGTCCTATATGAACAATGCACAACCCTAGTCCATAATGAATCCATAGTAAAGGTTCTTAAGATCGTATCAACCATGATCATAGAATACTATATCATTTGACCCTTAACTTAACCAGACTCAGTCAAAGTGGGGGCTCCATCCTCAAAGCTTTGTACAAGCAACATCGCCCATAGGCAATTCACCCATACCATCTTCAAGTTATCAGGTAACTAAGCTCTAGGGGATCGAGCCATGGAGGACAACTTATGCTCTTTGTCTTAGGACGTTAGAGCATGTTGGACATTCAACATTCAGTAAGCTTCCATCAGAAGGACATCAACATCCAAGCGACCAAAAAAAAAAAAAAGTGTCAAACTTGAAGATTTGACATACATCTCACCAATGACAATTTAACGATTAGCCATAAATGTTCAGGACCACATGCCAATGAGTTCACAGGGATCTTTTTGGTGAAGGATCTAGTGTTTAGTGGATGAAATTTTAGGCACTTATTTCTAAATACAAGGGAATGAACCTATGGAAAATGAGGATAAATTTATGAATGCTTTTTTAAATTTAATTAAGTGAAATGTAAATTACCAAAAAGATGTTGTATAATGTGAATAATATAATGTTATATGTATAACTATATATTTAATTCATGAGATTGGATGCAAGGTGACCAATAATAGTATGATTATAATGTGAAATGAAGCTCTTATTAGCAGGCACATGAACACAATGGTTAGTAAAGTTACAAAGCATGAATATGTTGTGAACTTATGACTAATTTAAGTTTAACATATGAACAAATTTTAAAGCACTCAGTAAATCTACTTGAAAAAGATCATCTTCAAATATATTAATGGCCACCCCTGAATTATTAAAAGTCACCTAAAAATGTACGTTGTAATTACATACTATAAGAGTCCTTAAACTAAACATTCTATATCATATGACTATAAAACTCCGAGTTGATGACTAATGGAGTTTTAAGATATGACTATGTTAAAAGTTGTCTTTGAATACATTATTGGTCAATCTATCATTATTAAATTCACCAAAAACATATACGATAAAAATATATCTAGTATAACCAATTCAGTTTTCAACACAATACTATAATTAAAGTCAGCAAGAACATGTTGTGACTAAGAAGAGAAAAACTATCCTTAAATATTTTATTACTCACTACAAGCAGTTAAAAATGGTGTCTCATTTTTATAGCATGCCTGGTGATAAACTTTAAGCTCTAATATGTGCATTTGTAAGCCCAGCAGATTAAACCTTAATTGGAGTACAAAAGAAAGAAAGAAAAAAAGACAAGAAAAGGAGAGACAAATCCTAGCCAAGTCTCTAGCGAGGAACTTCGCCATGTTTTTCAGACTCCTCTGCTTGTAAGATGGGTTTCAACTATTACAGTTTTATTTGAATTGGTGCGTTTGTTTAGCTTAAGTGCACTAAGTGTCAGATTAGCTCTCATTTTGTCTAAATCAACACGTATTATCCCTTTAAGCATTATAAAAGAGGGCTTACACCTAGGCTTAAAGCACATAAAAAATTGGAGAGGAATACACCATGAAGATTTAAGAGAAATGCCCCAAAACTTGAGAGCGAGTTAAGAGTAGGCATTAAGAGCAAGGAAGTAGTTGAGTAGCAATTGAGGTGTCACTCTGCTAGGTACCTAGGTAGATTAGTGGGTTATCTTGAGGTAGCATTTCAAATAACCCCTTTTCAGCTTTCTTTATTCCTTTTCTATAGTTTTGTATAGTTTCAAGCATAAGTAAGGATGTAGTCTTTGGCTAGTTTATTCCTTGCCCGTTGTAATAATTTGGATTGTTTCTTTGACTTTCTTCTAAATACCATTTTATTTTTGATTTTTACTATCTAACTTAATGGACTGTAATATCCTGTATGCTTGACATTCAAAGTGTAATTTAATTTTTTCCCATTTCTGATTAGTACAGGCCATTAGTGATGAAGGGCAATCTTATGATGGATTCCAATATGATATTGTACATTTGTTCCTGAATCTAGATCCTTGGTTCGAGCTTATGGAGTCTATCGGTCCCCTCTTTAAGGTTTTATCGGGCGTTTGAAAGCCCTTTTAAAACATCTTTCTATTGTTTTCGGTATTCCTTTCAGTTGTGGTTCATTTTAGAAAGTAGATTTGGTTTTGTAAGTTTTCCTTACAATAGCACTCACTCTACTAAACTTCTTTTTTTGTTAAATCTTTTTTTTGGACTATACATGATAGGTTTAGCCTTAGCATCTTAGCAACAACACTATTTAGGCCAGAAAAACTAGATCTCTTCTTGGCCCTGGAACCCGACCGAGTTCCCAGATCAGTGTAGGGGTC
Source organism: Carnegiea gigantea (assembly GCA_029747015.1). Lineage (NCBI taxonomy): Eukaryota > Viridiplantae > Streptophyta > Magnoliopsida > Caryophyllales > Cactaceae > Carnegiea > Carnegiea gigantea. The sequence goes on from JAKOGI010000462.1 coordinate 235,377, forward strand.
CAGCTTATTTGTGCCAAACAGATAGTATTGCCTAGAACTGGGCTAAAAAACTGGTCTCAGTTCTTCCCAGGAATTCAAGCAGGATCCTTGATCAGAGGCATGGACTAGCCCTCTAACCCATGCAGTCAATTTTGTTGCAATTCGTATTATTTTGGTAGAAAAAACTAATCCAAATTATGCAGCTAGCAAACAAGTCCAACTGTTGACCAAAGAATAACAGTCACATTGTGGCACTATAATCTCCCATTTATATAGCAAGTTACAAGGTGATTAATTCAGTATCAATCAGCCAAATCAATTCCCTAATTCTATTACAAGCTACGCACTATTAGAAAAGTGGGATAAACAGATCAGAAATGATACAACTCAACCGCAATAGCATTCCCCAGATCTAATCAGATCTTTGCACTCTCTCTAACACAACCTAGCCATCTTTATGGTTCGAGTTTGGAGCATGGACTCTTTGGTGACTCTAGTAGCCATCTAACTCATGAGTAACAATCAACAGACGAGATCCAAGCAAAGCGTTTGCATTAAAGTAAAATCCTAAAATTTCCTACAGTGGTATTAGAGCCTTACTTTTTTGACGCTAGCCCTGTTAAACATATTGTTTTTTTAACTCATACTGTTAGATTAATTTGGCCCTAGATCTCGGTGTTTTTTTAATTATGCTGTTTTTAAACAATCAGTGTAATACTATTCTGTGTGATTATGCAAAACTGAGACTAATGAAATCATATATCTCATATTATAATGCTATACATACTAATATGTTTATGTGTGATATGAACTTCGCATGGAGTTAAGGCTATTACTATTATAAAATTATAGAAAACCATAAAGTAATGTTAAGTTGTCGAAATTGTTATGCCTCATGTTATGACGTATCAAGATAATGTTAATCTGTATCTAGATAACATGCATTATGCTCATCTAATAAATGAACTCATAAGCTTGGGCTATTTCCATTTAGTGTGATATAATGTCTAAACTGGGACCCCACGCCTGTAGCAACACAGATCTATAGCTAGACCCCCAATGAAAACTCCTCAACTCAGATCGTGCCACAACCCAGTACCCACAAACCCAGAATGCACAAAAAAAGGAAAAAGGTCAAGAGATATACCTGAAACCTATTAGCACAATCGAAGGGGTGGCGTATGCTCGTCACACACCGCCGATGGAGATGACCTTGCTCATTTTCTTCCTTCTAAACCCACAATGGCTGCCAATATACTCATTCCTGGCCCTAAACCACCCAAAAACCACCAATGTAGCCGTGCGTGTAACTCACACACTGCCACCAAAGTGGCATGTTGTGCAAGTGGATGACGTTAGTCGACTAGTCAGCAACTGATCTACTCGCTGGCATAGCATTATAGTCAGATTGAATACTAGAAGAAGCTGTGGGCTTTGTTTTAAGTGGCGATGGAGTTGCGCTATCATTAATTGGGTTGTTTAAGTGGCGATTTTTGAAGGAATCAGTCGCGGGGCCTGGTGTTTTGGGGCAACACTAAAGCGTTCAAGGGGCGGGGGTGGTAGTGTCGAGAAAGGAGTACTAGAAGCTCGGTGAAGCCTTTAGAGAGACCAAAGCCAAAAGTTATCACAGAGGGGGAAAGAAATTGAGCGAAGTGTAGAGAGACAGAGTCCCAGGGTTTGAGTGTAGGGAGAGAATGGCCGCAAATTAATGAACCTATGGAGGCCATGAGTTAATTAAAGGGGGGGGCTCTCGAATTTGATTAGGGTTTTTATTTTAATTTTTTTTTATTTTATGATTTTGGTTTTGCTTTAACACAATTATCAAGATTATAAGCCATGGTATGATTTACATCGCAATTGGTTCATTAGTTGAATTGAAATTTCAAGTTAATTTTAATTCGAAATGCATGAATTCGTGATCAAAACATTAATATGTTCAATGTTATATACATATTTGTTTTATATATGCATCAAATTGAAATTTTCATGTCGAGTTACTTATAATTAATCAATTTGGTTGAAGTTATATGAATTTGTTTCATATATAAAATTAGTATTTATTATGTACATTTATTTTACTCGAATTTAATAAATATCTATGTCATATTTAGATTAATTTTAATCCCCCCGGTCTATAAATGAATATGTTTTGTAAGCTATGTTTTATAAGTTATATTATATAAATGTGTTTTATATAATATTTAGTTGCATGAATATGTTTCATGATAATATTTTTTATTTAATAATTTTAAATAAATACACTTTATGCAAATACATGAGCAATTGTGAATTGGTTAATTGTTCTACCCTTGCTCTAGTTAATAAAGATGTTTCATGGAATTTCACATGAATAAGTTTCATACCATTATTTGGATATATAGGGTATTTGATTATTTTATGAATTTGTTTTATGAAATTTAAATTTGCAATATTATATGAATACATTGTATATAATTTATGAGTTTTACTTTGAATTCGTTTCTTTCAAATTTTTAATATTATATGGATCTGTTCTATATAATTACTTGCGATTATGTTTTATATCAATCATCAATTAGTTGTGCTATGTAAATGTGTTTTATATACATACACAAACAACATGAATTGTTGTAAATTTGCTAATTGTTTTAGCACTTTTCCATTATCCAAATTAATGAATATGAATTCGTTTCATGTTTTCTACTAATTATGTAATTTAATAGTATTTTATGAATTCATTTCATAAAATCTAAATTTATAAAAATTATAAATGTGTTTTATAATTTGCGAGTGATATTTGAATAAGTTTCATGTTATCTCTAACTATGTAAGTGTGTTTTATATAATGGCCTTTGGGCTTTAATGAACTTCTTTTGTATCATGTTCGAATATGCTTCGCAATATAGATTCATTTTATTATACAAATATTTTTTATATAATAATCTAAATTTTATGGTTGATATGTTATTGATATAGTTTTAAATGACATATTTGTAGTTATATATATTCGTTTTATGTAATAATATAACTTCATGTAAATTTGTTTTATATGATTAAACTGAATATCTTTGTGATATTTCTAAAAGGTTAACTATTTTAACCATAATGCTCTTTGTAAATTTTGTTTTATGAAAAAAGTGATAAGTAAATTATAGAAACTCTTAACTTGTGTCTGTATATGATGACTATGAGCTTGGTGAAATTTTTGATCATACGATATGAATGACACAGTTTTTGATAATTTAATTATTAGAAAATATGCCTAATGTCATTTTTTTTAAAAAAAAAATATATGCTTCTAGATATGGCAATTAATGTGATTCGTTTACCGATGTAGACACAGATAACACAAACTATGACACAAGTGTCAGAAGATTTTGTTTCTTCTGAACGAGCATGAAATATTAGAAGACTTGGTGGAGTCAAGGTCTCCTAGAATGACAAAGATTGTACTGTTATAAACAGTGTCGAGAACCTAAGGAAATACCAAATATGGTTTAATAATGGATCGATGAACATGCTATACTATATTGTATTGCATTAATGACGATCTGATAGGGGAATCAAAAGCTATCCCACTGTTGGGTACATGTGGGATTAGCATAGCATAAGGTTTAACCAGACTCATTTCCCCTTGAAGTTCCAGAAGGGCGGTGTTGCCAGAAGGAACAAGTTCAAGGGCAATAGAGAGAAGAAATAGCACGTATGAAGTGTTACAACTGTGGAAATAAGAGAATCTGCGCTCGGGGTTACCCTAAGCCAATTAAGGCACCTTCCTTTGCAGCTGCTCCTGAATAATATGTGTGCTCCCAAGCATCAGCTGCCAACTATGATGATGTATATTGAATTGCAAAACTTGCCATGAACTAGAAGCTAGCAACTCAACATGGACGGTATGTCTTGGAATAAAGGAAAACTCCACCAGCTAAGACAGAAGAGATCCACCACTAACCTTCCTAAAGCTTGGCACCAAAAGATCAGATAAAGGATCCACTCTGGAAACACCACCAATTAAGGATAAAGTTTAGAGAGATTTGAGAGTGTTTTGCTTAAACCAGCAAAAGAGCTTTCATATATCCATAATCTGAGTTTTACAAGTGAGAACAAGGCTTTTATACTCAGCCTTAAACAAAGGAGCGACAGCTATAACTGAAACTAACAAAACAGGTGAATTCAGTTTAAAACAAAAGCCTAAAAACAGCAGCTAAGCTTGATATGTGACACCTAAACCTCTTGCTAATCTAATAGTATTGACTAGATTCAAAAATATGATTTTCCAGATATCTCGTGTCCCAAAAGTCTACGTTATTAGTCTTTCATTCGCACTCTTTAGATTTTTCTTTGGAATCGAGTTTTTCTTTGATAAATTCAATTTCAATTTCCTTACATAATTTTTTGAACATAGCAACTAGTGTTTTCATCGTTCTTAATACAATTTTATCTCGTTTCCAATGTTGTAATCCCAATTAAAAGAAGACTTCGAGTAATACTTAAGAGAAAAATATCACATCATAAAATTAAAACATTAGAAAGTAAGGTTTTATAGATTGGGGTTAAAAATGTAAATTTTAAATGTTTCAGGGCATATAAAAAAAATGAAAGGTACCTAAAAATTCAACTGCTAAGCTTCGAGGTACTAAATATTACCTCAAAAAACACAGACCTAGAATTATTAATGACTTAGGTTTGGAAGTACCTGAAGATTAACCACCCATATTTAGGCCAAAAGGGACGTGCAAATGGTTGATCATCATCTTGGACCAACAATACCAGCATCGTCAAGTATATTTCATATGCAAATATCTAAACATGCATGAAGTTTTCATTTCCTTTTTTTCTTTATTCTCTTGATGAGAAAATATGATCTAAAAAGTAAATGTGTCTTAGGTTCAGTAGAATGGCACCTAAAAAGTAGCTTAAAATTAAAGTTTGAAGTTTTGAGTTAGATGCTTTTTTTTTAAAAAATTACATCAATTCTTATAATATTCGTAGAAGAAAAAAATTAATAAAAAATACTACTAAGCTGTTGGATCTGGCCTGGGGGCTACTATTTAACATTTACAAATCTGAACCCAAAATAGACCGACTCCCATTAGCCCACCTACTTGAATTGACAAGTCTAGCGGCTCCCTTTTTGTGTCTTCGGTTTTGTTAGAATTGTTTTTGGTATGGGACGGACTATGAGGTCAGAAAGTAGCCTAAGCCCCTAGCTTCATGCCACCAAGATTGGTGGCATAGCTACACCTACAATTTTGTCGGGCTCTTTTCCCCTTACATTTTGTTCCTTGTTTGTTTCGTCTTACAAGTATAATAGTTTTCGTATTTGTAAGTTAGTTGAATTTGTTTTCCATCAACTTTCGTGAGTTTAATGGCACCTCTAGTTAAAATGTCTCTAACACAGTATGCACCCACGAAATGAGGTCATACTTTCACTCATATGTTAGTGGTGGGGAACCTTACTTCTTTTGAAACCAATAAGATTATCCACTTTTATATTGCTGGGTCGTACCCTAGAATTGAATGCTCCACACAATCGTTGCTGATATTGATGGAGATGATGCATACCTGTTACTCTGTTTTCATCGATTCAAGTTAATTATTCTTGTGAAGCTCATATTCAATTTGCTTTGAATACGAGGCCTCCTAGTGCTGCTAATGTAGATTGAATTTTGACTTCAGTTGGTAAGACTATCTCCATCCTACGCACTAAGGAGAAAGACGCAGCACTGGTGGGTTGTTTTACTAAAATACTGATATTCTATAGAGTTTTAGACAACTTGTCAGGCCAATTTTCATATGATTTAAAAATATTTTTCCTATTTTGATTTGTGGTTTGTGTGGTCTATCTATAGTAGTTGCCCATGTTGGATATTATACTTTTTAAGGAAGGTGGTGGTCTCATCCATGAAATGAGATTCATGGTAACTAATCAGTTTGTGGGAGACTATGCATCTATAGATGATGCTTGTGATCAGAAACATTACTTGCTTATTTAGAAGTGAGTTTAGCATATGAATTCTCTCTGTACATAAAGTAATCTATAATTAGTGATATATATTTATGCCCATTAGTTATCTTTGAGGTGATTTTCTATGTAATATCTATCCCTCACTATAAGAAAGGCCAGGGAGAGGCAAAGATGTATAACAAAGGTAGACCATGTTGAAGGTTTGCATGTTTTTGACCCTCAACATGTTTTTAACCCTTATCACACCTCCATTCATGTGTGTATCATAGTTTCCTCCATAGATTTCTTACATAAGAGTTTGTGCTTCCTTTTCATCTCTACATGTCTTAAGTTAGTCCCTTGGCACATCTATTTATAAAGGGCCTCATTATTAACCAATAATTTGGAATACAAGTGTTCTTAGGCCTCAATGGGACCATTATATAGAGGTAGAGTGATATTCTCTTGTTAATTGGTAATATGTTTGACTTGTTTGCTTATATTGTTAGCGAATATAGGGTCTCGTTTCTCTTATCCATGGTTATAGATAGATCTTACATGTTGCATGGCATGGTTACTAAAGAGGTTGGTTTGGTTAATTCATCCGCAAATTTGTTTTTATCCCTAGGAAGGTAAGTGAATTGCTACTCCTAAAAGTGTTGCATTTTTCTTTTTTTGAGGTGTGCCTGATAGAGTGTTATTTTTTCATTCTTCGCCTTTCACTAGCTGGTGATATGGTTTATGATTAGGCTCTAGTCACCATAGACTTTTGGTGTTTTCATGTGTGAGGCACATCCAGTACGTACTTCTGATGCAAGCTTCACACTTGATTGACATCGTTTGCTACTTCAGAGTCCAATTTAATAGAAAAGGTTGTATGGTTGGCTTTGGATAAGATTAGAGGTGTTGCCTGCACCATAAACATTTTGATTTGATGCTTTATCAAAGTACGTTTTCCAAGCGTTGTCTTCAACAAAGAGGATATCCTTGTTCAGGAGTTCATAATTTTCCTCTTGTTCCATTTGAAGTTTGCTAGGAATTCTAACATCATGCCTTCTTTTACTCTTTTTAGGTTTGGAATTTTAGATCATAGTATGATAATAACACAACCCATCTCGTACTCCAATCATATAACATTGGTTATATTTTTTTAATGATTTTGATGTGGTGGTTAAGTAGGCAATGCCTCAATTACTTTGCATCCCATACTAATGCAATGCATATTTTTTCAACTACTGAGAATCTAGTTTCATAGTCAAGGAACTTCTAGCTTAGGCAGTATATGGTGTCTTTCTTTTGCCTAATCTTCCTAGGAAAGCATATCTCCCATGACAATGTTGGCAGTGATGAGATAAAACAGTAAAGGTTAGCCCAACCTAGGTGGTTGTTGGACAGGTAGATTAGTTAAGTATTCTTTGATTTTGTCAAAGGCTTCTTGGTAAGATACATCTCGTTTGGACTAATTACTCAAATATTCTTTTATTTCAAAGGCTTCACAGTAAGATACATTTGACTTAATCAAATTACTTTTTTTCTTAATTTTGTTGAAATGGGCTCATAAGTTGTCATCAAGTTGGAAATGAATCGACTGATGTATTATATTCGGCCATGGAACCTCTTTATATCCTTTTCATTCCCTGGTGGTGGCATTTCTATTATGGTTTTAAACTTAGAATAATCTGCATCTATTCCTTGTGAGTTCACTACTTATCCTAAAAGTTTTTCTAATGTGACCCTGAATGTACATTTTTGTGGGTTGAAACGCATGTCGCACTTTTTCAACCCTAGGAGAATTTTCTTACGGGTATATGCTTGTTGCATTTTGTGGACTTAAGTATGATGTTATCTATATAAACCTCAAGTCATGCAGGAAGTTTGGTGTGGTGATTTGGTAGGCTGCCTAATGTCACGGACTGCTCTAAAATACCCTAGAATGCCTTAGATTTCCCTATATTTCTCTAGAGTATGTTCTAGAGGGTTCCCTATAATTCTATACTTATGTAGAATCCTATATATAAGTATAAAACATTCTGGATGTACGATCTTGGCCGTAGGATTAAATAGATCTCCACCGTCCATTGAGGAGGTGGACGTGTGTATATACCCCCAATAGGAGCTCATTTGCAAACCAAGCATTCTAAGTGCAATATAAAGCATTCTCCTAAACTTTTTCTCTCTCTCCATCTCTCTATATTCTCTTTGAGAGTGTGTGTGTGTGTGCTTACTTAGCTTTTTAAGTCTAAGTTAAGCATCACTTAAGGCTTACTAGCAAACAAGCATCCCGAGTAAGTTTGCTAGCGACACACAAGTTTTCGTTTTGTTGAATTATCAAGCCGTGATGGTTAGCATCAAAGCCTATTTGTTTGGGAGATCATGGCTTCAAGTGTCACTGATGCCAACTCTCAACAAGGTGCCCAGAAGGGTAACGATAAGATTAAGGATGTGATAGTCCTTGTGGAAGATAGACTTGCGGAGTTCACCTCTACCAGGTGTACCTTAACGGTAGGGTTGGGGATATGGACAAATGCATCGAGGAGCTTGAGTCCATGGGGGACTTGGATGAGCTTCGCGGAGAGATGCAAATGACTATGAGTTCCATAGTAGCCATCGTCAATAAGAAGATTCAAGCCCTTCGAGCATTAGAGGCTGCCAAGGATGGCGAACTCCAAGCTTACAAGGTCAAGGTTGAGGCTTGTAAAGCTGAGGTTGAGGCGTATAAGGAAAGGATTAAGACCTTTGAGGCTCAACTCAAAGTGTACATGGTCGCGATGGCTAATGATGGGTCCCTCTAAGTACCCAACGCTCAAAAGGGGAACACCTAAAGACCTCTCACCTTCCGTGGAGGTAAGAATACAAGGGAAATTGATAACTTCTTATGGGGACTCGAGACATACTTCAAGGCAATGCGCATCGAGGATGATGCTCAAAAAGTGAGTAACTTCGCCTTCTTGTTTAAAGACATTTCCCTTATTTGGTCGCGTGGTAATTATGACGACGTCTGTAGAGGATTCAATCCCATCAACAAATGGGATGGGTTCAAGAGGCAAATTAAAAGGCAATTCTATCCTGAGGATGTTGAGAATGAAGCAAGGGCGAAGCTAAGATGCCTCCAACAGAAGGAAGGTCACATCCGGGAGTACATTAAGGTATTCTAACAGCTTCTCTTGGAAATCCTAAGCATAGGATAGCAAGACACACTCTTTTGCTTCCTTGATCGCCTATGCGGGTGGGCCAAGATGGAACTTAACAGGCATGATGTGCAAGACCTCGCCTTCATAATTGCCGCTACTGAGTCCTTAATTGAGTTCAAGAAGAAGTCCTCCAATGCACAAAACAAGAAGATGAGCGGCAGCGCCAAAGGTGGGGGAGATTAGGAAGAGTCTCCTAGGCGCGACAATCCATCCGCACCAAAAGACAAAGGGTACGGGAAAAAGGATGAGGCACCGACGAAGTACTCATGCTTCTTATGCAACGGACCTCACAACTCTTCGAGTGTCCAAAATGGGGCAAGCTTGCCGCTCCGGTCCAAGAGCGGGAGAGGCAAGAAGAGGGAAGGAAGATAGCTTCCATAAAGCTACTCAACGTGACCCACGCGAAGGTGGAGGGGCAACTCGTGGACATATGTATGTAGAGACCATCATTAATGGCAAACCACTACAAGCAATGTTAGATACTGGAGCCAGAGTCGATATGATCCATATGGCCAATGAACTTATCCATGAGGTTGGCTTCTCCTATGCCGAGGAGAGGGGCTTCGTGAAAGGGGTCAATGTACGAAGCCTCCTGATCGATGGTGTCGCTCGTGGTGCCCAAATTCAAATCAACTAGTGGAAAGATAAGGCTGATATCACCATTGCTTCTTTAGATGACAAGAAGTTTTATTTGGGCATGGATTTTCTTGACATGGTGAAGGCATTCTTGATACCTTACACCAACACCATGTGCTTCATGGAGATGTGGCAACTTGTGGTGTTCCCATGAAGAGGGGGATTAATGAAGGCAAAATACTCTCCATTCTTTAACTCTGCAAGGTGTTCAAGAAGAAGGAGCCCACTTTCCTTACCACCCTGAAAATAGAAGAAGAGTCGAAGAAAGTACAAGAACCCAAGGCCATCTAAAAGCTGCTTGAAGAGTTCAAAGATGCCATGCCTATTGAGTCACCCAAGAGGCTTCCTCCGAGTAGGGAAGTTGATCATGCCATTGAGTTACAACCGGCGCCTAAACCACCTGCATTTGCCCATTACTACATGACACCTCCAGAACTTGAAGAGCTAATGATCCAATTGAAGGCGCTACTTGATAGTAGTTACATTCGTCCCTCCAAGTAACCTTATGGTGCATCGGTCTTGTTTCAAAAGAAGCATGATGGGTCACGTCGACTATGCATCGACTACCAGATGCTTAACAAGATCACCATTAAGAACACGTATCCCATTCCTCGCATCCATGATTTTTTCAATCAACTTAGAAATGCAAGGTACTTTACCAAACTTAACTTGAGGAGAGGGTATCACAAAGCCGAAGGAGAAGGAGATGAGCTAAAACAGCATGTATGACATGCTGCAGATCATATGAGTTCCTTGTCATGGCCTTTGGCCTCACCAATGCATCGGCCACATTTTGTATTCTCATCAACAAAGTACTTGCTCCTTTCCTCAATTGCTTTGTTGTTATCTATCTTAATAACATTGTCATCTGTAGCAAGACCATGGAGGAGAATGTAGGACACTTGCGGGAAGTGTTCCCAACCTTGAGGGACAATGAGCTATATGTCAAGAAGGAGAAGTGCTCCTTTGTACAAGAAGAGATGCCTTTCTTGGGTCACATCATTAGTAAGGGCAAGTTACACATGGATCCGACAAAAATCCAAGCTATCTTCCAAGAGGGCCACCAACTAAGGTCACTAAGTTAAGATCATTCCTTCGCTTGGTGAACTACTACTAACGGTTTATTAGGGGCTATTTCATTATTTCTGCCCCTTTCTATGAGTTGTTGAAGAAGGGAAGAGGATGGATGTGGGGCCAAGAGTGCCAACACGCCTTTAAAGCTTTGAAGAAGGCCATTACTAAAGAGCTGGTCCTAGAGCTTCCCGACCTCAATGAGCTATTCAAGCTACACATCGATGCTTTCGACTTCACTATTGGTGAAGTCTTGATGCAAGAGGGTCATCCCATTGATTTTGAGAGTCCGAAGCTTAATGGCACCAACAAGTGGTACACAGTGTAAGAGAAGTCGATGACCGCTGTGATGCATTGTCATTGCACTTGGAGACATTACTCGCTTAAGATCACATTTATCATTAAGACTGACAACATTACCACTAATTACTTCCAAACTTAAAAAAAGCTTACTTCGAAGCAAGCTTGGTGGTAGAACTTTCTAGCTGAGTTCGATTATCTCATGGAGTGCAAGCCGGGTTATGCTAACTTGATGGCCGATGCTTTAAGCCATAAAGGAGAACTCAGTGATAGTAGTGGGCCTCAAAACAACTTCTCTTTGGATACAGAAACCCCACTAAAGAGGAGTGAAGACTCTAACTAGATCACTACCTTACTCAGCCTAAGTAAGGATACGCTAGAATAGAGTTTTGGGTTCAAAGAAGCAAAGCTCAACTTCTTTCATTCAATCTTCAGTCTTATTATAATAAGCTAGCAAGCAAGCATAAATACACATCTACCTCCTTGCTACCAAGTTGGAAAAGAGGTTCTTGACAAACTAGGAAATGTTTAATCTAGCTTAAACTAATCAGAATGCAAAGTATACTTAGTTCTTGCTAAATACATTCAGTGAGTCTAGTTAAAAAAAGTTGTTCAATTAAACTCAAGCTTGAACATGTTAGTTAGCTCATAAGTTATCCACTTTCACATGGGAGAGAGAAAAATGGCTACTACTATAGCTTGCTTTTCGACCATCTAGATGATTGCTAGCAAATCTTTATCTCTTCTCTTATTTGCCAACTTGCCTTCCAAAGCAGCAAAATACCTAATGATGATGTTCCTAGCTCCTTAAGCTAGTGAGCAAGCAAGTATATAGGTTCCCAAAACTTCCTTTAGAGGGAAAAACCATTGTAACCCAAAAAAAGTCAAACACCAGAATTAGTGCCAATTTTCAGCAAGCTGGCTGCATGACCTTCACTTGATGTAGGCTTGATTTTAAGGCATGGATGAGTTCATTAGGATGTTAATTAAACACTCCAAGTGAAAAAAAGGGCCTAATTACGTTTAAGGAAGGTAACCAATTAGAAACTCAAACCAAGCCAGATTTGAGCCAAAACTACAATGGTTAACTTGACACTACTGAATCCCCATGAAGCGCTTGACTTAACCTAGATTTCTCTTCACGGATTGATATTTTAGGATGCTTACTAACATCCCAAGTAAAAATAATTACTATAAACCTCATGGAGGTTTAGGAAATCAGATGTAAAAAACTGGGCTTGTGCATTGGATCAAAACTGGGTAAATACGAACTTTGGCTAAGCAAAGTTTGGATCAATCCTTGGACCTTGGTGCTTGAACTTGGATTTACTTAACTATTCTGAGGGCCCAAATTTTTCTTCATGGATGGACCTCCATCATCCTTCTTGTGTTAAATAGAATTTGCCCTCATATTATCTAGATGATCATTCTCTAAGTAAGGACTCAAATCTAGCACATTTAATGTGGCTGCGATAGTAAATCTCCAGGTAAATTGACCTTGTATGCATTTGGATTTACCCTTTCTAAGACCTTAAAAGGACAACCATCACTTGGCATTAATTTTCTTTCGTATTTAAATGGAAAACGCTTCTATCTCAAATGGATCCAAACTAGATTCCTGAGCTGGAACACTACTCTCATCTTGTGTTTGTTTGCTTGAGCTTGCTAGGAGGCAATGGATTTCTCTATCTTGGCTGTGACTTGCTCATGGAGTCTCTAAATTTCCTCCACTCTTTTGCTTGCTTCCACACTAGGCTTTTCTTCCATGGCTCTACGCACAAGATCAAGGGGGTTAATGGATCAAGCTCGTAGACTACCTTGAAGGGAGACATCCCTGTAATCTTACTTGGTGCCTTGTTGTAAGCAAATTCATTATATAGGAGAAGCACATCCGACGTTAGCATTCCCTTAAGAGAGTTCCCAGGATTCTATTAACCTTGGTCTAACCCCCAATTTGTGGATGACATGTAGTGCTGTACGTGAGCTTGGTTCCATTTTCTTTCACAAAGTGATCCAAAAATGACCAAGAAACTTGGTGTCATGGTCTGAGACAATAGACCTTGGAGTACCATGCAATCTCATGACTTCCTTAAAGTATAAATTAGTAATGTGAGTGGCATCATTAGTCTTGTTACAAGTAATGAAATAAGCCATCTAGGAAAGCTGGTCCACCAAGGAAGGGTGGGAATAGGAAGAGGTGTATATAAGTCATAGGGAGTGAGTGACTCTTAGCCACTTGACAAGTAGCACACCTCCTCAAGATGTCTTGCACATTCTTACTCATGCCTGGAAAGAAGTAATGTTCCCTTAGTATAGTAAGGGTCTTATTCTCACTATAATCCCCAGCCAGAGAACCACCATGAATCTCCCTAATCAAGAACTTATAAGTGCCACACGTTGGAATACACAAGTGACTATCTTTGAAAAAGTACCCTTCTTAGACCATAAAGTCGTCTTTCGGATGCTTTTGACAATCTATGTAAAGCTCCCCAATGTCTTCATGGTTAGCATAAAGGGACCTAAGATGCTCAAATCCCATAATGCAAGCATCTAGTTGAAACAACAAGTGTCTTCTTGATAATGCATTAGCTCCTTGGTTAGCTTCTCAGACTTATGCTTGATTGTAAAGTGGAATGATTGGATGTATCCCAGCCATTTAGCAAGTCTTAAGTGTAGCTTATCTTGTCCTTGAATGTGCTTCAAGGCCTCATGGTCAAAATACAAAATGAACTCACTAGCATCAAATAATGGCTCCAATGCTCTTAACTCTGCATAATAGCATACTCTTTATCATAAGTGGAGAACTTTCTCCTTGAATCACACAACTTCTTACGAAATAAGGCTATGGGCTTTCCTTCTTGTGTAATGACTCCACCAATTCTAACTCCAGAAGCATTACACTCAACCTCAAAATCCTTGTTAAAGCATAGCAAGGCTAACACTAGGGCTTGAGTAAGGTTGGACTTGACTTCCTCAAAGGTAGTTTGAGCTTTGGGGGTTAATTTGGAGGATGAACCCTTAATCACCTCGGTTATGGGGGCCATAATAGTGCTAAAGTTTTTATGAACCACCTGTAGAATGAGGCAAGTCCATGGAAACTCCGGGCATCATGAATACTCTTTAGAATAAGCCAAGACCGAATAGCCCCTACTTTGCTTTCATCCACTTTAATACCTTGAACAGTCGCAATGTAACCCAAAAAAATCACCTTATTTATGAAGGTGCTCTTTTTAAGGATTCCATAAAGCTTCTTCTTCTTAAGAACCATCATAATATGAGTTAGATGGTCTCGATGTTCCTTTTCAGTCTTGCTGTAAATCGGTATATCATCGAAGTAAATGTAATAGTTGAGAAATGTAGGTTATAATTAACTATCAAAAGGATTAATCTTATTAGTTGCGCTCTATATGTATTAGTTGTATGAGACTAAATTTTATGCGTTAGTTGAATTTATTAATTTATGTGGATTAGTTTTTGCAACTTCTTAATTCAGTTTGTAATTTCATGAAATTTGTGAGTTTATAAAATTAGGCTGAGGTGATCACGTGATACTGGCTAAGTGATCTTGGTGGTCCGTCTAGACCCAAATTCGCCTTGAATTTAATTAGTCACACCCAAACAAAAAAAAGGGGAAAATTCTAATTCGAACGGTTTCGATTCAACAACAGCAAATAAACTTTTCTAAATCAAATATGGGAAAAACGCCAAGGAATTTTCGTAGTTATGAAAGGGAATTGAATCAAAATGACAAACATGTGCCTTTCTCTAATTGCCTAATTTCGAGGAATTACAATCTATGCAGAAATTCAGTCTATTCTTTCGAAATCAACTAAATTTGCCTAAACTAAGCAAAGCCGCTCTTCAAGCTAATTTGACTTTAATATCTTTGATTACTTAATAGCCCTCCCAACATATAAATCTCTCTTTCGAGACGAAGTTATGCTAAGTTTATTCAAGCAACCTAACAACCAAATGTCATCTTTCGAATGTTCACTCGATTGTTTCCAGTGTGTAAGTAAATTTTGGCCAAAAATCAACTCACGACATATCAAACACTTGACAGAACGAAATCCAACCAATCATGAAAATAAGCACAATCCAATAAACTAAAACATGATCCAACAACACTTCCACAAACTACTAAATCCCTAGACAAAATAAAACCACTCAAACGTGATTAAGTTAAACATATAAGACAATAAATCTAAAGAGAAGAGAAGAGAGAAGAGAAAAGAGATGCTTAGCCAAAAATCGTGCTTGAATGGTTGTGCAAACCCGGGATGTAATCCTTACAAGTCTTCACTTCAACTCTATCTCACTCTCTCTCTAATATAAACTAATCCCAATCTACTTGAAAAGAGGAAAAGAATGGAATGGGATGGATGGGATGATTGGATTCCGCTGTGGAACGAGGCTATTTATAGGAGAGCTCGATTGATCTCAGCGACACGATGAGGGAAAATGAAGATAACAGGCCTGCCACGGACCGTGGCATCAACCACTGGCCGACCGTGGTCTGGGCTAGTTCGTCATTCTTCTATTCTTCCTCTCTTCCACAGGCATGGCAACTCAGGAGCATCCATGGTGAGTCAAAATACATCCAAATGAAGGTCAAATGCTGGGTAAAAAGGCCTAAAATCCTGTAAAACACATCAAACAACCACACCCAAGCATAAATCGAGAATAAGAGTATAAATAATAATTTAAAGCACAATATTCTCCTAAAATGATGTATACATTAAGTACTTACCAAACTCCTCCATGCTTAAATGATTGCTTGTCCTCAAACAAACGCTAAAGAAAATCGATAAGGGAAGATGGATCTAAGACTCAAAACATATAATAACCTCCTTAAGGTAGGCAAGTTATAGGATATCACAAGCAAGAATGCCAATCAACGGCAATCTCCAAATAGTGCACAAAACATTTCAAAATCAAAAGGAGAAGGTTTTCGAAGAAGTATAAGACCACAAGCTTAATATCAAACTTGATCACCCTCAAAGAACCACAGAGCATATCATGCAAGCACATGGAATTGAATCGAGCCAAATGAACCGGTAGAACCTCACTTTTGGGAAATATGGAACACTCTCACTCATGTATTTGAAAAATAGCATAGGTTCACTCAAGACTCATTCCAATGATGTAATCTACTATAGGCTTGACAAGACTCTTAAATTCTCTACCACTAAAATACAATGTGCACAAGACAATCAAGAGGACTTTATTTAGGTTGTAATGTGGGCTATCGAGGTTTAGAGAAAGGACTGGACAATTGAATTTTGGTAATGTGGAGCTACTTAGCCAAGTGACTAGGGAGAAACCAACAAAACACCAAGTAACTAACAAGTTCACCAACACTCCAAACTCCAAAATACAATGAACATATCTCAATCAATTACATAGAAAATGAGTTAACAAGGAAAGAAACTCAAGCTACTTATATGCCTAATGCCAATCACTTATTTATTTTTTTTTTCATTTTCTCTTTTTTTTGTTTTCTTTTTTTCGCAACATGTCTTTTATGTTCCTTTTTTTCTTATTTTTTCAACATAATATATTTTTTTCCTTTTTTTCTTTTTTTTGGGAAATGAAACAAAAATTGCAATTATTAACAGGCATAGGATCACTAACTATCAACTCACAACCGAATATATATACACACAACCCAAATAAGAGGGAACAAAAGCAAATGCTCAGTATTATCAATCCGTTAACAAACCAACATACCAAAGCTACCTTAAACTTAATTATTCCTAAAACCACCCACTAGATAGATGAAGTGATACTCTATAGACTTGGCGTAAAGGTACGAATATGTGTTTGGCTAAGGCCTAATATGAAAGGATCATAACAAATATGGATATCAGCTCAAAGGGGCTAGCAAAGGAAATAAACATATAACACTAGGGTAGGCTATTTGGCTATGTGGCTAAAATATTCAAAGAAAGAAATGCCTCTACCACATCATCAATTATGCACATACTATTATGGTTTTGAATAGGAGCCTAGGCAGGTTCTAGAGATGCAACATGGAAGAGTCATACACATGAAAGAAACATGAGACTAAATATAATAAATTAGTCCAAATCTCACAGGATATCTACCAAAGTCTCAATTAAGCTCATAAAATGACTCCCATGTACAAACATTAGTGCTAAAGACTCCAAGGGATAAAAAAGTTGTCAACTAAGATAAGGGTCAAAATAAGAAATATTCACAAAACCTTCAAAAAGTTTAGCACGAAAAGGGACTACACTTCAAAAGTTACTCAAACTCATGAAAGCTATTTTGCCTAAACAAAAGCATCATTGAACTACTGGGTTATATTCCCCCATGATATGCTAAGCAAAATCTAATTCAAATGGTTTCGATTCAACAATTGCAAATAAACTTTTCTAAATCAAATATGGGAAAAACGCCTAGGAATTTTCATAGTTATGAAAGGGAATTGAATCAAAATGATAAACATGTGCCTTTCTCTAATTGGCCAATTTTGAGGAATTGCAATCTATATAGAAATTTAATCTATTTCTTTAAAATCAACTAAATTTGCCTAAACTAAGCAAATGTTGCTCGTTTAAGCTAATTTGACTCAATCCAAGTTTAATATCTTCGATTACTTAATAGCCCTACTAACATATAAATCTCTCTTTCGAGACGAAGTTCTGCTAAGTCTATTCAAGCAATCCAACAACCAAATGTCGTTTTTCGAATGTTTACTAGATTGTTTTAAGTGTGCAAGTAAATTTTGGCCAAAAATCAACTCATAACATATCAAACACTTTATAGAATGAAATCAAACCAACCATGAAAATAAGCACAATTAAATAAACTAAAAAATGATCTAACAACACTTCCACAAATGACTAAATCCTGAGACAAAATAAAACTACTCAAACATAATTAAATTAAACATCTAAAACGATAAATCTAAAGAGAAGATAAGAGAAGAGATAAGAAAAAAGGGATGCTCAGTCGAAAATTGCGTTTGAACCGTCGTGCAAACCCGGGATGGAATCCTTGCAAGTCTTCACTTCAACTCTATCTCACTCTCTCTCTAATCTAAACTAATCCTAGTCTACTTGAAAAGAGGAAAAGAATGGAATGGGATGGATGGGATGATTGCATTCTACTGTAGAACGGGGCTATTTATAGGAGAGCTCTATTGATCTCAGCCACACGATAAGGAAAAATGAAGAGGCCAGCTATTATAAGCCTACCGCGGACAATGGTATCAACCATGGGCTGACTGTGGTCTGGGCTGTTTCCTTATTCCTCTGTTCGTTCTCTCTTCCACAGGCATGGCAACTCTATGGCATCCGTGGTGAGTCAAAATACATCTAAATTAGGGTCAAATGCTGGGTAAAAGGCCTAAAGTCTTGCAAAACATATCAAACAATCACACCCAAGCATAAATCGAGAATAGGAGCATAAAATAAGAACTTAAAGCACAATATTCTCCTAAAAATGACATAAAGTAGCCCTAAAATGATGTATACATTAAGCACTTATCAAGAGGTCAATCTGACCACACGAGAAAATATCTCTTTGCAGTCTATACCCTTAATTTTGGTAAAGCCTTTCGCCACTAGATTAACAAGTCCGAAACCCCGTTTCTTGAAAACTCACATTGAGTTCATGTCAACAAGTCACAAACCTTGTTTCCAACAACCTCACGTCAGGGCAGAAGATCAACAAGTCCCAAATCTTGTTTCTTGCCATTGAGTCCATCTCATCCCTCAAGGCATCCATCGACTCTCTGTAATTTGGTGAATCAATCCCCACTTAACAAGAGGTAGTTCCTTAACTTCTAACAGAGTGTATAGGAATATTTCCTCTTCAATTTACAACATCATCGTGGAATTCTCCATGTTCACTCCTTCAAATCCTAGGACCAGCATCCCTTTCTCTAAGAGGTATGAGGCCTTGAGAATGTTGAAGAGAATCACCCAAAAGTTTGACTCTCTTCAATATTCAAAGATTGAGGGTGAATCTCATTCTCCTTAATAGACAAACCTTCACCATTCCTACCAAATGAGGGAGGTGTACCATCCTCGGTGACTTAATGAGAATTCAAATCTTTCCTCTTACCAAGAGATGGTTGAAGGTCTTGTTTTAACTCTTATAATTTGAGGTCCTTTTTAAATTTCACCAGAAGATTAGGAACTCATCCTCATGAAAATAGGCATCATGGGAATTCATTTCATCAAAGAGATATGCACGATCTTAATTGGTTCGAAGAGTTCTAACATTTCGTGAATTGAGTCCCTTCTACCACTATAAAGTGTGTGAACATATCAAGTACTTAATAGCAGTGAGATAATAGGTACATACACCTATATATATGGCTTCACGATGTGCTTTCGCATTCATAGGCCCGCACATGTCCGGAGTGAATGGACTCTAAGGGACTCAATGCCCTCGAAACCTTACCAAAAGACTTCATAGTTGCTTTACTAGCTACACATAACTCACATCTGGCAACTTCACCTTAGTGAGTTGATCTTAAAAGACCATCTTTAGCTAGTTTATCTTCGCCCTTATAGCCAGGTCAAGCATGCCTAAAAACAAAGTAGAAAATGAGGCAAAGACAGAAGACCTTTTTTTGTCCAAAATGTCAAATACACCTTCCAATATTGCATGGCCAAACAAATTGGCACTGTATGTGACATCTAAGAGATCTCGACAACAAATAAAAAACTAATCTTAGAAACAAAAGATACAAAGGAACATCACACCCCAGGTGCATAGGGAGCATCTTGAAGAAGTAACATAGTCCCTTCACGAAGTTTCAGATGATATGTCCTTACTTTAAGGATATCATCTTAATTGTTGTTTACACTAAATGATAGTTTGTGAACACACCGTGTAGCGATGAAAGTTCATAAAATCATGACAATCCTAAACTATGTGCTCGATTGCAATCCACTAGGGATAATATGATACAAATTAGGGGCCAGAACAAGACCCTCAACCTGGACCTGAGGAGGCAATGCTCCTTGATCACCACGAAGGCTAGTTCTATTAAGCCTTGTAACTCAATTTGGAGGCTACCTTAGGGAGGTTCTTACTTTGCTGGACAGCCTACTACTCTGGGCAGCTTGATCAAGTCATTTTGCAGCTAATCAGTAGCCTTAGTTTAGTTCAGTTCATAAGGATTAACCTAAGGTTCAGCGCTTTCTTACTGATTCTCTAGCTTTCAGTGGCTCATTCTTATCAAAGGGTATGAGTCCCATTTTGATAAGTAACATAACTCTTTTGTTAGCTCATAATCAGCTCCTAAATGATAGAGGTTGCTTGGTTTTATCACTAGAAACAGTCAGCATAGGCAGCGGGTTAACAGTAGCAGTAGCAGGTTCAAAAGGGAAATTTTATCACTAGCATAGTAGCTCGTTTTGGCATGTTCAAGGGCATAGAAATGTGTCTTAATATTAATCAAATGAGGCCCAAAAGTTATATATTTAGGTAAGCTAGCATCAACCTTTAACCTGTACAAACATGGAGGAAATTTCCTTTGACCCAATGGATTTTAGGGTTTTGTACCACTTGTCTGCCTGGCTTGACCTTGATGTAATCAGCTATAAATCACTCCCCAAGACCATCATTACAAGAACTTGGATGCTACAAGGGCTTAACACCTCAGTAATGGAGATTAGCAAGAGGTTTAGGTGTCACAGATCAAGCTTAGCTGCTATTTTTAGGTTTTTGTTTTCAAGCTCAATTTACCTATTTTGTTAGTTTTAGTTATAGCCGTTGCTCCTTTGTTTAAGGCTGAGTATAAAAGCTTTGTTCTCACTTGTAAAAATCAGATTATTGATATATGAAAGCTCTTTTGCTAGTTTAAGAAAAACACTCTCAGATCTTTCTAAACTTTATCCTTAATTGGTGGTGTTTCTAGAGTGGATCCTTTATTGATCTTCTGGCGCTAAGCTTTAGAAAGGTTGGTGGTGGATCTCTTCAGTCTTGGCTGGGGGAGTTTTCCTCTATTCCAAGACATATCTTCCATGTTGAGTTGCTAGCTTCTGGTTCATGCCAAGTTTTGCAGTTCAACATACATCATCTGGTATCAGAGCTCAGCTTTGAACCTTGGTGAGTTCAATTCTATTTGTTGCTCATTTTACTTCATTTTGAGTTCATTTCTTTTGCATACATTCTAGATTTGGTTGATTAGCTATAAAAGAAGCTTGTAAGCTAAACATAGTCTAGCTACAAAGCACCTAGCTCCTCAAACAGCCACAGCACACCCTTTTCCTTACCTGAATAGCATGGCTGAGAGGGATACTACTTCTCCCCCTCCTTAACAGCCGGTTAGAGTTCCTAAAGGTATTTCTCTAGAATAGGCTTATGAACTCAAAAGGTACAGAGCTATTCTGGAAATGCAAGAAAACATTAGAACCTTCATAGCTCAAATATAACAGCTTATGAACCAACCAAGACGAAGAGATAGAGAACCACCTTAGGACCCTCCTAATGATTCTAATCCTTCACTTGATTCCTACTATAGCAGTAGCTCTTCTAATGGAGATGTCAGACCTAGGAGATGAAGAGTCCATAGGGATGATCTCAAGGACCTCAGAATAGAGGCATCTGAGTTTGATGGTAGTCTTAAACCTGAGGATTACCTTGAATGGGTGTAAGCCATAGAGAGAATCATAGAGATCAAAGGATATTATAGTGGAAAGGCATTTAAACTTGTTGTTTTGAAGTTAAAACAATATGCTTCACTCTGGTATGAGAACCTAAAAAGAACTAGAGCCTTGAAAGGTAAATCCAAGATCAAGACTGGGGTTAAATTGAAGAAACACATGGATAAAAGGTTTCTGCCAGCCACCTACAAGCAGGAACTTTGTCTTAAGGTCACTTTCCTACAGCAAGGAAGCATGAAAGTTGAGGAATACATAAGAGAGCTTAAGCAGCTCCAGATCAGATGTGCCTTGAGGGAGCAACCTAAGCAGACCATTGCTAGGTTTCTCTAGGGTCTTAACCCCGCTATTCTGGGCAAGGTTGAGCTACAACCTTTCTGGACCTTTGAGGATGCATGCAAGCTAGCTGTTAAGGTTGAGAAATATCTTAAATTAAGAAGGAGCTACCCTTCTGCTCCAGCCAAGCTAGCAGTGCCCATCAAGATCTTCAACTTTTACAGACCAGACCCCACCCTCGAAGAAGACAAGGACAAAGGGAAGGGTAAGGAGTTAGCCAAAGAAGCTCCTAAGGGCCAGAAGAAGTGTCCTAAGTGCCATGGATGTGGCCACTTATAAGCAGACTGTCCTAACAGGAGAGTCCTAACTATCAGGAGATTGAGGACCTTGATCAAATGGAGGTGGAGGAAGATAAGAAAGAGTCGGAAGAAAAGGGTGAGACCTCCTACCTACCACCTGAAGAGGGTGAGATGCTCATGATCAAGAGGGCACTTTATGCCACTGAAGTCCTACCAGAAGCCAACCAAAGGGAGCAAATTTTTCACTCTAGATACAAGGTAGCCAATAAGACATGTAATCTGATTATTGATGGGGGTAGCTGTACAAATGTAGCCTCCACTGAGATGGTCAACAAGCTTAATTTGGCCACCATTAAGCACCCCATACCATACACCTTGCAATGGCTCAAGGGGAATGAGGTAACAGTTTCAAAACAAACTTTAGTTGCCTTTTCCATTGGAGAATATAGGGATGAGGTGATGTGTGATATACTACCTATGGATGCTTGCCATCTACTTCTTGGTAGCCCTTCGTAGTATAATAGGGATGTGATTCATCATGGCCCATCTAACACCTATTCCCTTAAACTGAAAGGCAAAAAGTTGACCTTGACCCCTATAGCTCCCAACCAAACACACAAAACTGAAACAGGGAGGGAAAAACACAAGGAAAGTGCCTTGCTAGTCAATGAGGGAAGAGTGAAGAGGGCTATTTCCAAGGGTAAACCTGTCTATATTGTCCTTATAGTGGAATCTATCCCTAACTCAGATCCCACAACCTTTCACCCCTTAGTTCAGCCCTTGTTACAAGAGTTTGAGGATGTCTTTCTTTTATACCTACCCCCTGACCTTCCTCCCAAATGGGATTTTGAGCATCAGATTGATTTGGTTCCAGGAGCCCCTCTACCCAATAAACCTGCTTATAGATGCAATCCCACTGAAACTAAGGAATTGCAAAGGCAGGTTTAGGAACTAATAGACAAAGGCTATGTAAAGGAGAGTATGAGTCCCTACTCAATTCCAGCCTTCTTGGTGCCAAAGAAAGATGACAGTTGGAGAATGTGACAGTAGAGAAATGAACAACATTACAGTCAAGTACAGGTATCCAATCCCTAGGCTTGATGATATGTTGGATGAGCTCCATGGTTCCAAGATTTTCTCCGAGATTGATTAAAGAAGTGGTTATCACCAGATCAGGATGAGAGAGGGAGATGAGTGGAAGACTGCTTTCAAGACAAAGTGTTGATAGAATTTTCCGGTGATGAGCACGGGGTTTTGTCGTTCACTGCGATGAAGGGCAATCTACCAATGATTTAGCTTTAGGAGTGATCTCAATTTTTAATTTAGCTAAACAAACTTAACATGTGAATCCAATAATACTATAAATAACAATTTTCCAAGGCAATTTATCACTAATCCTACCGTAACTAATTATAACACCAAGAAAACACATAGCAAGCAAGAAATGGGGCACTGGGCATGACATAGCCCATCAACACATCCAAATTTCACCTCAAAAGTCACCCCAAGAAAATTCAACTTCTAAGCTAAACTACACTAATCGAAACAAGTGCAATGAAAAGTGATAGTGAAATTACCAAATGACATCAAGCATCCTTGATCAACAGTAAGCAATATCGCATCCTTAAATGCATTGATTAAGCTCAGTACCCATGGATTCTCAAGTTGCTCTACCTCAACTATCCTAATAGTTAAAATGGAAGAAGAAGAAAAGAGAGAGATTACGAGAGAGATGTTGAGTTTTGAGGGACAGATTCAGCTTCCAATCCATTAATGATCAACCCCAGCCTCCCATAACCCTCAAGCATCAAACCCATGGTTGGGGGAAATGTTGATGATAAAAAAGTTGAATCTTTGCAGAAATTTATGAGAGAGAAAGTTGGATTAAGCCTTAATGGAGAGAGAAAATAAGAAATCTACTATTAAATCTCATTAAATCTTAAACTTTTTGGTTTTTGCATTAATGGAGGAGAGAGAAGAGAGAAAGAGTTACACCCAAGCTAGCCATAGAGAAAAAGCTGCTGAAAAACGAAGAATGCCGTAAAATTCCATAATCTCCCCTTTTGCCCTTACATTATTATCTAAATTAAAGGAAAATGAAATTATAGAGTTTGGCATGGTCGTGCCCCCTGACACGGCGCACCTGTGCCAAACCTCTATCCGCGACCCTGTAAAATTGCTTCTTGGCATGCGCATGGACCTTTTCCCCTTTTTGGGTTGGGCTTGGCCTCCTTTTTGGGTTTTCTCTCGTTTTACCCAACAAACACAAAATTAAACTAATTAACTAATTTTAAAGATTATTTAGGAGCAAATATCTAATGATGGGTGACAAAATTTTTTTCCAATTGAGAATAAAACAAATACACCCACACTTAGATTTTGCTCGTCCTCGAGTAAAACATGAGGACTTCACCTTTTCATGGGCGAAGCAGTTGCATTTAGCGTATGCAACAAGCCCTTTAAACCCTCGGTTTTCCAAGCGGACGAGTGAGGTTTCGTGAGGGTTTTCAAGTGAAACACCCACAAAAATCATTTCAAAAACAAAAGAAAATCTTTTTGGTTTTTTTTTCAAAACATGAACATATATGCAAGTAATTGAGAAATTACGTACATACCTGAGACAACTATGAAACCCTAGCAACCAAGTCACCATGCTTTATACAAATAGAATGTACAATCAGAAAACATCTAAGTCGAAAGAAGCATTTCAAGCTTCATTTTTCGTCCCATACTCAATATATAATAATATGTACACCTAGGTGCATGTGCTAATGTGTATCAATCCCTATTGATCACGTTGCTAACATAATCACGATCTCTAATTGTTTCCCTAATTACCTTATTTGCTGTTTTTTCTTTTTTTTTTTTTCAAATATGATAACGTATGCACCCTAAACCTGCTTGACTTAAAAATGTCCGGGCCGTCCCTAAAAGGGTGTTTCGTTCGATTATGCAAAGCACTTATTTCATTGCCCAAACAGATGTGAAATCAAGTAACATAGCACATATTTAAGCCAATTAAAGATATGAAATAAAGATAGTAGCTATGAACATTGGTGCCCGGGTTTTTATTCACCTTTTTTAAAGACTTTTTTTTGCTTTTTCTTCTTTTTTTTCTGATTTCGAGAGCTTAGAAGGCAACTTTGACAAACAAAGCGTTCACATGCCAACTTAAAAATGAGACTCTAAGAATTGATGATAAAGTGAACAAAGTAGGCACAAATCACACATACGAGGCGGGGTTATTATGTAACATCGAATATACATCCCCATCTAGACATCTCATCTTACACGCCCTATTTACATATAACTCAATGACCTAGCACTTGAGGTCACAATTGCCTAAGAAAGCACACAAATCCCAAAAGAAAAAAAAAATGTGAATTTTATCAAAATGTTCAAAACAATATGTACAAATGGGCACCTCACCCCCACACTAAAACTCCACAATATCTTCATTATAGGAACTAAGGCGCTCTAATCAAGAAAAGGAATGAACAAAAGAAGAAAGGATGGGATATCTACAAGAAGAGGGATTGAGATTACCTTGAGATGGTATAAGCACGGAGAAGAAGAGAAAAAAATATTGACAATGCAAACATGAAACTACAATGCAAACATGACAATGCAAATATAAAATGACATATATATAATGCCTATGCTCCTAAGTGCTCATTACACCGCAATCAAGTCCACCACACGTGGATGATATAAATCACAATATTCAACACATATATCCATTACATGGCCAACACAACCAAAGTATACCTCATGTGGCCATCAATCCACTATACACTACAATAAAGGGATACAGGGAAAGAATCTATATGCACATGACTTGTAAAATTGAGATGCCCCCCTCATAATGCAAATGACCCCTCAAAATGTAAGAAACGGTGTAAATGTCGATGACTTCCCTGATCCCCCGAGAAAGGGTAGCAGTGTCGCTCTAATTGGCGGATGGCTTCAGATTGCTGCCAGATGAGCTCGTTCATTCGCCTCCTCTCCTCGTACTCCCGGGCTTTTCTCGTAGCCCTTTCCTCCTCACGTTCAATCCGTTTCATCTTCCTCTTTTCTTGGCACTCTACATATCCCATAAAATAAGTCACCCCCTCATCAATGGATTTCATATGGTCAGACATCCGATGAATGTCATGGTGCATCTCAGTGTACCCCTCACGGAGCCCGGTGACCTCTATTTGAAGGTTCGTAAAAGACTCAAGGAAGCTAGTATCAAACGGCATATGGGATGTGGAAGAGGAGCCCCCCGTCTCAAAATATGGGTGTTGTGGTTGCAGTGGTGGTTATGGAACGGGTTCTTGTGCTCCTGAAGGATCCCCATGTGGTTGGGCCTCTTGCCCTACTTCTTCACCCTCCTTATCATCATCCTCACTACTCTCTTTACCCTCCTCTCCACCTTCATCACCCTCACAGGGCATTACCACCTCCCTCAATATCACGCGATCACAATTCTAATTTCGTTTGTTTGAGATGGTGGTGTGGGTGACCTTTGGGAATGTGAAAAGGATTTGCTTGTGGTGGGGATACTTGTTAATGCCACCCTTTGTATCAATAATTGTCATATGAGCTAGGGTGGCTATATCCAAATTCCCTCCTAAAAAATGGGACTCGAGGCTACCAAAGTTCCCCCTATGCCCTAAAGCTTAGGCTATCGCAGTGATCGTTCCCCCCATACCAATGACATTTTTATGGGTAGTCTCAGCCACCTCCACTAGGTGAAGAATAATGAATACGCTAGTGTCAGCATGGGTCCCAGTTAAGGCAGAACAAATCAAAAATAACTTCACTTGCTGACAAACATTCTGGCTATCATTTCTCCCAAAAATAATGTTAGGCATTAAATGCTACAAATAACGGATGTTAACATTGGAAATATCCCCTGGCCTTAACTTGCCTAGGGTCGTACACGCGGGGCCGCCTGAATCTGTTTGTATAAGATTTTTTTTTTTGAGTAAGTGATGCTCAACCAGTCAGGATTGGGGCGCCACGGACTTGGCACATCCCGGAAGGAATCCGAATGCACTGGTAGGTGAAACAAGTTATTGAGTTCTCTCAAACTCAACCTATGGTCCGCATTAAACATACGAAATACAATAAGAACCTCCTAACTTCTATGTGAACCGGCGCAATCCACATTTAACGAACTCAAAAACTCAACTACTAGCCGGTCATAGGCCACACATTTCATCTCCACATATCCTAACTAACCCAAATTTGTCAATAAATCCACGACATCATCTAACATCCCTAATTGCCTCAAAGACTTAATGTGCCAAAACTTTTGTTCACTTATTTTTCTAGTATTAAGAATATCATACTTAGACCGTTGTTCATCATTCACAAATGTTAATCCTCTAATACTAGGAGGTAACATCAAAGGGTAACCATTTTTTGTACCTTTTGTGTGCGAAGGAGCTTGAGATGAGGATGCTTTAGATTATTTCTTAGATAGGGATTATTCCTTGGATGCTTCACCCACTCTCTTCTTGCCCATCTTGCCAATTGAATGAATATTCAAGCATTTGGAGTGCTTAAATGGAAGAAAAATGAAAGCTTTCTTTCTCTACCACCTTCAACCTCAATAATGGATGTTAGGGTTTTAGAGAGAGAAAGTTGGTGGGTTGGGGATGAAAAGAGGTGAAAGTGAGAGAATTTGTGGTAAAGATGGTGAATTTTGTGAAACATTAAGGGATCAGGGTGAGATTTAAGCGGGTAATGAGAGGGAGATAAGTGAGTAGAGACAGAGAGTGTCACAGTAGAGAGAGAAAATTGCAGTAAGGTTGATGAAGAAATAAGGAAGATAAAGGAATTCGATCGGTTAAGTGAGTTTTGAGATGGCATGGGGCACTCGTCCTAATTTCCTGGCACATGAAATTTTTGGTTGCGAAGGGCACGATCGCACCATGCCAAATCTCTGGAAGTTGCTTCCTTTCTCCTCAAATATGGCACGCTCATGCCCCTTGGTATGGGGGCACCGTGCCACTCTCTATCTCCCTTCTTCTTTTTTTCACTCTACTTGTGTTTTCAAGACTTTCTTCTCTTTTTTTACCTGAATGTCCTCTCTTCTTTTTCTTTCTCTTCCTTGAACCTCTCTTTCTCTCTTTTTTCTTCTCTCACTCATTTTATCCCTTCTCTATTATTTTCATCATTTTTTTTAAATTTCAAACCCCCTTCTTTCACTCTTTTTTTGATGATTTTGCACTCTTTTCCTTCTTTTTTTCTTTTTTTAAAACTCACACTTATGTGCACTATGCACATTTGTATAAGAAACTTCCAGCATAACTAGTTTGAGCGAGGAGACTCATGAAGGAAGATGCGCTCTATGTCCTCTTAACTTGGAAACTCTAACATGGGCTTCAACCTATGCCCATTCATCTTAAAAACTTGGTCTTTGGTGGAATCCCTAATCTCGACCGCCCCAGGGGAGAATACTCTAACCACCTCATAAGGATTAACCCACCTAGATCGTAACTTGCCGGGAAACAAGTGAATGCAAGAATCATACAATAGCACTTTTTGACATGGAGAAAACTGTTTCCTATTAATGAGTTTATCATGGAAGAATTTGGCATGTTCTTTGCTCAAGCGAGTGTTATCATATGCTTTTCGCCTAATCTCTTCCAATTTACTCAAGCTAAGCTTCCACTCCTCACCAGTGGCTGTCAAATCAAAATTTAGAGTTCGAATGGCCCACCAAGCCTGATGTTCGAGCTCAATAGGCAGGTGACAAGGACGTCCAAAGACCACCCTATAGGGCGACATGCCCAAAGGGGTTTTGAAAACCGTTTGGTAGGCCCAAAGTGCATCAATCAACATATCTGCCCAACCCTTGCTATTCCTATTCACGGTCTTTTTGAGAATCTACTTAACTTGCTTATTTGACACCTCTACTTGGCCGTTAGTTTATGGGTGGTAGAGGGTTGCCATGCGATGGAGGATTGAGTACCTCCTAAGAAGCGCATCAAAGGACTTATTATCAAAATGGGTCCCTTGATCACTATTGATGGCCCTAGGCATCCCATACCTAGCAAAGATGTTCTCTCGCAAAAATCTCACCGCCACCTTGAACTCATTCATCCTTGT
Organism: Carnegiea gigantea; assembly: GCA_029747015.1. Taxonomy (NCBI): domain Eukaryota; kingdom Viridiplantae; phylum Streptophyta; class Magnoliopsida; order Caryophyllales; family Cactaceae; genus Carnegiea; species Carnegiea gigantea. The sequence continues at coordinate 264,805 of JAKOGI010000462.1, forward strand.
GGGAACCACCTCTACCCATTTTGATACATAGTCCACACACAAAAGAATATACTCATTCTCAAATGAATTCGAGAATGGACCCATAAAATCAAGACCCACACATCAAATTTGTCCACAACAATGATAGGGGTGAGTGGCATCGTGTCTTTCCTACCCATCTTACCTATTTGTTAACAACGCAAGCATCGTTTACAATATTCATGGGCATCTCTAAATAGGGTCGACCAATAGAATCCACTTTGAAGAACCTTCGTAGCGGTCTTTTTTTAACTAAAGTGTCATCCACAAGATTGATCATGGCAAAAAAAAGAGGAAACTTTGACAATGCTCATTGGGGACACATCGTCTAATAATCTGGTCTGAATAATATTTGAACAAATATGGGTCATCCCATATGAAAAATTGAACTATGAATAGAAAACGATCTCTATCGTTCTTGTTCCATCCCCTGGGCACTTCCCCAGTCACTAAATAGTTCACTATGTTCGCATACCGTGGCTCCTCTTGAACCCTAAACAATTGTTTATTGGGAAAACAATCACAAATGGGGGGTTCATTTACATCATGTACCACTAGCCTAGATAGATGATCGACTACTGGGTTCTCGATCAGAACCCCTCCTATCGTTTATCTCACAATCAATTCTTGTAAAAGCATAATCCACCTAATTAGCTAGGCTTTGCATCCTTCTTTTCTATGAGATGTTTTAAGGCGGCATGATCAGCCAAAACAATCACATGAGACCCTATGAGGTAAGGTCTAAACTTTTCAAATCCAAAAACTACTGCTAAAAACTCTTTTTCAGTCGCAGGCGTAATTCACTTGCGCCTCACTCAAAGTATGACTCGCAGAGTAAATTACATGGGGCTTCTTATCGATGCTTTGCCCTAGAACTACCCTGATTGCATAATCTGATGCATTACACATGAGTTCAAAACATTCTCCCCAGACGGGAGGATGCAGAATAGATGCAGTAGTGAGTACCTCTTTAAGCCTAGTAAGCGCCATACTTCACACTCCTTAGAGAAGTGGAAGGTGTTTCCTTAGCTAAGAGGGAAGATAAAGGCGTAATAATCTTGCTAAAGTCCTTGATGAATCGCCGGTAGAAACTGGCATGCCCAAGAAAGGATCGCACATCTTTTACACAAGTAGGGAGGGGGAGGTTTGCAATCAAATCCACCTTTGCTTTGTCTACCTCTATACCCTTGCTAGATATAATATGACCTAAGACAATCCCTTTCTTGACCATGAAATAACATTTTTCCCAATAAAGGGTGAACCTCTTATCCCGATACCGTCTTAACACTTTTCCTAAGTTAGCTAAGTGATCCCCGAAAGAGTCTTCATACCCGGAGAAGTCATCCATAAAAATCTCAAGGTATTGCTCAACTAAGTCAGAAAAGATCGAGATCATACATCTTTGGAACGTGGTCGGGGCATTGCAAAGACAAAAATGTATCTTTCTAAAGGCATAAGTGCCAAAAAGGGCAAGTGAAGGTGGTTTTTTCTTGGCCTTCAGCGGCAATAGGAATTTGGGTATAGCTGGAATATCCATCAAGGAAATAATAGAAGGCCCATCCGGCTAACCTCTCTAACATTTAATCTAAGGTAACGGGAAATGATCCTTTCTAGTGGCAGAATTCAACTTTAGATAATCAATACATACCATCCACCCGGATTGGATTCTCGTCAAAATAAGCTCACCCTTATCATTCTTGGCCACAGCTATCCCGATCTTTTTAAGAATGACTTGGATGGGGCTTACCCACTTATTATTTGAGATAGGATAAATAATATCATGATCCAACCGCTTAAGGATTTCCTTCTTTACCACTTCTTAAAGGGCGGAGTTCAATCTTCTTTGTCGGTCTTGGTAAGGATTGGCATTGTCCTCAAGGTGTATGCAGTGTTACACGATAGTAGGACTAATGCTATGGATGTCTCCTAAGGTCCACCCTAATGTTTCTTTGCTTTCCTTTAACAAGTCTAGGACTTGACTCTATTGGTCCAAATTCAAGTCATTAGCAAATATCACAGGAAAAGTTTCATTTGGACCTAAGAATACATACTTGAGCATATTGGGAAGGGGTTTTAGATCAAGAGAGGAAGATGACGGCACACTAGGAGGTGTCTCACAAGATGAGGAGGACATAGAAGTGAAGGATGCAAGAATGGATGTATGTAATGAGTCGTCATACTGATCATCAAATGCAAATGCATCATATTCGGGTTCATACTCCATGCAAAGCAGAAAATTGAGTATCAATGTATGTAGTATCCACCACTGCATGACATCCTGCCCTTTGGCTATTAATCCTAGCCCCTATACTCTTATCCCTAGTAGTTTCCCATTGTAAGGTCTTTTTGGCCAATTCCTCTAGGAAATCCCAAGCTTCGGCCTCACTTTTGTTCAAAAACCCTCCTTGACACATAGACTCCACCATGGTTCTAGTGGCTTGGTGAAGAACCTTATAAATAATTTGGCACAAACACCACCTTTCTAACCCATGGTGTGGACATTGAGCACTTAAGTGCTTAAACCATTCTAAACATTTCCAAAAGGACTTTTTCTCAAGTTGGACAAAGTTGTTAATTTTATTTTATAATTTCACCATTTTGCCATTTGGGAAATGTTTTCTCAAGAACACCCTCACAAACCCATTCCATAAGGAGATTGATTTTATCGGGAGGCTATGCATCTATTTCTTTGCTGAATCTTTCAAGGTGAAAGGAATGAAGCGCAACCTAACAATATCCTGTGGTAAATTAGGGAATTGCATCATTGAACATACTTCCTCAAATTCTCTTAGGAATAGATGAGCATCACCATTCCCGCTAAATTTGGGAAGCATGGTCATATATTGAGGAATGACGGAGAATTGAACATCCCTACTGAGTTGAGGAATTTAAAAGCAAGAGGCATTAATTAATCTCGGTGGGTAGAAGATTTGAATAAGGCTCCATGGAGTTGGAGGTAGAGGTTGGGGAGGCCTTTGGGCTTATTCCTCCACCATCTCTTCAGGATCAAAAGCTATGGCCAGGTTTGCACGAGTGTGGGGAGCTTATTCAACATGAATTAGTCACCCACAAAGTCTAGTCTAAGCACTCACTCATTCCCATTTTTTTATGATTTCTCTTTTCAATTTTTTCTTTTTTTTTTTCAAAATGATCCCAATCTAAAACAATGTGCACACTAAATCTAAATTAAAAGCAAATCAAATGCCATCATCCCCGGCAACGACGTCATTTTGTTGATAGAATTTTTCGGTGATGAGGACGGGGTTTTGTCATTCACTGGAATGAAGGGCGATTTACTAATGATTTAGCTTTAGGAGTGATCTTAATTTTTAATTTAGCTGAACAAACTTAACATGTGAATCTAATAATACTAAAAACAACGATTTTCCAAGGCAATTTATCACTAATCCTACCCTAACTAATGACCTCTAACACCTAGAAAGCACATAGCAAGCAAGAAATGGGGACTGCACACGACATGGCCCATCAACACATCCAAATTTCACCTCAAATGTCACCCCAAGAAATTTCAACTTCTAAGCTAAACTACAATAATCGAAACAAGTGCAATGAAAAGTGATTGTGAAATTACCAAACGATATCAAGTGTCCTTGATCAACAATAAGCAATATCACCTCCTTCAATGCCCTAATTGAGCTCAATGCCCTAATTGAGCTCAATGCCCGTGGATTCTCAAGTTGCTCTGCCACAACTATGCTAATAGTTGAAATGGAAGAAAGAAGAAAAGAGAGAGATTACTAGAGAGATGTTGAGTTATGGACTAGGCTTCTAATTCATTAAGGATCAACCCCATCCTCCCACAACCCTCACGCATCAAACCCATGGCTGGGGGAAATGGTGATGGTCAAAAAGTTAAAACTTTATAGAAATTTAAGATAGAGAAAGTTGGATTAAGCATTAATGGAGAGAGAAAACAAGAGATCTACCATTAAATCTCATTAAAGCTTAAACTTTTTTGTTTTTACATTAATGGAGGAGAGAGGAGAGAGAAAGAGTTACACCTAGGCTAGCTACAGAGAAAAGCTGCTGAAAAACAAAGAATACCCTAAAATTCCGTAATCTCCCCTTTCACCCTTACATTATTATCTAAATCAAAGGAAAATAAAATTCAGAGTTTGGCACGGTCATGCCCCTTAGCACGTGGCACCCGTACCAAATCTCTATCCATGACCCTGCAAAATTGCTTCATGGCACACCCTTGCTGAACTAGTGGCACGACCTTGGAGCTTATAGCAAGCGCATGGACCTCTTCCCCTTTTTAGGTTGCGCTTGGCCTCCTTTCTAGGGTTTTCTCTCATTTTATCCTACAAAAACAAAATTAAACTAATTAACTAATTTTAAAGATTATTTAGGAGCAAAAATCTAATAATGGTGACAAAATTTTTGTCTAATTGAGAACCGAACACAAAGCAAGGGCTATATGAATGGCTTATTATGCCATTTGGGCTGTCTAATGCCCTAACACCTTCATGAGGCTGATGAATGAGGTGCTCAGCCCTTGTATTAGCTTATTTGTAGTGGTATACTTTTATGATATCCTTGTGTATAGTAAGACTGATCAAGGCCATGTTCAGCATCTGAAGCAAGTTTTCTCTACACTTAAAGACCAGAACTATATGGGAAGTTAGAGAAGTCTGATATCTTTGTCCCAAGGGGCATATTTCTTAGGTAAGTGATCTCCTATGATGGCATACAAGTGGATGAACCTAAGGTAGTGGCAATCAGGTCTTAGCCAGTCGCAAATTCATTCATAGCAGTAAGGAGTTTTCATGGTCTAGCTTCTTTCTACAGATGGTTCATTAAGGATTTCAATTCTATCATGGCTCCAATCATTGAGTGTATGAAGAAAGGGAGTTTTTTATGGCCTCTAGCAGCCCAGAAGGCCTTTGAAACCATCAAACAGAAGCTGTGTAAGGCGTCTGTCCTAGCTTCACCAAACTTTGAGGAACTGTTTGAAGTGGAATATGATGCCAGTGGAGTAGGCACTGGGGCTATTCCCACTCAACTCAAAAGGCCTCTGGCCTATTTCAATGAAAAACTCCGTGGCCCCAAGCTCAATTACTCAACATATGACAAGGCATCTTATGCAATAGTGAGGGGCTTGAGTCACTAGAGTCACTACCTGAAGCCTAAGGCTTTTGTTCTTCATTCAGATCATTAGGCACTGAAGTTCCTTAATGGCCAGTCCAAGCTCAAACATGCTAAATGGGTTGAGTTTCTGCAAGCATTCACCTTCTCCACCAAGCACAAGAAGGGAACTAAAAATGTGGTGACTAGTGCTCTTTTAAGGAGGTATGCTTTAATCTCAGTCTTGGGAGTAAAGCTGTTAGGATTACAAGCCATGCAAGCCTACTACCCTGAAGATCCAGCCTTTCAAAACTTAGTAAAAAACACTTCAGCTCAAGGGCCCTATGTGTTGCAAGCAGGGTTTCTATTCAAGGGAAACAAGCTATGTATCCCTGCCTGCCTCTTGAGAGAGTTGTTGGTCAGAGAAGCCCATGGAGGGTCACTTGCTAGACATTTTGGGCTGAACAAGACTCTAGATATTCTCAAAGAGCATTGTCATTGGCCAAAAATGGTAGAGGATGTACACAAGGTGGTTTCCAAATGTTCTACCTGTCACAAGGCCAATAGCCAGTTCCATCAAGCCTTTACATCCCCCTTCAGTCCCTTTAAGACCATGGGAGGATGTCAGCATGGATTTTGTGGTGGCACTACGAAGGACATTGAGGGGTAGAGACTCAGCTATGGTGGTGCTTGATAGATTCACCAAGATGGCACACTTTTTGGCTTGTTACAAAACAGATGATGCCTCTCATGTAGTAGACTTGTACTTTAAGGAGATCATTAGGCTATATGGGCTCCTTAAGACCACTGTGAGTGATAGGGGCACCAAGTTCCTGTCTCACTTCTGGAGGAGTCTATGGCATCTATTGGGGACTAAATTGCTATACAGCACCACCTGTCATCCCCAAACTGATGTCCAAATAGAGGTTACAAATAAAACCCTCTCCACCCTCCTTAGAACCTTAGTCCAGAAGAACTTGAAAGAATGGGATCTCAAACTCCCTCATGCTGAATTTGCTTACAACAGGACCCCAGCTAGAGCTACTGGTTGCTCACCATTTGAGGCTTTGTATGAGATCAACCCCCTTACCCCAATTGATCTCATCCCACTACCTACTGATTGCAAGGTCAGCTTTGAGGCTGAAAAAGGGCCAAGGAAATGAATAAGCTACATGAGCATATTAGAGCTGATATTGAGAAAATCAATGAATCCTAAAAGGTTAAGGCCAACAAGAACAGAAAAGAAGTTGAGTAGCAGCCTAGAGATCTAGTTTGGCTCCACTTTAGGAAGGAAAGGTTCCCCACAAGGAGGAAAGCAAGCTGATGGCCAGAGGAGATGGGCCTTTTAAGGTTCTAGCCAAGGTAGGAACCAATGCATATAAGCTAGAGTTGCCTGGAGATATGGCTATATCTGCCACCTTTAATGTAGGTGATCTTAGCCCCCATGTGGAAGATGAAGTTGATTATGGGGATTTGAGGGCAAATCCTTTCAAAGTAAGGGAGCATGATGCAGATAAGGGGCCATAACAAGACCTTTAACCTAAACCTAAGAAGGCAATGCTCTTTGATCACCACCAAGGCCAGTTCTGTGAGGCCGTACAACTCAATTTGGAGGCTACCTTATGGAGGTCCTTGCTTTACTGGACAGCCTAGTACTTTAGCCAGCTTGATCAAGTCATTTTGAGGCTAACCGGTAGCCTTAGTTTAGTTCAATCAATAAGGATTAACCTGAGGTTCAGTGCTTTCTTACTGATTCTTCAGCTTTCAATGGCTCATTTTTGTCAAAGGGTATCAATCCCATTTTGATCAGTAACCTAGCGTTAGCTCATAATCAGCTCCTAAATGATAGACATTGCTTGGTTTTGTCACTAGAAAAAGTCAGCATTAGCAGCAGGTTAGCAGCCGGAGCAACAGTTTCAAAAGGGGAATTTTGTCGCTAACTTAGCGGCTCATTTTAGCATGTTTAAGGGCATGGAAATGTGTCTAAATATTTATCAAATGAGGCCGAAAAGTTACAGATTTAGGTAAGCTAGCATCAGCCTTTAACCAGCATAAACATGGAGGAAATTCCCTTTGATCCAATGGATTTCAAGGTGTTGTACTTGCTATCTGCCCGGGTTGACCTTGATGTACTCAGCTACGAATCACTCCCCAAGACCATCATTACAAGTACTTGGATGCTACAAGGGCTTGACACCTCTGTAATAGAGAGCGAAATTGCCATAATAAAACTTATCTTTGTATGTTTTATGACATATCACCTTATCCGATAAATTCCATAATCAATAAAATTGCATTACATGGCTTAAAAAATAGATGTCATTGATACTCTCATAAGAAGAATCTGTTAGTTAAGAAAATAAGGCAATGCCTCATTGATCTCCAAAAAAACCTGAACAAGTAATTTCTACTTGTTAGAATAATCCTCATAAACACGAAATCAATTTGAGGAGAGAAGAAAAAGAAAGCTTTATATGAAAAGGAGCTTTGGCAAGCAAAGGGGAGAAAAATATAAAAGAAAATATTATAGCATGCCAAGACCTAAAAGGCATAGATTTCTTTGAAAAGTTGTTTATTGCCCTACATGAGAAAACAATTGTAAGTGTTAGGCATGCAAAGAAGTAGGGCATTATGCAAATGAATGTAAAAACTAGAACAATAGCAAGTTTATTGAAACATTGGTTAGTTTAGACTATTTTGCACTCAGCAAAGAAGAAGTACTAGACCTCACCTTAGAAAACAAGAAGAGAATTGTTGAGGAAGCAGTGGAAGATGAATATGAAGATCGTGGGGAATTGTTATATCTCAGGAACTATAAAAATAAGCTGTAAGTGTACAACCATAGTTGTAGCAATATACGAATCCTCCATAGGGATAGATTATGTTTAATTAATGGTATAGAATTAGTAATTTAAACTAAACTAAACAACCTAACTGTAATTAATTCGAAATGATAGCAAAGAATGTCACAAAAATCTATCCTAAAAAAAGAGCATGAAATTAAAATAAAAACTGCCGCAATTAACAAGGGAAGATGGAGATTACCTTAGTTAGTTAATAGAAAAAAATTCTGATCATAATTATTACAGAGAACTAGTGTAGAAAAATCTCAATCTTGAACTAGTGATTACCATGACACTTCAATATCCACCATCGACTCAAAGTAGTAATAAAAATTGAGAGTTTGGACGACAAATTTTTTGGAAGATAAACATTGAACCTAAATTGGAACTATAAAGTTTAAATAACTAAAAGTAGAAAACTTGAATTGAAACTAGAACTAGAAAAATTAAACAAAAACTAGAACTAGAAAAATTAGATTGAAACTAGAACACGAAATTGGAATTAAATTTGGCTTGAAGGAATTTCTAAAATTGCAATAATATCTTAAACTCTAGAAACAAATGCTATAATAGAGAGGCAAAGAAATAAATGATTTGCCAAGGACTCCAAAGACCTATATTTATACCAGAGCTAACCCCCAAACTTTCCTAATTATATTACAATTCTTAATACCAAAGATGTTATTCCACCTTCCAAAATACTAATGTCACTCATTTCCTAAACTAATTTGAAATAAACATAAAAACTATTTCCACTGCTTGATTTCTACTTTCTAAATCCATACTTACTTTGTACAGCGCCATCCAATTGAAGAATATACAGACAATTCTACATGAGTGTTGAAGCTGGGTCGATGCTTGGATCTTGAGGACACCACATTGTTGTTAGACAACAGCAGGACAACGTGGATTGCTAGGCTTATTGGCTGCACCCACGCTGCTTCCTCTCTCTCTCTGTATAGTTATTTTTGTTGTTGTTGATTTAGAAAGAAAATGGACTTGGCTAAAGGAAATACAGGCAGTTAGGCTTCTTCATCATATGTGCAAGCTATGCCAGTCATGCACAACTATGTTTTTATTTAGCAAATATCTACTAATCCTTGGGATTGGGCTTGGACTATGCATGGGAGATATTGAGGCACATAGTAAGCTAGATGTGGGTGGCACGAGACATGCTGGCTGGGCTGAGTGCACGAGGGAGATGCTGAGTTGGGCTAAATGCTTTTGTTATTACTGCTGCTATTTATGCATGATGGATTGGCCTAATTTTGCTTGGTTTGGACTACTTGCTTGGTTATTACTACTGTTATTTATGCATATGGGCCCAATTTGAATTGCATTTTCTTGGTCTCCAACTCTTTGTCGCTTGCATTCTATACCCATTGTTTAATTAAATCATTATTTTTTGACACAATCACAAAAGCCAAATAAAACCCAAAAAACAATCCCTAACATCAATACAAACTGTGTGATTTGAAGTACTTAAATGGACACTTTTAGTGCCTAAATAGCCCCTCCTTAAGAAACAATAAAGGAATTGTTCAGATAGTAGAGGAAGATGAACATAAAGAAAATGATTATGAAAAACTAGTGATATGATGGAAAGGAGCTCAATTAGTCTTGGCGATCTTCGAGAATATTGCAAATAATGAACATGAAAATGTCAAAGGAGATTAGATCCTTCCTATAATTCAGAAAAACATGATCTACAAAAAAATTTCGTCTTTCAATAAAAGAGTAAGTGTGTATGTGAAATGATGGAAGGGGATTTTGAGATAAAAGATTTGATGTAGGTGAAGTAAATCACATTAGTTGGAACAACATCCTTAAGCATAATGAGGATTAAAAGCATAGGTATATCCATGGTGCAAGTGTCCAAGTCCAAATTACACCAGTGCAACACTATAACAAAGATATTAATCTTTATACTTTGCTCTGTGATATAAGACCAATTTGTGTAATGTTCAGTAGGATTCAATTACCGACCTGGATGTTATGTGAGCTTAAAAGATGAATTTGTGAAAAACGTCGTATCTCTTAAGACAAAATTAGTTGGCATGGATATGAAAAAGGGAGGTTACCTACTAAGATAATTTGGAAAATAATATGTGAATTACATAATACTATAAACGCAAAGACTAAGATAATGAAAATAGAGGCAAAGACATTCGAAAGTCCTGCTCCTATGCAAAAAATTACAATGATAAAATCCAATCCGTAAGAGATGAAAATCGAGAGGTCTTGCATATCTAGCTTTGTCAATCCCACAAAATGAATAAGAAGAATGTAATAATAAGAATTGATGAGAATGAAAAAACTACCATGAAACCCTAATTATTAAGATGCATGAGTGCATAATCAGAACAGGGAGAAGGATCTTCAATAGCTAAAGAACGCATTAAAGAAGATGACACAATTGGTGTGCTCAGTGAAATGAGCAGAAGAATTTTGAACCCGCAAGACACAATGCAGATCAAAGTATGAGTTCGGATAGAAAAGTCATTGGGTATAAAACAAGGACCATTAGTGAGCCAATACAATTATGAGGATGAATTAGTGAAGAATGTGACTATAGAAATATGTTAAGAATCCATCCATACTAATCCTAGTAGCATTCATATCCCAATAAAGAAAAGTGTAGAGGGATATAATAGACATGAATTGTGCACTTACATCGATCGTGGTTGTTCTGTTTGTTTTCAGGAAAGATCTTTGGTTTTATAATTTATATGGAAAAAATCAAGAATTCTTCACAAGTAAGAATAGTTGATAGTAGTATAATGAGCTATCACAAAGCCATAGAAGGGTTATCCATAGAAATGAGAGGATTCTAATGCATTATACCAATTATGTGAGTTTATGATTAATCATCCTATGATATAATTATAGGAAATAATTTTCAAAGGCTACATTCTTCATGCATATAGGCCATAAGTTAAATCATATTCATGATAAATGGTCACTTGATCCCTATTAATATGTTAAATAAAGCATGCACTCATCAGAATGTTGAGTTTTACACGCAACCAGCATGGTGAAAAGATAATCCTTAAACAATGTGAAATAGCACTAATAATCTCACTGCTTGAGTTATCTATTAAAGAGCATATTGTTAAACAACAAGAAGAATTATGCAAAAAAACTCTGCTCTGATAATCCTCTTAAATTTTGGGACAAAGACAAGACATTTGTAAAGATTGCTTTAGTAAACCCTTACACTATTACCCGAGTTAAAAAAAAATTGGTGCATATGCACCAGGATATCCAAGAATGTGATGAGCGAATCAATGAACCCATTGATAAAGTGTTAATGACGAATAATAAGAGTTCTCACACTAGTCTAGCTTTCAAGGTGACAAATCATGTTGAAGAAAAAAGAGGAAAAGTTAGAATGACAATCAATTAAAAAAGCTTAATGATAATATTATGTTTGATGGTTATTGCATTCCTAGCAAAACAATTCTTTTTAGTAGAATTCAAAACACCTCTCGGTTCTCGAAAACTGATTGCAATAGCAAATATTGGCATATAGAAATGGATGAAGAAAGAATTGCTTTGTCTACTTTTAGTCACCCTCAAGACCATTATAAGTGGATAGTAATGTCATTTTGTCTTAAAAATGATTCTGAAATATTCAAAAGAAGAATGGATAAAATCTTAAATGATCTTAATCACCATTATTACATTGATGATATTCTTGCATTTTCCACGACCATAGAACTCCACAAAGATGATGTTCTCGTTATCATCCTAATCCTGGTATTATCCTTGGTAAATACAAGTTGGCATTTATGATGAACAAGAGATAGAGTCATTAGGTCTAGAAATAAAGCTAGACAAATCATCCTATAAAAGCATATTTTAGAAGGAAAAAATTCCCTGAGAAGATTGGAGATGGGAAGCAATTAGAAAGGTTTCTTATATGTCTTACCTATGGTTCAGATTTTATTAAAGATTTAGCTAAATTGAAAAACCGTAATAGCAGAAGTTCAAGAAAGAAGTAAGTTCAACATGGGATGCTAGCAGACCTGTCAATTCGGGCAGACGGGTCAAATCGGGTTCGGGTGTGTACGAGTTCAGATAAAATATGGGTCGGGTGTGTTTCGGGTTCGGGTAAAATACGGGCAGGCGTATTTCGGTTTTACGGGTTTCGGATCAACTCAACGGGTTTGAAGCGCCTTGTTAAAGAATTATTTCTTTTTCTGTCAAAATTAAAAATTCAGCACATTTATTACTTAAAATTGCCTGCATTTAATGAACAAGCATTGTAATTGCAATTTTTTCAAAAAATATCAAAAATATCCAAAGTTTTCAACATGACATATGAAATTCATGTGCAGTTGAACAATAAGTCACATTTGGATGGTTTGACCCATATATTAAAATATTATTAATTAGTTGGGTCATTCATGGGTCGGCCCATTTAAAGCATGTTAACGAGTCAGAGCGGTTCGACCCGTTAATAGTCCGTTTAATAATTTGATGTTTCGTTAATTAACCTAGCATTACCTAATCAGGCATGCTTTATTAGTACGTCGATCCTAACACGAACATAAGTTGGTCTATTGCCCAACATTGTCTTAGATTTGAGACCAATTAGAAGGAATCCAAATGAAAAAATATTATACACGCGCATGATATTATAATTATCTATTAATTATAAAATCAAAATTTTAGATTATTATATAATAATCTTATTTAAAATGCGATGAGACGTATTTATCTTACGAAGAATATAATGGTATGACTCGCACATTTGCAATACTTATCTAATTCTAAATTGTTTTTCTTAATATTAGAGTTGTTTCATGGCCATTTTCAAAAATTGGACCATTTAAAAGTTGTATATGACATTGTTTTATGCGAAAAAACGGAAACTATTGTCTAATTTGCGAAGGGATGTGGTAATTGTATAACGTCTTTCCAAATGATTTGTTATAATGAAAAACTATTATTGTTAAGTGGAAAAATTAAAGAAAATAAAAAGTAAGTATATAATATTCAGGTCGAGGGGGCGGGTTCGGGTTCAGGTCGGGTTTGACCCAAAAATTTACGGGTTTTTCGGGTTCGGTTTATTTCAGATTCAGGTCAAGAAAATTGTGTTCAAAACCCAAAACTTTCGGGCGGGTTCGGGTCGGGTTTTCAGGTCGGGTCAATTTTTGTCAGGTCTAGATGCTCAAAAGATTACACAAAACTTCAAAACAAATGTGTAATGATCGTCTTGATCTCAATTTGCCTAAAGAAGAGATGATTTAATTGTTGAGATAGATGCCACCAATGACCATTGGAGTGCAGTACTTAAAATTAAAGATGGAGAAAAAGCCTGCAAATATTACAGTGGAAGTTTTAATAAAGCCCAATGCAATTAGTGGAAAAGAAATTCTTGGAGTCATAAGGTAAATTAAAAAGTTCTTTATCTTTTTAGCCCCAAAACCTTTTCTTACTCGAACTGGTTATGAAGAAATACTAGGTTTTAGTGAAAAAGAATTTATCAAATATGATAGCACAAGGGGTGACTCCTACATTGACAATCATGGCTTAACCAAATTCCTTTTCTTATGTTGGACGCATATAGGAATCAAAGAATTCTCTGCTAGAAAGTTTAACTCGTGAACTCGCCAATAGTGATCACTAGGGTAGACCTCCTACCGAAGAAGGAGGAAATCCAAAATGAGATGTCATTACTACTAGAACGGTTTCTCCTTCTAGTAGATCCTTATGTATATTTTGTCATTTCATACAAAAAGTAGATCATACTTTGGTTTGTTGTCTTCTACCTATCTAATAGGGTATGTTTTGAGTCATAAATGAATTACCTAAGGTGTCTTTATGATGCTCAAGCAAAAATAGATTCGTATGTTAATGAAAACTAGTTCAACAATCGGTGTGCAGCCTTCATCGACTACTATCATAATTATTCCTGTGATGCTTGGGATTCATGGAGTACCATGATTTTCTTCCTTGATAGATCTGGAGTTGGTGTTGCAGATTCTCAGCACATTTAATCCCTTTAGATGACATATCATTAAAGATTATGAATATGGGATGGTAGCTTACCTCATGGAAATCCCGAATCCCAAACACTCATTCTTCTTAAATCTAACTATGTTTTAAAAGTGCATGTTTGAAAGGATCCATCAGATTCTCGTATCTCTTGACAGTCCAACAAAAGCCCCATATAATAGAACTATGTACACTGAAGTACCTTGTGCAATGATTGAGTATGAAAATGAAAAGCCCAAACAAGCCTATTATCTTATTCAATTAAGTGATCTAGAAGATCCTAATGATCAATGATAAGAATCGTTTTCAGAATGACAAGAAGTAGTTAGTGATCCTGCTTTAGCAAAAGCAATTATTTTTATAACATTTAACATTAAATGTGGGCATTGATTGAACAAGTACAAATACTAATGCATTGTTAGAACACTACTTTCATTTATCGCAAATATTTTGGTAAATGTATAAAGGTAGAAGGAGCTACTTTAAAAGATGTCTTTCTTCATCACTTTGATGTTGGAGATGAAAAATTTCTATTAGATGAAGAAAACATATATCTATATGATCTATTTGAGAAATGGCATCCAAAGCATGCTTCAACTTGATAAAGATTTTGATAATTATCTGGATAATGATGGTTTTGAAGACAGTATTAGAGATGGAGGCATTCAGAATCTCGATATAAATGATTAGTCTTATTAAGCTTAAGTGATCTAAAAAGTTGTTGCACCATTATATATTATCTTGTCAAGTGTTAAGTTAACAAAATAATGCAGCCTACTGTAGCCATGCGAAAGCATCTTGTACCAGTATGTGTACTATAATAATTAGGGCATCCTATGCATTTCACCTCCTCTATGAAAAAAGAAGATGAGTATTATAATGGGACACGATCACTTGAGCATACTTGAGTAAAAAAAAAAAAAAGTCAAGTTTCTTCGTTTCTCTATGGGCAAGCATCTCCGATTATCTTAGTAGCTTGAATCCCCTTTCAATATTTCCATTATAATATGTTTACTTTCAAGCTTTCAATAAAAGAAGTTTCTCAGTGAGCAGCTCCATTCAATCGAACCTTATATCTTAAATGTTATAATTGTTTATTAAAGCACCACTATCCTTAAAAATTTTAAAACTTTATTATTGGCTACATTCCAAGGCAGGAAATGAAATGGATTTTGTAATGTGCATGATGTAAGGAATGCGTGGTTAAGATTAACAACCTATATAAACTAGAAGTTAGAGGAACGCTAGAGTCTAATGCCAATTAAGTTTAGGTAATGATCTAAACTCTCCATTTAAACTTTAATTATTTTGCTAAGCATAGTGGGCTTATAATCATAGAAAATAATATTTATGATATGAGTTGTAAATTGTGATAACCCGTACTAGTAAGTATTATAAGAAGTTTAAATGTTAATACAACAAGATTTTCTTAAAAAGGCACAAAAATTTAAGTATTTGCACTTGTAACCCCATTTTGGGTTAAACAGAAAATTCATAAAGTTTTGGATTGGATTTGAAAGAAAAAGACCCTAAAAATCATTTTCTCTTGGAGTATCGGCCCCTGCAAATAGTTTATCTAAATAGTATGCACTGTGAAATATGTTCTAAAAAAGTTGTCCCTTAAAAATTATCTTCGTAAAATAGTAGGTGCACTAGAATTGTAAATAGTAGGGACATTGGATCATGAGTGTCTTAAACACACCCTCTTGCTGGAGCCTACCTAAGCTGGGTGCTCATGGTTAGGCTGCTCGCTTCTAACAATGACAGACATTGCTTATTAAATCTATACCAGTTTAAGTCCAACAGAATGACAAATTAATTACTATTAAATTAAAATGTAAAAAGCAATATTTACCTATTAGATGTCTGCCCATTTATAAGTGATGATTGCGATCATGTGACAGACAATACGTTTAAGATGAGACATGGCCTCATCATATAATACCTCTCTTACTTGTTATGCTTGCACTACACCCAACACTAGTAGAACTTTTTATGAAAAGAATTAAGGAAAGATTCATGGATTACTTGTTGTGGTTTTCCGCAAGCGCACGGTTTATCGCCGTAGTACTAACGGGTGTCGATCCTCAGGGATGATTGTGAAATTAGATTACTAAAAATTTCTAAACTAAACTAAAACTAAATGCTAGCATTGTCTAATACTAAGATCAGGTTATTCTACCAATTACTAAACTAACTAAACAATATTATAAAAATGAAGAACCAAACAGCAAATAGTTTTAGCTACCAACACTTAGCTGTAACCCTCTGTTTTCATTCACTTCCCAAACAGAGCACGAGGGAAGCAGAGCAATTGAGTACCAAAATGCGGATAACGACTTGCAAGGCCCAAGATTCAGACCCAGGTCACCCAACACCTCGAATCAGAATCCAAAAACAAGAGTAATGAGAGCTTGAATTCGAATGAATGCTTCAACCACTAGGTACTTTCCACGCAAATCAACTAAAATTCAATAACCAACTAAAATGAATTTACAACTTGAAAACTGAAGACGGAAAAGAAAGTGGAAAATTGAAGGCTCAAAACGACCTACTCTACACGCCCCTACTCCTCTGTTTTCGGCCCCCCTTTGAAGCGCACCGTCGACCCCTTCATTACCCCCCTTTTACTGTTCGAAGCCGCCAAATTAATGGTGATGATGAAAGATAACCGAATATGGGATTAATGTGATTAATCATGAAAGAGGAGAGAGAGGGATTCCATGGCTGTTGTTGTAGGGAACGAGGAAGATTGAAAGGCCCTGTTCGGTTTTTCGACCTGAGCTTCGCAGGGGAAGAAGAAGAAGAAGGGTCGAGGGGTGTGGGGTAACGGATGAGTGGACTCATTATGATGAAGGAGAAAAATAATGGAGAAGAGTGTGGCGGTTATGGTGGAAGGAGTTGAAGAGCCTGCATTTCCTCTGTTATTACTTTGGGATTTTTGGGTCGTGACTTGATGAGGGAGAAGAAGAAAGGGGATGGGGGAATAGCTGGCAAATCACGTGTGAGGCACGTGTGAAAGAAAAAAGAAGAAGGGCAAGGCAAGGGGAAAGGACTGGGCTGCTGTGCTGGGCCACCTCTTTTTCATCTTCTTCTCACTCAATTGCTTGTTATGACCCAATCCAGTTTTGATTCAATTTTCTGTTTTTTTTCTTCAAGCAATTTATTCATCCTTCAAATTTTCAAACATCCTACAAAATAAGAAAAATAACATTAATATTCTAATTTAGTAATTTATTCCAAGCAAATCTTAGATAATAAAAGGGTATAAAATTATCATAATTTTAGGTTGAACAAATACCCCCACACCAAAGTTTTGCTCGTCCTCGAGTAAAACAAAACTAAAAAGCCTAGAAAAACAAAAGAAAATCCTAACTCACTTTCGTAGGAATCACGGTTGCACTTAGCATGTGCAACAAGCCCTTTAAACCCTTAGGTTACCCCTAGTGGACGAGGAAGGTCTCGTGAGGGTTTTCAGAAGATATACCCACGAAATCTATAAAAGACAACAGAAACTTGAAAATGTTTTTTTTTT
The DNA here is from genome assembly GCA_029747015.1 of Carnegiea gigantea. Classification (NCBI taxonomy): domain Eukaryota; kingdom Viridiplantae; phylum Streptophyta; class Magnoliopsida; order Caryophyllales; family Cactaceae; genus Carnegiea; species Carnegiea gigantea. The sequence goes on from JAKOGI010000462.1 coordinate 282,292, forward strand.
TTTTCAAAAATTAATATGTACAAAACTGGGGAAATATATATACACATTCTAATCAACTAAATCACCCATGTGATAAAGATATTAGTCTGCATATAAACAAAATGTACTCATCAAGACTCTCTACCCCCTGAATGACATCAAAGCACTAACTGTTCACCCCACTTATATGTTAAAGCTTCGAATCCTTCCCTGTGCTTGTGTGCATGTGTCTCATCATCCTAAGGCTCAGACTTACCACAATCAAACTCAATCCCACTTGACTGACACAAATTACATTATGGAATTATAAATATAGGACGCAAGCTTTCCCAGTAGCAATATTACCTCAAAGGGTACCACCCAGTAGCGCATGCCTCAAAGGGTTACTTGTCATTCCAAGTTTCATTGTATTTCTTGCTTCTCTCTTTTTTTTTTTCCTTTTTTTTCTTTGTTTTCATTTTCATGTTTTTCTCTCCTTTCTTTTTTTTTTCTTTCTTTTTTTTTTTGTTTGTTTTCAATAAGACCAAAAATAATTGTGCCAAAAACAAGTGGGAGAGCCGATCATAGAAAACTAAGACCTTAAGACAATGACGATAATATAAATAGGGATTGGATCACACAGCGTAAATGAACAAATGGGATTAGAATTAGGGCTAAGAATGACACCCCGAGGACAAAGACCGAACATGCACATCATGCGTATATACAGGCTAACAATCAGAGCACAGGGCATTTAAGTTGATCAGAATAGTACTAAACTTCCCCACAAACAAAACAAAAATCTTTTTGGAGTTTCAAGTTTTTGGTTTACGCATAATAATGTCCCACCCCCACACCTATTTCAAGCAATGTCCTCATTGGGAGTAGAAAGACACATAAAAACACAAAATCAAAACTGAAAAAGAAAACAAACAAAAACAAAACTCACAACTCAAAATCAAATAATCAACATAGAAAAGAAAGACAAAAATAACCAACTATACAAAAGGAAAGAAAAGGGAAAAAGAGAAAAAGAGTAAAAGAGAGAAGGGATGAAAAGAAATTCTTTGGCAAACCAGGTCGGGTGCTAGGTACACCCGAGCTATCACCTCAACACATCACTGAGCAGGACTTGGCTCACGGAGTATCAGGCACTCTACATCTTCCTTGCTAGGCAACTCCAGAAATCGTTTCAATCTTTGGCCATTCACTTTCTTTATCAGGCAGAATCCTAGACAAATGATCAGCTACGAGGTTTTCAGAACCTTTCTTGTCTCTGATTTCACAATCAAACTCCTGCAACAGCAATATCCATCTAGCAAATCTAGGCTTAGTATCCTTCTTAGAAAGAAGATGCTTAAGGGCAGAGTGGTCAGTATAGACAATCACATGAGACCCAATCAGATAAGGTCTAAACTTCTCAAACCCAAAGATCACAGCCAAAAATTCTTTCTCAGTCACAGTATAGTTCAGCTGGGCATCATTCAAAGTGTGACTAGCATAATAAATTACATGGGGCTTTTTATCAACACGCTGTCCTAAAACAACCCCAACAGCATAATCAGAAGCATCACACATCAATTCAAAAGGTTCTCCCCAGATGGGAGGATGAAGAACAGGAGCAGAAGTTAAGGCCTCCTTAAGCTTAGAAAATGCCTTGAGACATTCATCCGAAAAATAAAAAGGCACATCTTTAGCTAGCAGGTTAGACAAGGGCTTCGCAATCTTACTAAAGTCCTTAATAAAGCGACGATAGAAGCCAGCATGTCCAAGGAAAGACCTCACTTCTTTCACACAGGTGGGAGGGGGAAGATTAATAATCAAATCAGTCTTAGCCTTATCAACCTCAATCCCATCTTTAGAAATAACATGGCCCAAGACTATTCCCTTTCTAACCATAAAATGGCATTTCTCCCAATTCAGAGTCAAATTTTTCTCCCTACACCTTTCCAGCACTTTTCTCAGATTAAACAAACAGTCATCAAAGGAAGACCCAAACACAGAGAAGTCATCCATGAAAATTTCCAAGCAGTGTTCAACTAAATCCGAGAAAATAGAAATCATGCAACGCTGAAAGGTAGCAGGGGCATTGCAAAGTCCAAAAGGCATACGTCTAAAGGCATAGGTTCCAAATGGACAGGTAAAAGTAGTCTTCTCCTGATCCTCGGGAGCAATAGAGATCTGGGTATAGCCAGAGTATCCATCTAAAAAGCAATAGAAGGAATGTCCAGCTAACCGCTCTAACATCTGGTCCAAGAAAGGAAGGGGAAAGTGGTCTTTCCTAGTGGCAGCATTCAATTTCCTATAATCTATGCAAACACGCCACCCAGATTGCACACGAGTAGGGACTAACTCGTTCTTGTCATTCCTGATCACGGTAATCCCGGTCTTCTTAGGAACAACTTGAACGGGGCTAACCCACTCACTATCAGAAATTGGGTAAATGATCCCATGGTCCAACCACTTTAGCACTTCTTTCCTAACCACTTCCTGAAGAGTAGGGTTCAAACGCCTTTGACGTTCACGGTAGGGCTTAGCATTGTCCTCTAGATGAATCCTATGTTGCACAATGGAAGGACTAATACCCTTAATATCCCCTAAGGTCCAACCCAAGACTTCCTTGTTCTCTCTAAGTAAGGCAATCAACTTAGTCTCTTGATCCCTGTCTAGGTCAGAAGCAATAATGATAGGCAAAGATTCATTGGGGCCTAGAAATGCATACTTAAGAGAATCAGGAAGGGGTTTCAGTTCAAGAGCAGGAGAGGAAACAGTTTCAGAAGCAGACTCAGAAACAGCAGTGAGCGAACAATCAGCAGTAGAGCACAAGTCATCAAACTCAAAAGCATCATACTCAGGCTCATCATTCACAAGAAATGACTCATACTCAACAGCAAACACATCATCATAAGCATCATCAAATATAGAATCCTCTACCCAGTGAAGAGTAGAGAACTCTATATCATCGAAACCAGAGGGCTGCTTTTGCAGGTTAAAAATGTTCAACTCTACAGTCATGTTACCAAAAGACAGTCTCATCATGCCATTCCTGCAATTAATGAGGGCATTGGCAGTAGCCAAGAAAGGACGCCCTAGAATCACGGGGATTTGACTAGCAAAGTTAGACACTGTCTCAGTCTCAATCACAACAAAGTCCACAGGGTAAATGAATTCACCCACTCGGATCAGCACATCCTCAACTACACCCCTAGGCAATCTGGTAGACCTATCAGCTAATTGAATGACCATCTTAGTAGGCTTAAGCTCACCTAACTCTAGCCTCTCATACTCAGTGAAGGGAATTAAATTGACACTGGCCCCTAAATCAAGCAAGGCTCTATGAATGAGCTGATCCCCTATAACTATGGAAATAGTAGGGCAACCGGGGTCCTTATACTTCACCGGAATTGGATGAGATAGAATGGAACTCGCACTAGAGGCTAAGAAAGCCTTTTTAGGGACATTGGTAGCTCTTTTGGTGGTGCACAAATCCTTTAAAAACCTAGCATATGGAGGCATCTGCTGAATAGCATCGAGCAAAGGGATGTTGATCTTGACTTGAGAGAATGTCTCTCTCATCTTCTCAACATGGGCTTGGTCTTTCTTCTTAAGCCTATGGGGAAAAGGAGGCAAAGGCATATGGACTTTTTCCGAAGAAGAAGGAGAAGAAGAATGACCCTTAGAAGGAGAAGGGTCAACTGACTCAGAGGTGTCTTTCTTTTCAAGCTCATCTTTTTTAGATGATGACTCATGAGAATGGTGAGAAGTATCAAAATCATTGGGGACACCATCAATAGCATCCCCTGACTCACTGGATGAGCCAGTCGGTGAAGAAGAAGAAGAAGATTTCTCAAAGAATTGGTGAGGATACCTACAGGGCTCATTGGGACTTCTAACCTGGTTATCAATCTCTCAACCAGAACGGAGGGATATCACTGCATTCACTTTCCTTACAGACTCACTAGGGTTACCAAAAGATGAAGAGGTGTGACCCTTAGGGTTCACCTCAGGCTGACTTGGGAAAGTACCTGGCTCCCTAGAAGATGATGCTAACTGGGAAAACTGTTCAGTCATCATTCTCATCATTCTTTCCATGTTAGCATTAATCATTCTCTCCACATTATTATTAATTCTCCTCTCCATTTTATCAATATCACTATAACCAGGAGGAGGTTGAACTTGAGCTACAGGAGGTGGAGGTCTAGGTGCATTTGGTACACCTGGAAAAATAGGTCTCTGAAAGGAACTAGAAGGGTGAAAGACGGACTGGGAGTTAGGAACCGCAGCATTTGGTCCATTACTCCAGGAGAAGTTAGGGTGATTTCTCCACCCTGGATTGTAAAAAGGTGAGAAAGGGTCGTTCTTAGGTCTCTAAAAGGCCACACTTGCTTGCTCTTGCCCAGTTGCTAACTGATGAGCAAAGTAGGAACAAGCACTCAAGGAATGATCTAAGGCCTGACAATGAGAGCAATACGCTGAAGAAGTCTGAGGTAACTGAGTCATTTGTGGAGTCAATCCTTTCAACATGTTTTCTAAAGCAGCAACCTTAGACTCTAAGTGACTCATATCAGAAACAGAATGTAGCCCACCCTTAGCAATCCTCGAACCTAAACTGTCATCCCGAGCGGTTTTCCACTGCATAGTTTTCTCAGCTAAGTCCTCTAGAAATTCCCAAGCATCTGTGGCGCTCTTAGAAAGAAAGCCACCCTGACACATAGACTCTACCATGGTTCTAGTCTATTGGTCAAGTCCTTCATAAATAATCTGACACAAGCGTGCCTCGTCTAGACCATGATGGGGACACTGGGCCAACAAATTCCTGAACCTATCAAAATATTTCCAGAATGATTCCCTATCAAGTTGCACAAATTGATTAATCTCATTCCTTAGCTTAACAGTCTTGGCATTAGCAAAATATTTTCTTAAGAACAATTTCACAAAATCATTCCAAGAAGCAACAGAATTAGCAGCCAAGCCATACATCCAACGTTTAGCAGAATCTTTCAAAGCAAAAGGAATTAATTTCATGCGTACAACATCAATGGGAATATTAGGAAAATGCATCATAGAACATACTTCTTCGAATTCCCTCAAAAACAAATAAGCATCCTCTAAGCCAGTGAATTTAGGGAGCATCTGAGTATAGTGAGGTCTTAATTCGAAGGTCACATTGGCTCCAAGGTCAGGTATAGTGAAGCAAGATGGTAAAGCGGTCCTAGGAGGGTAGAAAATCTCACTCAAAGGTCTTTCTTGTGCCATTTCTTCTAATTCAAGCTTGGGTTCAGATTCGGCTTCTAATTCAGGGTCAGGTTCAATTCTCACAAGTCTATGGCTTTCAGGATTTCTAACCCACCCAATCATATAAATCTCACACCCTCACCAAAGGTTCAGTTTTTTTTTTTTTAATCTTTAATTTTTTTTTTTTAAAAAAATTTTTAATCACAAAACATCAAAATAGATGAGAAAACTAAAAACGCTATTAAAATAGAAATAAACAAACCGAAATCAAAAACACAAACACAAAGAAACTAAAAGAAAAATAAGAAATAAAACTACACCTAAACACCCTAATTCTAAGAATAAAAGTAAAACAGAAATTAAGACTCCTAAAATTAAAACTAAATATACAGAAAAATCCACACAATCACAAAGGACATAAATATAATTTTTTTCTCGATTTTTTCTGTCCCCAAACAGTGCAGAAAATTGCAAACAGAATATTATTTCTAAAATTCACAGAAAAATCATGACAGCTCCAAAAATTCCAGAAAAATTCACACGCACCCTAAAAATTATTCTAAATCTAGGAAAAATATTAAAACAGAAAAAATGACACCAGAATTTCCCCAGAAAATTCGAACAGATGCTGAATTTAATGAAAAATCTGCACTGAAAAATTTTTTTCCCCTTCCGGATCAGTTCTATTTTGCCTCTTTTGCTGCACAAAAACAAAATTCGTTAGTACTGTTTTTTTTTTTTAATAACAATGAAAGCATCTAAAAATTAAAATTAAACCAATCCTAACAAAAACAAAAATCAAAATCAAAAGATAAACTAAATTCAAAATTAAAACTAAACTAAACTACTAAAAAAAAAAATTAAATAACGACTCAACGACAACTAAAAAGAAAATGACTCTAACAACTCTAATAATCAAACTATGACTCGATGTAACCAAATTTCACAATGCCATCCCCGGCAACGGCGCCAAAAACTTGTTGTGGTTTTTCGCAAGCGCACGGTTTATCGCCGTAGTACTAACGGGTGTCGATCCTCAGGGATGATTGTGAAATTAGATTACTAAAAATTTCTAAACTAAACTAAAACTAAATGCTAGCATTGTCTAATACTAAGATCAGGTTATTCTACCAATTACTAAACTAACTAAACAATATTATAAAAATGAAGAACCAAACAGCAAATAGTTTTAGCTACCAACACTTAGCTGTAACCCTCTGTTTTCATTCACTTCCCAAACAGAGCACGAGGGAAGCAGAGCAATTGAGTACCAAAATGCGGATAACGACTTGCAAAGGCCCAAGATTCAGACCCAGGTCATCCAACACCTCGAATCAGAATCCAAAAACAAGAGTAATGAGAGCTTGAATTCGAATGAATGCTTCAACCACTAGGTACTTTCCACGCAAATCAACTAAAATTCAATAACTAACTAAAATGAATTTACAACTTGAAAACTGAAGATGGAAAAGAAAGTGGAAAATTGAAGGCTCAAAACGACCTACTCTGCACGCCCCTACTCCTCTGTTTTCGGCCCCCCTTTGAAGCGCACCGTCGACCCCTTCATTACCCCCCTTTTACTGTTTGAAACCGCCAAATTAATGGTGATGACGAAAGATAACCGAATATGGGATTAATGTGATTAATCATGAAAGAGGAGAGAGATGGATTCCATGGCTGTTGTTGTAGGGAACGAGGAAGATTGAAAGGCCCTGTTCGGTTTTTCGACCTGAGCTTCGCAGGGGAAGAAGAAGAAGAAGGGTCGAGGGGTGTGGGGTAACGGATGAGTGGACTCATTATGATGAAGGAGAAAAATAATGGAGAAGAGTGTGGCGGTTATGGTGGAAGGAGTTGAAGAGCCTGCATTTCCCCTGTTATTACTTTCGGATTTCTGGGTCGTGACTTGATGAGGGAGAAGAAGAAAGGGGATGGGGGAATAGCTGGCAAATCACGTGTGAGGCACGTGTGAAAGAAAAAAGAAGAAGGGCAAGGCAAGGGGAAAGGACTGGGCTGCTGTGCTGGGCCACCTCTTTTTCATCTTCTTCTCACTCAATTGCTTGTTATGACCCAATCCAGTTTTGATTCAATTTTCTCTTTTTTTTCTTCAAGCAATTTATTCATCCTTCAAATTTTCAAACATCCTACAAAATAAGAAAAATAACATTAATATTCTAATTTAGTAATTTATTCCAAGCAAATCTTAGATAATAAAAGGGTATAAAATTATCATAATTTTAGGTTGAACACTTGCACTACACCCAACACTAGTAGAACTTTTTATGAAAAGAATTAAGGAAAGATTTATGGATTCCTTGCCGTCTTGACCTAGGATGAACAAGTTGCCACCAAAGATAGGAAGTCTACTAATCTGCATCTCACCAATTTTAGCGTCATACCCTGCTATAGAGGCCTCTACACGTCGGACCTCTATGGGCATCACGAGATGTGATCCTCAGCCGTCAATTTGCAAATGCCAGTTGTGAAAAAAAACTGTAAAATAATAAAATAGGCAAGAGCTGAGAAATCACTGATTAGAGGAATGATAGGGCCAATTAGATTAGTCTTAGCAAATAACAAGTAGTATATAGCATGAGCAAAATTCAAGGAAGTTTCTCGCTCCTCAAAGGATGCATCTACTCTAACTTGAGGGTGACCATAAGTAGGGTCAAAAGAGGATCATTCGAAGTAAGTGAAAAGATCAGCCCAACACCACCTTCCTAGTCGCCCCTAAGTACCATACGTGCTTTAGACAAGGCTCATAATAACACCTTCGGCTAGGATAACATTCAGTCTCTCTTGAAGGAAGTTGGAGGACCTCCACTCTAGATCAAGGTAAACTGGCAACCACAAAGAGGACCAAAGGGTTAAGAGGACCCCAAACTAGAACAAGGCCCCAAAGATGAGTATATACTCACATTATCATGTGCTAAGTGCTTTAGATGAGTTATGAACTGGTCAATGTCTCTAAGGTGCCCCAACTCCCTATTCACAAAATGAATCATCCATCACCCCATGTTAGGGACCCTATTAGGTACACAAAGTTGAGTGAACATCCTTAGGAAAAAAAAAAAAAAACTTTGTAAACTATGGGTATAAAAGGACAAAGCTGAAGTAACATAAGTGAGCTTGAAAATAAAATAGCAAGAGAAGGAACAAAGCAAGAAAAGAACTCACACCTTTAGCACCCATTAGAAACCACCTAGGTTGGCGTCCATGACCCATGCCCCATCCTACCTCAAGCTGCTCTCAAGAAGGAATGAAATGTCGCATAGGCTATCTGCCTCGAATAAAGCCTATAGAGATCCCAAAAATTGTAGAGGGTGCAAAACATATGGAGATTGACCCGATTTACTATGTCCACAAAGAAGGTTGAACCTATTAATAAGACTATGAACACATGAGCCTATTGCTTCATACGAACCACTCCTATCTGAGGGGCTGCCTCTAATTAGAAATATTCAATGGAATTCACTCCAAGGTACATCACAACGTAATGTCCAAACATTTCCATTAACTTGCCTCCATCCTTAGAGTGATATCGTATCATAGCAGCCTGTCACCAAAGCCTAAACCCATTAGTACGCGAAAATCATAAAGGGTTAACATCATTTCACCCATGGGCAAGTGAAAAGTATTTGTAGTGTCCCAAAACTACACTAGTAGCCCTTTCATCATTACACGTTACTACTATTCAAACTCTTTCAAAAATTAATGAAGGGATGGAAGATAGTATTGCTCTCAACATCTTTTTGGAGCACTTGATAGATCATATGGATTTTATAAACTAATCCATATGCTTTTACAAAGTGTCTATCCTACAAACCACATGTATACCATATAAGATGATACAAAGACTCTGAGAGGCATACAAGTCAAACATAAATCAAAAGGACTCAGCATTGTCGCTACCAGCTAGGAGATCATCTATCCTATAAACTAATCCATGTGCTCATTGCCATTCCTGAAATATAAGAGGTTACGAGTGTTGACCAATACTTAGGTACCTAAGCTAGGATCTTATAATCACTCTCTCATAAACAAATATCACTATGACACCATTGTCACTACTAGCTAGGAGATCATTTATCTAGCCAAGTAGAACAACAAAAATTATGGAAGTGTATGTAAAGGAGAAGGTTTACGCAACATTCAACTAAATGCAGAAGTGGAAGATTCATGCTCGCATGGTGATGAAAATTTACATGGAGCTACCCAATTACTTTTTTGGGACAATGAAAAGATTAAAAGCCCATTAAAATAATTTAAGTGTCCATCGTGACAAGAGACGACAAAACTCGTCCAAATCAAACTAAATATAATAGATTTCGGCAAAACATGCCTAAATGACTACATATGACCCATAATTAGTATGTATAACATGGTTTTTGGCTGAAACATGCAAAAGTTATGCTAAAACAAGCACATGCAGTGAAACCAGGAAAAGGGGTTCGATCCCTCAGGTTAATACAAACCAAATTTCACCAAAACTGCGTTGGCTATGAAATTATGCTAAATTTCACTCATAGTAGTTCTCTACATTATTAATGTTGTAAGACAAAGGTTATAATTACGCATAATCACCTGAACACAGAGGTTTCACATCCAAACCACAACACCCATAATTCCTCTAAGCCTTAAAAAACCTCCAAATTCAAGCCTGAATCCAAGCAAATACATGGATAATTAACTTAAGAAACTAAGAATTACCTTAGTTTGATTCCTTGGGAGGTTGGTCTGAGCAATAATTAAGGTTTGAGTGAGGGAGACAATGATAATGCGGAAGGAGTGGCACTTACAAAATAGGGACTACTTTCCCCTTTTTATAGGTAACAGGCCTAAGTAGTCCACCACCAGCAGTGCATGACATGTCGTTAAGACCCAGTGGCTGGGTACCAGTGCTAATTTCTACTCAACAAATAGGTTGTTGGGTCTTGTCCATCCAATATAAGTGGGAGCCCAGTAATATATGCACATTTACACGCAGACACACTTGTTCCCCTACATTTTCAAATGGCACAGTACATTTCTAAACATTTGGTTTCTTTTATAATAGGCACATGGACATAGACTAATTTTGCCCTTTTCCTTCATGCATATAAGACTTTTAGGTCTCGGTTGGGGAACATCAACATTGATAACTTTTCACCCTTTGCCCATTTGGGTTTCATATCCCGAGGCTGCTGATAGGCTTAAAACAATCACCTATACCCATACGGGATGCCCAGTTCCTTATTTAGGTTTAGCCTCAAAGCATTTGCAACGTTACCTTTTTTCTATCCTAGAGGGTATTTGGGTCCTAGGACAGGCAAGAATAACCCAAAATAGTTTCACACAATACGTAGATTCACAATTCCATTCCTCATTATACATCATATATGCGTTTATCCCTAAATAACTTGGATGAGCAGGAAACTTACATGCATTCTACACGACATAGCATTCCCGGTTTCACCACGACCAATGTAGGGGCTTCTACAAAGATATACATATGTCATCAGAGTACTGAATGACCATATTGAAGAATGACCTCAATATGATGCAACGATTAATATACGCTTTGATCTCAAGGCACATCTGCTATAAAAAATTAGGCAACCTAAGATATTATTTGCATAATTGCTTGAATTCTATTTAAATGTTTTATTGTTTGTAAGTATTTAATTATTAATATCATTGGTTAATTAATAGCCTCAGGCTTTCACAACTGAAGTTCAACTACATTGAGCTCTTATGATCAAGGAACTTAACTAGCTTGTCCGAGATGGACCTTTATTGGAGCACAAAATTTGTATAGCTTGAATTAAGGTTAAAACAAATTTCCAGATTTTTTCAGTGAAATTTTAGTTATTCGATAGCAAATATTTAATTTCATGATAAAATGACATAACACAAATTACGGTACAAAATTTGTTAATCATATACTAGAACTTTGGATATGTATTAATCCTTTAGGATACTATAATTTACCATAGTGCACTGATCTAGATCAATTTAATTATCTATGATTTAATTAATCAAGTAGTCATGCCAATTGTTCAATTTCATAATGTGTGATTTCCATATTTTAACAATTGAGTGATGGTTCGAAAGCAGATTGAAATATGTCCCAAATTAGGATTAAGACCAAAAGCACTTTTCTTGAGAGGGACAGTTGTAATGAACAATACTAGAGTTAGAGAATGTCAACATTAAAGTTTGAAAGAGTGGTTTTTACATTACGAAAGAAGGAATGCAATGGTGAACACATTAAATAAAGGCTAAAGAACCACTCTTCAAAACATGAGATTCTAAGAACTGGTTGAATAGCTATCAGAAAAGTGAGTTCAAGTGAACACCCTTAGACCAACTAAGAACCGTTATAGAGAAGCATCCAGCAAAATATTCTAAGGTACCTAGCCACCACGTCTTCAACATCCTCAAATAGTCTCATTCTCATTTTCTATAAAATAGAGGCCTTGTTGAAGATGGACAGTAGACAACATACAAGAACAAAGAGCTTAACCCTTACTCTAAGTGTTATTGTTCTCATCAGAGATCCAATAGTTGTAATCTTTGTACACACATTTGAGATTCCTTACAAGACAAAAGGGTTATAAGAATCCTGCTTATAAATGAAAGGGTTGACAATAGCATCATTCTTCCTAAGTGGGCACCTAGAAGCAATCACATCAAGAGAGGTCTTAAAGGGTTTATTATAGTTAAGGTCCTTAGGTGGATGCTTGTAAATTATTTAAATCATAAAGACTGATCCAAAAGTGATGAATCTTAAAGAAGGACCCTTAGGTAGTGATGAAGCCTAATTAGAGGGGTGAACCTCATGGACAAACACCATAGGTATTACTTTCTGCATTACTTTCTTACTACTTTACTTCCTTGGTATGTTTGCTCAATGTCCTTGGCTTTATTATTCGTTGTCCTTGAGTTTGCTATTATTTGTTATATTATGCAGTTATGTTTTTATTTGCAAATATTTGTGAACAGCTTATTCACCCTCCTTTAAGGTAACTAAGCTTACTTGGGCTAAATAGTTGGTATTACAGCTAGTCTTACCTCTTAGTGACATAACCATAAAGTGAGCAAAGATCAATGTCTTCCAAAAAAATGGCTAAATGGCTGAGATTAGTGAAGGTAGATCTATGCCTAGACCTCCATAAGTTTTTAGAGCTTACTTTACTCATTAGAAGAGACTTTAATGGAGTCCTACCTAGCTAAGACAGCGAGGATGCTCAAACAAGTCCAAGAAGTCCAAGATCAACATCCAAAGTCCAAAGGAAAGCTCATATTTTGCAAAGAGCACAAAAAGAAGCATCTGGGTTCAAAGCTTATTTCAAGCTCGGTTTTGTGTTCTTAATTACTTAGGCCTCCATGTGGTTTAAGTCCTAATTTTTTTGTATATATTCATTCCCCAAGATGTTAATTATTACCTAGTCCAATTGAGAAAACCATGTTAAGTTATGTGCAAGTTGAAGAACCAGACACTTTCTGTAAATCGCGCTAGATAGAGCCCGGCTCTGACCGGTTTGAATTATCTATGCGTTTGGACTAGCAAATGAAGTCGTAAACCAGCCATTCCACTTGAAGGAGTTAGGAGACATCCTGAGGTTTCCATCCGTATAAGAAAATCCAGATCATGCTCACTTTTTGCGTGGGATATGTGTCGAGCAAAAAAGCCTGCATTATGCCCGGGAGGAGCTAATTGGTGTATTTGGTGGTTGCTATCCTTTCAACCACCTAATCTGGTCCTAGTAGCATGATTAACTAGTTAAAGGGAGCTTGGAGACAATCATGGGCCTTTCAAGTCAGCCAAATGAAGAACCAATGAGGAATAAGGAAGGAAAGGCAGAATGTTCCCATTGGTCAGTCGTAAAGCACAAAGGAAACAAGGCAGCTTTCTCCTTTACCAGCTACTTACTTGCTTAATTACTTGATTCATAATGATTTTAGGCTTAAAACCAAAGGTTACACTGCAAGAAAAAAAGGATTGGGCCCCGAAATTTTTATTAAAAGGCGACAAAATTAATTTTGACGTCCTTAACTTAAGAAATGGCATGAAAATAATTTTGTGGTCTCTGTCCATAATTAAGGCGACAAAAGGATATTTTCGTAGCCCTTTAGTATGAATGAGATGTCATTTTTTAAATTTCGTCACCTACTAGCAAAAAGAAAAAAAATCACGCGCTCAGTTTCTTCCACTCATTTTCGTGAAATTTTGAATGAAGATTTCACTTAGTCTTGCTCAGACCCTCACCCAACCTAATGCTCGCTCCTCTTCATTTCGCTCCATCCCTTCACTTAGTCCCCCTCTTCATTTCAGTCAACACTCTCACTTAATCCCCCTGACCTAACCCTCGCCTGAAGTTCGGCCAAGGCGGTGCCTGAAGTCTGGCTTGAAGGCGTTCAAGCCTGCTGACGCTCAAACCTGGTGCAGCTATTTGAAGGGGTCACTCATTCACTTCGATTCTCAGGTATTTCCTAAATAACGCTCATCCTTGGTCGATTTTGTTCGATGCTGTTCGATTTTGTTCATTTTTGTTCATTTTTGTTTGATTTTGAAGGATGGGCACTAGTTGTCTTCAGATTTCGGCCTAAAGGAGTTCACAACGGTGAACAATACTCATGCTATTTCATTTTTATGTTACTTTATTTTTATGTTTATTATTTTTAGTCGGTTTTTGTTCTATGGTTGAATGAAACCCTTTTTGTTTTTTTCAAGATGAAGTCTCTGATTGATTTATTTATTTGCTGATTCACAAAGATCTCGAATTTGGGTGTTTTCGTATTTGATTTAAGCTCTTATTCGAATTAAGTGTCTTCCAATGTGATAAAGTGTAAATATGATTAAACAATATGCTAGTGGTGGTCTTGTTATGTGGGTGCTCTATGAATTCAGTTGGGTTTTTCAATTTTTGATGCATAATGAGCATTTTACTGAGAACAAGAGAATTAAGCTCTGATCAGTTCAAGTTTCTTGATAAATCATCTGAAAGTGTCTGATTAGTGATTGAGGGAGTCTTGATTAGGTGAACTCCTCATTTGTCGACCCAAATTTGCAAGGGTAGCTTTTTTTATTTCACAGTACCCCAACTGTTATTGTTATTTTAACTTGTTTATTATGTGATATGGTTGCTGTAAGAGCTAGCCCTCCATCTATATCTTATGGATCCTGTGTGTATGGGTATATCTACCTGAGTTGCTAGCTGAGCGTCAAAAACTTAGTCCATTTATACCTCTGCTTTCGTAGTGCTATCGGCTGTTAACTGAAGGTGAGTATCACTTTCACCTATTGGTATCTAACAGATTAGACAACAAGCTGGTCTAGCTTCCATAGAATGTTCCTTTATATTATTTTATATGTTGCGCTGACTTTTTGGCGAGCTTACTAACCTGTGTTTGTTTCAATTTCTCTTTGTTTCTTTAAACAAATTGAAATGGATTGTCACCCTATGTGTTGGGTGTTCATGCATTGATCAATTGGCCTAACTCAGCTTGCATATTAGAGATTATATTGTGTCTATTAAAAAGTTTGTAACTTCAATGATACGGTCAAGTGATCATCATTGCCTCTCACCAATCATTTCACCCTTGTTGACTTCTGATACCGCTCTCTGCCTCTCTCTCAGTCTTCATTTACTGCCCCTTAGGCCATCCATAATGACCTCTAAGGCTCTGAAGATCAAACATAGGACAGGCAACAAATGCCTTAACATATTTGGCTCACATTTGTTTTATTTGGAACCTCATTTATTGAAAGAAGTACTCAATCCATAACAAGTTTAGAATCATTTCAACTTTTTAACGCAAATAGAGTGTTAGTCTCTTAATAAGAAAACAAAAAATATCCAAAATAATTTAAAATGCAACTTATCTACAATCTAAAACACAAGCTTTATTTTGGACACTAACCCAGAATTTTCCCCAAAACTTTGATGTAATAGCTTGATTTTTAAAGTCTTCTAATTGCAGATTTCAGAGTATTTTGATTTTCGTAAATCAACTCTTTAAAACCAAATGTAGTTACTAGCATGCATAAGGCCTTTGAATTAAGGTAACTATTCTCCATTTATTAAAATTTTATCCATACAAGCATAATTCAATTAGGTTTGGTTAAGTTTTTTCACATCTTCGAGATTCAAACATCTGTGTTATATTCAGGGGTTCAGTCTGCCCCTCATCTATGTTACTGTAACGGAGAAGCTGAGTAAGAAGCAATAGAGAGATTTCAAGATAGCTATCCTAAGGGCTTTAGCTAGCTCCCCAGCTTCTCCTTACCCTCTTGAAGGAGGAGCTTTGTTAGAGAATCAGGGGGTGCATTCTCACTTGAGAGATAAGTATAACGTTCCTAGCTTTGTTCATATGTCCAACACTTTCCAGGTTGGTTGTGAGCTTCTTCCCCCCAAAGGTGAGGTTTCTATCCTCAATGCGAATGAAGCTCCTTATTAGAACTTAGAGGCCTTAGAGACTATGCCCCTTAAGGAGCCTTTGGATAACAAAGCTAGAATTTTTTCCTGACTTAGCTTCAAAGTGTGTTGTAGTTTATACCCCTTAAAAAGCTAAAAGAATTTACTTGTGTCTGGCATCACTACTAGCAAAATTTTTAATATTTAGCTATGATAAGATGTTAAACATAGTTTTTTCTATACTTTAGGCTTAGATCATGACATAATAGAAATCTGTTGGTATTTTATTTTCGTATAGCCACACTCTCAGAGTATTATAAGTGTTCACTTTGGGTACACAATTTATTTGGGGCAGCATAAAACTATCCTAAGAAACTTTCATACTAAGAATTTTAGCTAGTATTTGAACTAGTCTAAAGTTATGCCCAGGCCACCTCTTCTTAAGTTGCTAGTATTAAAGTTTTTCTTCTAGGAGCTTCACTTAGCTGAGGCTTCTAGTTGGTGGTAGGCTAGCTTCTAGTAATAGGCTTGAGGTCTTGCCTTAATCTTGCTACATCTTTGCTTAAAATCCTCTTCCAATCCTCACTCCATATAGGAAGCTTCTTCAAGTTCTTCAGTTAAGAGGACTTCTTCTAGCCAGACCCCTAGTGGAGGGTCAAGGTTCATTGCTTTGTGAATAGCTCATACTTATCTAGGTTATGTATAGATTGTCTGCCTCTTGTTCCTACAAGAGTTTGCTGGAAGGAAATGTCTCCTTACTGTTTGAAGGTTCTAGATGTGCACTATAACATCGCCTGACATTCCGAGGTTGCTCCAAGATTTTGGTTGTGAAACCTTCATTAGACTCAAACTACATTTATAGGGCATAAGTTGAGATAGTAGCCTTTATGGAATTGAATGCTCATCTTTCACTGATAATACTTTATACAAATGTTGTATCCACCAACATAAAGTCTATACCCACGTGATGGATTAGGCCACTCTCCCCTACCTTTCACTACAAGAAAATTGATATTAGGCGGCGAGTTTTTAGAATATGGGCATTGACATTTATTTTGTCATTTTATTATGTTCTATGGGCCTCGATACCAAATCTGTCGCACATTTTTTCTGAAGGATGTACTGATAGCTTCTTTTTGTTTTGATCATTTATTATCTTCAACAAATTAGTTGTGACTGATTTCTTATTAGGTTTGTGTCTCTGAAGGATGTACTGATTTCTCTAAAGGATGTACTGATTTCTTATCTTGAACAAATCCACTCTCGTATTAGTTCTGCTAATAGCTTCTTTCTATTTTGATCATTTTTTCAAATTTAGTTGTGACTGGAGGAAGAGAAATTGAAGATACTGTTTGTTTCAGAGTAGGTGCATGACGTGGAACTTTATAGTATTTAGTTGATCAATTCATGTCTGATGGTGTTTATATTAACACAATCCTATCATATCATTAAGGGGTTTTTAAATTATTTTTGTTCTAACAGTTCGTTCAGGGATGGATAGGGATCGAAGTTGGATGAATCATAGGGGAATTAGTGATAGAAGAAAACCTGATTATATAGCAGGTGTTAATGAATTTTTAGAGCTTGCCTTTGGTGGCAAGGAAGATGGAACAGAGGTGAGGTGTCCATATGTGAATTGTAATTTGTGTTTGTTTCATAATCGAAGAACGATTCATAATCACTTAATAGTTTGAGGTATATTGAGGAATTATAATCCATGGATACATCACGGAGAATATGAATATCATATCGATAGTAGTGATGATAGGATAGAAGAAGAAACATCAGATAGAGCTGAAAGTTTTCTGGCCTGTGATGATATGAGGCCATTAGTGCGCAAAGCAACGAATGTTATGAACTTTGGTAATTTGGAGTCTGTTGAGGACCATACAGAGAATGAGGGTGGCCAAAATGAGGTGCCAAAAGAGTTTCACAAGCTTATAGAAGATGCCGACGCAGAGTTGTATCCTGGTTGTAAGACATTTACTAGGTTGGAGTTCATCGTGACATTACTTCATTTAAAGTGAGTTGCAAATGGAGTGATAAATCATTTTCTATGTTGCTTAGGTCACTTCAAAGTACATAAAAGTACATAAATGAGATGATGTCAAAATTACGTCAAAACTCCTGGTTGACGATAACTTTCCTGAAAATTCTTATGAGATAAAAAAGTACATAAAAGCCTTAGGATTGGATTATGTCAAAATCAATACATGTATCAACCACTGTATTCTATGTTGGAAAGAGAATAGAGACCTAGATGAATGTCCAAAATGTTATGTGTCTCGATGGAAAGAGAAAGTCAATATGGAAGGTGATAATGACATCGGCGTGGATGACGAAGGGACTTCAAAGGAAGAAAGAGTGCGACGCCTAGTCCTTAGGCATTTTTCATTAATAACAAGGCATGGAAGCATGTGAATGAATTATATCCTGCATTTTCTTCAGACCCGCAAAATATAAGGTTGGCCTTAGCTTCTAATGGGTTTAATCTAGCAGCACAAATGAGTAGTCGATATAGCATATGGCCGGTAATCTTGGTGCCCTACAATTTGCCTCCTTGGATGTGCATGAGTAGCACTAATTTTATGCTTTCTTTGATAATTCCTGGCCCTAAAGCCCTTGGTAATGATATTGATGTATTTTTACAGCCACTTATAGATGATCTTAAAGTGCTGTGGGAGGTTGGGGTAAGAACATATGATGCTCATAGCAAAGAGTTTTTTTGATATGTTTGCTATATTGATGTAGACAGTGCATGACTTTCCAGGCTATGCCAATGTGTCTGGTTAGAGTACGAAAGGATTTGTTACTTATCCTAATTGTCATATGGACAGATGTTCTGAAAGGCTATGTCATGGAAAGAAGTGCTGTTATATGGGACATCGTAAGTTCTTAGAACCAGATCATAAATGGAGGACCAACAGGGCATCTTTTAAGAAGAGACCTAAAAAGGCCTCCTCCTATTTCCCTAAGGGGGCATGATTTTTGTGAACAACTTAGCAATTGTGAGAATGATTTTGGAAAAGATCTACAGGGTAAGTGAAAGAGAGGTGATAGATATTTGGAGCACCAATGGAAGAAGAGAAGTATCTTTTATGAACTTCCATATTGGAGGCATCTATTAATTCGGCATAACTTGGATATAACGCATATAGAGAAGAATATACGTGATAATATTCTGGGGGCATTACTTGATATGCCTGATAAGAATAAGGATTCATTAAATGCTAGATTGGATCTTATAAAAATGAATATGCCTGATAAATTGCGAGCTAAGTTGATTGGAGACAAGTGTCAAGTTCTAAAAGCACCATTTAACTTGATGTTAAGTGAAAGAAGAAAAATGGTTGCCTTATTGTCGAGTTTACGTATCCCAGATGGATATTCTTCTAACATTTCACGATCTGTGACATTAGATGATGGAAGGCTTTCGGGAATGAAAAGTAATGACTGTCATGTTTTCATGCAAGACTTGCTTTTGCCTGCATTTCGAGGTGTGTTGGATGAAAAGGTTCTTGAACCTCTAGTGGAACTTAGCAATTATTTCAAGAAGTTATGTTCTAGAGCCTTAGATATCGACATTCTAAAGCAAATGGAGAAAGGTATTGCAATTACTCTTTACAAGCTAGAGCGTATATTTATTCCAGCATTCTTTGGTGTAACGGTGCATCTTGTTGTACATTTGGCAACTGAAGCTAGTTAGCTGGTCTTATTCCTTTTCGGTGAATGTATCATGTTGAAGGGTAATAAAATTCTTAAATTTCTAAAGTGTAATATCTTGATATTTTGAAAGCATGGATAACTAAAGTTCCTCATTTTTTCTTAGGGGAATGTGCATATACAAAACAGATGTGCGCAACAAAAATTGTTCTGAAGGATGTGTTGCAGAGGGTTATATTTAAAATGAATGCCTAATCTTCTGTTCTAGATATTTGTCTATGACGAAGACAAAATTCAACCGTGTAGACCGCAATGATACAATGGAAGTAGACCAACCCCACCATTCGTCCATATTTGCCAGGGCAGGAAAGCCAATAGGGAAGGTCAACTTTAAGCAATTAAGCTATGAAGATTGGAAATTAGCTCGACTATATGTCTTAAAAAATTGCAAAGAGGCAGAACCTTTCCATGAGTAAGAGTCTTTATATAGTGAGCTATATGTAGTTACAAATTAATGGATATGTTATTAATTGTGTGAATTTTCATATCATCAGTGAATATGACAGCGCACTGATGTATAAAAGCCTAAGTTCTCAAATTGGTTTGAGAGTAGAGTAAGATAATTTTATATTGCCAAATACTTTCACTATAAATTTTTCTTTATATCTTTCTCGCAATTGATTGTATGCATACATAGGTTGTACAACTTTGGCATGAAGGGGATCAAAGAGTGATGGAAGAATTGTTGTGTTTGGCCTAAGGTCCAATGAAAGGTGTTACTAGTTGTGAAGGATATATAATTAATGGATTTAGGTTTCACATAAGAAGGCGTCAACGAAATTGAAAAACACAAAACAGTGGTGTGGTAGTTGAGGGGGCAATAGAAAATGGAAAGAAAGATTTTTATGGTGTACTAAAGGAGGTCATTATGCTAAAATATGATGCCCTTAAAAATCATACAAGTCCAAAAGTTGTATTGTTCAAGTGTAGATGGTTTGATGTATATAATGAAGGGAGAGGCATTAAAAGGGACAAGCTTGGGGGAACACTTATAAATGTGATTCGTAACTTATAGACAAATGAACCCTTTGCTTTAGCTTGTCAAATCTGTCAAGTTTTTTATATTGCAACTCACAATGATCAGCAATGAAAATGGGTTATAACTATGAACCCGCGTTATTATTTTGATTTCCCTAATGTTGATGACGTTGATGGTTGTAATGAGTCATTATGGAAAAATATGGAGGTTGAGATAACTAATCCTATAGAGATTCAAGAGGGGGATGATGAAGAAATTCCTCTAGTTAGGGACGATATGGAGTCTGACATTGTTGATGCGGACATAGTTGATGCAAACCTAGTGGATGCTAATTTCATCCAGGACAATAATGATAAAAATGATGAGGATGTGGTGAGCAAGGATGATGAGGATGATAGGGATTCATTTAATAGGGACCTCGAAGAGCATGAACCAGATGATGGTGGTGGTAGTGTATAATGATAAGAAATATAGTTTTGCATTTGTTAGTATCTTCTAATTGATTTACAATTATCATATTTTTGTTGCTGATATTGTCATTCTTATATATAGGAATATGGCAGTCAATGCATCTTACTAGGTTGTAGTGCATAGAACTAGCCCCAACCCCTAATAAGTGACATTATTCAAAATGATGTGCAACCTCCTTTGACTTATAGGCAGAAAAGGAGAGCCCACCAAGCACTTCAAAATGGAAATTTTTTTTTTTCGGGTTTGGGTTTGAATATGTATGTAATAAGCTAAATTTACTAATGATGTTGATGATTACTTATTTATATAGAAATTTGAACCTCGCAAGTGTGGGCTAACTAGCGGCTTGAAGTCACTACGTAAGAGGGAGCAAAACCCTAATCTTAAGCCTTTTGCGAAGATCGCACCAGATATGGAACGTGTTGTTGGTAAAAATGCTAACCGCTTCATTCGTAAGTGTAGCAAGTGGGTGAAGGTATTCTGCCCACTGGGTTTAAGGTAATTTATTTTAATTTGTTTTGAAGTTGTTTGGCCAAGCTAACATAGATGCTTTTAGACTTTGAAGCACAAATTAGGCACTACCCAGTTATTATTCCACTACCCAATTAACTTAAACTCTTGCACTACCCAGTTAAGCAACCCTAATTATGTTTCTTGTAAGTTGTTGAACATAATCCTTCCCTTGCAGGAACTAGATTAGGATGGATAAAGATGCTAAGACAAGATAATTGGACAAAATCAAGGTAAATTTACAATTATATAGCTTATCATGTTGAATGCACGAAATCCAACAATAAGGCTAAATAAAATGCAATTAAGTCATTAGGTTCACTTTCACTTTTTTGTTTATGTTTTCATGTGCTCCAATCTAGGCAGAATGGAATTTGCCTACAGAAGCGGATGGAATTAATGTCGCCCATGCATTGGAACTACAATGTAAGCTATTGTTTAGAGGTTGGCGGTACAGGCTAAAGGAAGAACATTTTACCGGAAAGACTATTATTCAAGCTATTAGCAATAAGCCTCTAGAAGTGTACAAAGGCAAATGGGATTGACTAGTTAACCATTGGGCAGATCTAAAGCAGCAGGTATCTTATGATCTTATGATCACCCTTCATCTAAAGGCTCATATGAGGTTGGTTGTTTGATTATGGTTTGTTGCATTCATATTTACCATATTATCATCTTGTAGCATATAAGTGAAAAAAATTGGGCAAACAAGTCGAGGCAAAAGATAAAACCAGTGAATGGTGCTAAGTCAACTGCCAGAATTTATCATGATGAGGTGAGTTAGCGAAAGTAGCTTCATGTAGTCATATATTAGTATTTAACTATTTGCTTTAACTATGTTCTTTATTTTACAGATAATTCCATCACTAATGCACCCCCAAGACTCTTCTTAAGATCCCAACCATGACGGTGCACAAGATCCTATCCAACAAATTGATGAAGTTCCTGTATATGTTCAATTATGGGAGAGGATGAAAAGGTGTATTCGTATTCGTCTTTTTGTGTACCTAGCCTCTTTTAATATATGAACCAACGAATCTTATTTTATACTATTTGCTATATATATGTTGTAAATAGGTATAAAGATGGATCCTGGGATCCTGAAGCAGTGGTAAAGTATGAAGAATTCAAGAAACTCCATATGAGCTAAATCGAAAAGGAAGGTGCAGACAACTTGTCTCTTAAAGAGGCTTATCTCTTGGTTATGAAACAAAACCCAGGTTACCATAGAGGGCTTGGGCCTGATCCACAGCTGCCTAGAAAAGGTATAGGATAATCTACTAAGGTGAGGGTCGAAGTCGCTGCTGAAATCCAGCAATTATAGCAAAAAGAGGCTGCTCTGCAAGGTCAAGTTGGGGAGCTCCAAACAACCAACTCAAAGCTCAAAGCTAAAATTGAGCGCATGAAATCTAAAGCAATAGAGAGAGATAATTAACTCAGGAATTCATAGATAGAGAGTATAAACATAAAAGAGAAGCAATAGAGAGAGAAAAGAAAATTAGAGCAGAGGTCATGGAGATGCTACGTAATATGAACCGTGGTATATAAATTGCTCAGGTACATTACTTTTTCATTTTTTCTCAATTTATTTCAGTTTCTCCCCCCCTCTCTCTCAATTTTAGCTGGGTTGTTGTCTGTGTTTTTGTTGTCTGGATGTTATTGTTCTATTGGGTTGCTGTATGCCAAAGTCATGTTGTTGGGTTATTGAATATTTGTGGCTGTTTGGTCACTGTTGGTGGTTGCTGGGTTGTTGGATATTTATGGCTGCTTGGTCAATGTTGGTGGTTGCTGGGTCATTGGATATTTGTGGATGCTTGGTCAGTGTTGGTGGTGTGCTGTAATTTTAGGTCCCTTCTGATGGACTTAAAATTGTTCAAGGTTTTTTGTTGTAATTATTATGAAATTTGATAACTATACACGAAACTGTTTCGCATAGGTCTAGTCCCGTTCAATCATTAACAATTATGACTTCTGACAGTGTTCCTACTTCTCCTGAAGTAGTTACTCCTAGATCGAAGTATACAAATGATAATCTAACACAAGAATTCTTTGAATTAAAATCAGAATTCATTTAGAAAGCTGGCAATAAAGTATCCTTGTATCAATTGTACATATGATTTGTATTCATTCATGAATATATTTTCCTTTTTTTCTGTCTGAGATGAGAAAATAATTACACAGAAAGAACTAGGGGAGCATCCTGAAAAAGTTCAAAATGGCTTTTTTTTTGGTGGTGGTGGTTAGGCATGTTCCTAAAGATCATATTCCAATTATGTGACGATAACCTTAGTCACTTTCTTTAATTGTCTGATGGCCATAATATTGGAATCTCAACAATGTTGGGGTAATGGATGAAGAAATAGGAGTGATTAGGTTGGCCTTTTGGAAGAATCTCATACCTGTTACTTTTTTTTCCGGACGAAAAAGCGTTCATGATGAATTAATAATTCCTTAATTCATCCGGCATGAGGCCTCTGTTTTCATAGAACACGTCATCATCAGTGAATCCTTGGTTCACATTGCTTCAAGCCTCAAGTTATCCATAACACGGTGTGGATGGTCTAGTGCAGTAGTCTTATTCCCTTGCCTAAATTATAAAATTACAAAGAGATCGGTTCTGTTGGACTCTAGATTTAAAAACCGTTTATTGTTTTGCACCCTAGACAAAAGAAGCACAGGACAACATAGAAAAACATTTTACTTCAGTACTATGTAATCCAAGCTAAACAAAGTGACCAAGTTCGGCTATTTTAGCTGTCCAAAAAGTGGCCGCCCATGTCTCTTTCTTTTTATTCATGAAAAATATAAGCTTGTGTCACCTTTTATGTCCTTCATAAGGATATCAATCAAGTCATATCTGCCATTTGAACTAGTTTAGATATTTCTTCCTTCAAGCAAGTCAGTATCTTCTATTTTGAAAGCTATGCTTCAGGTGAATTACCCTTTAGATTCATGGATCTCTTTTGTCATTTCTTTAGGAGAGATGTTTTTTTTCTCTTTATTTTTTCTGGGTACTATATACATTTTTCAATAACCCTGCCAACAATATTTGTTAATTTGAATTGTTTGAAAGGCAGAAACATTAGTATCTGGTAATTTATAAAACTAATATTATAATGACTAGGAAGTGTAAAATTCTAAATCCTGCCTAGAAATTGGTATGCTTAATATCCTAGAACAGTAAGCACAAAATTTAGTGGAACTCCTGGTCCAATGAAATAGTAATCCAACTCCCTCTTCAACTCTAGCATGAAATTAAAGTGGTGCACCGCCTCTTCCATTTTTTCCTACAGAATTCTAGTTATCAAACTTCTTTCTTTATTTTGCAAGTTTTATAGAGAAAGTGGAATACTAATATGGCCCATTTGGAATAAGATATATGGGTACCTTCCCAAAGGTTCTGTTTAATTGATTCTTCTCTCCAGCTATATCATGATGCTTTATAGTTTAACTTTCCCATTTATATGTGTCACTATGAGTTGCCTTGTCATCATCTTGAGCACTGGTTTATGTTACATATTTCTATCAAGATTCAATATTATAGTATTACTTTCCTTTCCAAGTGCTAATTTGTTCTTCATTAGTACCAGCCTTGTCTCTAGTGCAAATAAAAACAAAGGCATGTTTTCTAGGTGCGTGTACATATTATTGAATCCGAGATAGGTATACTTGTTGTTTGGTCAATCTATTCCCTAAATTTTGTGTATGAAGTCCTCTTGAACCATATGATTTTCAAAAGGAAGATTAATGACAGATTTGCGAGACAACTTTGTTTTCCCACTATTGAAAATTAGCTTCTGGAACATGTCCCTTTTTATTAATAATAGATTTGATAGGTTTATTTATGGAGAGCTATGGACAACAATTTTTTGGGTATATGGAACAAGGCATGGTAGCAAGGAGTAGATACACATTCTTCTTAAAGAATGCAAGAGGTTAATGGGGAGCCTTGGAGACAAGTGGATTACCATTTTGCACATATCACATTGTAATATGTACAGTTCCCATATTTCACTTGTTTAGTACGTATCTGCTTCTTTTTCTTTTTTTGACAGTTTTGATAGGTTTATTTATGGAGAGTTATGGGCATCAATTTTTTGGTTATATGGAACAAGGCATGGTAGCAAAGAGTAGATACATGTTCATCTTAAAGAATGCAAGAGGTCAATTGGGAGCCTTGGAGACAAGTGGTTTACCATTTTGCAAATATCACATTGTAATATGTACAGTTCCCATATTTCACTTGTCTAGTATGTATCTGCTTCTGTTTTCCTTTTTTGTTAATATATATTGATGCCTTATTAAACATGTTTGTATATTTCAGATTATGATGTATCAAACAACCCAGGAAATCACACATTGGGTTATACAAAAAAAAAATCAGTGCCCAAAACTTCGAACAACCCAGGCAATGTCGCGGTCTTCTGCCAAAAAAAAATTTAATGCCCAAATCACACATTGGGCTAAGAAAACAGCAAATTGAGGCCTGTAGCACAAAGGGTGACAAAACATTTCGTGGTACTCTACATAGATAGGGCCATAAAACTGAAAACTGAAGCCCCAGAAAAAGATGGGCCACAAAAAATTTCGAGGTCCTACACATAGTAATGGCCACAAAAATTGAAAAGTGAGGCTGCAAATATTTTCATGGCGGCAAAAATTTTCATGGCCCTATGAGATATCTAGGCCACAAATCTGAAAGTGAGCCCATGTGCAACACAGGGCGATAAAAAATTTCGTGGCCCATATCCTCCATATGCGCATCGAACAAGATATTTCGTCGCCCTTTCTGTTGGCCTCGACATTCCGACGTCGAACTCACAACCAAATTCATTTCTTCGCCCTAATGAAAGGGCTTCGAATATTTCATATTGGGCGATAAAATTGCCCCTCGCCCAAAACCAATTTTTTGGTAGTGTTAACTAGACTCAATGGTTGTAATTAGTAAAGGTTAAGCAAGCTTTTAGTTTGTAGTTTCATGGGTTAGGCTTAAATCGTGTGCTAAGCTTGATTAGGAGGTTTCCTAATCTTGAAGGAACCTCACTTCCCTTGCTAGACTATTTTGGTTGCTTGAGTATAAGGGCTTGGAAACTCACTTTTATAATCAAATTGCTTATTACGTTGAATGAGAAAAGATAGCATTGCTCCTTTGAAGCCATAAACTCTTACTTGCTTATCCTAGCTTAGGCCGAGTTAGGTGGTGCTTAAGTGAGTCTTAATTCTTGATTAGGTGGTATTTCTGTACCCTAATTTAGATTAAGGGCCCTAACATTGAGCTTGGTGGTTTTTCTATACCCAAGTATCAAGATTAGTTTATATCATTCCCACACGTTGCTTTCGGGTTCCATTGAACTTAGGCTTAGAATACCGTTTGTTCTAACTTAGCTTGCATTCCTTCTTAAGTGTGAGTTTAGTTAAGCGACCTTTCCATCAACTTTTGTATCAGAGCTAAGTTTCTCCTTAGCCTGGTATTCCCCTCCACACTTCTAGATTCATTCCCTAAACACAATCTAAACACAAAACTCGTTTCAGTTCAAAACTAGCCAGTTGCACCATGAGCGCTAGCATGAGTTTATAAGAGAATTTTGAAGCTGTAATTAAGAAAACCCAAGCCATTTCTACCTCTAATTAAGAACTCAAGGCTCAAAATGGGTATTTGAGGAAATACTTGGTGGCTTTATGAAGCAAAAGTAGAAGATGTATGCTGAACCTACACGGTCTGAGCATGGAGAAGAATAACAAGCAGCAAGCAACCCTTTAAGTTCATCTAGTGAGGATGAACCAATAAAGGGGATAAGAATGGAGCCAAGATTTCAAGCCAACTCTAATGATTTTAGAGTTGAGATTTCAAAATTTGATGGCAAATTGGATCCAAATGAGTTCCTTGAGTGGATGCATATGGCAGAGAGAGTCTTTGAGTACAAAGATTTTCCTGATGATGAAAAGGTCAAGCTGGTGGCCCTTAGGCTAAGGAAGTACGCCTCTGTATGGTGGACTAACCTTTATGCCAAAAGGGTAAGGAATAGAAAAAGCAAGATCAGAACATCGTAGAAGATAAAGGCAAAGCTTAAGTCACGGTTCCTTCCTCCCACCTACGTTCAAGATAACTACTCCCAGCTACATAACCTTGCTCAAGGTAATATGAATGTTAAGGAATATACACGTTAGTTCGAGAAACTCATGATCGAGTATGACATTCAAGAGCCTGAGGAACAAACCATAGTTAGATACTTGGGAGGACTTGAGCCTAAGTATGCTAATGTGGTTGAACTGCAATAGTTTACTACCTTTGATAAGGTATGTGTTCTTGCTTACAAGGTTGAGCAACAAAGGAAGATCAAATAGCCCTTTAAACGTGAATTTAGCAAGCCTCTACCTCGGAACACTCCCTTTAATAAAGGGAGTTCTAACCCACCCCTAGAGCCTGCAAATCCTTCCCCACCATTCCCATAAAGAACCCAAACTCCACAAAAGAGCCAACCACCTCCAAACAGGCCCAATCCTAGGCCTATAAGCACAAGAAGTTGCTTTAAGTGTCAAGGATTAGTACATATTGTCGCGGACTGCCCTAACCGGAAAGTGATCACCCTCGCCGAATGGAAAGCTGTGAAAGTTCAAGAGACTGAGGATGAAAATAAGGAGGATATTGAGGGTAAGATTTAGGAAACCCTAGAGGAGGTAGAGGAGGTAGAGGAGGAAGCAGATGGGGGTGAGATGTTGGTTTTGAGAAGAGTTCTAAGTGGAGAAAAGGATGCCAAAGACGAACAAAGGGATAACATATTTCATACTCGGTGTACGGTCCAACAGAGAGTTTGCTCCTTGATCATAGATGAAAAAAGTTGTGCCAATGTAGTTTTCTTTTAGCATGATTGAGAAACTAGGCTTGCAACCCACGACCCACCCCCATCTATACAACATACAATGGTTAAATCAAAGTAGGGGATTACAGGTTAACACCTAGTGCCTCATTTCCCTTTCTATTGGTAAGAACTACCAAGATGAGTTATGGTGTGATGTTAGCCCCATGGATATATGCCATATCTTATTATGTAGGCCTTGATTGTATGATAGGAAGGTAATGCATAATGGGTTCCTAAATACCTACTCCTTTTCCAATGGAGGGAAAAAGATTACCTTTGTTCCTTTATCCGCTGAGCTCCACAAAGGCAAACCAAAAAAAACACCCTGATCATTCTGATTTATTACTCACCTTTAGTAAGCCACTTTTAAAGGCATCATACCATTTAAAGCTTTTAAGGAATGGATTTTGAATGTTCAAAAGGAACCAGAAATGCCCTTACCAAATCACCCCATTACCATTTCCCTACTCCACCATCAGTCACTTGTTCCCATAGGAGATACCTACGGGTTTGCCTCCTAAAAGGGATATCCAACACCATAGTGGTCTCATTCCAAGATTAATCCTTCCAGACAAGCCAGCATATACAATGAATCCTAAGGAAAGCATGGAGATTTAAAGGCAAGTTGAGGAACTAATGTCCAAAGGGCTAGTACGTGAGTCCTTGCGCCCTTGTGTCATACCTGCTTTATTAGTTCCTAAGAAGGATGGCAGCATGCGTATATATGTAGATAGCAGAGCCATAAACAAGATCATAATCAAGTACAGGTATCTCATACCTGGACTTGAAGATATGCTAGATGAGTTACATGGCTAACATGTGTTTTCAAAGATTGATCTTTGAAGTGGATACCACTAAATTAGAATCTGAGAAGGAGATGAATGGAAGACCTCATTCAAGACTAAAGGAGGCTTATATGAGTGGCTAGTTATGCTATTTGGTCTTTCCAATGCTCCTAGTACATTTATGAGGCTAATGAATCAAGTATTCAGGCCTTATATTATAAAGTTTGTGGTTGTGTGCTTCAATGATATCCTGATTTACTCCAAGAACAAGCAAGAGCATCAAGATCATCTTACTCAGATCATACTTGTTCTTAAACGTGAGAAATTGTTTGGCAACCTCAAGAAATGCACCTTTTCACTCATGACGTGACAATCTTAGGTTATATTATTTCTGGTATGGTGAAAGCATCAAGGTAGATGAGAGCAAGCTAGCGGCTCTTTGGACTTGGCCTCTCCCATAAAGCATGCACAACGTGTGAAGTTTTCACGGCCTTGCTTCTTTTCACAGGAGCTTTATGAGAAATTTTAACACCATTATAGCTTCCATGACTGAGGTGATTAAGGGTACATCATTCAAATGGACCCCTAAAGCCCAATTTGCCTTTGAGGAAGTGAAAAGGAGACTAATGCAATCACCCATACTTGCCTTGCCGGGCTTTGAGAAAGTCTTTAAGGTTGAATGTGATGCATTTGATGTTGGTATAGGTGGTGTTCTTACTCAGGAAGGTAAGCCTTTGGCCTCCTTTAGTGAGAAATTATGTGATCCAAGATGAAAGTATTCCACCTATGATAAAGAGTTTATGCACATATGCAATGTCTTGATCACTGGAGTCATTATCTTGTGGCTAGTGAGCTCATTTTACATTCTAATCATGAGGCTTTGAAGTACATTCAAGGCAAATACAAGTTAAACTCACCCCATTCTAAACCGGTTGAGTATCTCTAGTCATTTCGCTTTATAATCAAGCACAAGTTCGGGAAACTCAATCAAGGTGCCGACGTATTCTCTAGTAGATATCTACTCCTATTACAGTTAGATGCTTGTATACTTGGTTTTGAGCATCTAAAACATTTATACACTAGTGATGAAGACTTTAGGGAGTCGTTTTCTACGTGCCAAAAGCACCCCAGAGGAGATTTCTTAGTCCAAGAGGGCTTCTTGTTTAAGGGTACAAGCTTGTGTATTCCTAAGTGTAGCACCCGTGAGCTTTTGATTAGAGAGGTGCACGGTGGTGCTTTGGCTGGTCATTATGGAGAGTCCAAGACCTTAACCATATCAAGGGGGCACTATTACAGGCTAGGAATGGAGAAAGATGTTCAAGGCATCTTGAGGAGATGTAGTACTTTCTAAGTTGCTAAAAGTCATTCCCTTCCCTACGACTTATACACACCCCTACCAGTTCTTACTCTCCCTTGGGTGGATGGAAGCATAGATTTATTTTGGGTTTGCCTCAAACCCAAAAGAACAAGGATTCCATATTTGTAGCAGTGGATAGGTTCTCCAAGATGGCGCATTACACACCATGGAATAAGACTAATAATGCTACACACATTGCATAGCTCTACTTTAGAGAGGCAACCAAATTACATGATATTCCTATATCTATTATTTCTGATAGGGATACCAAGTTTTTAAGTCACTTTTAGTTTACCTTGTGGAAGAAATTTGGTACTAAATGCAAGTATAGCAGCACATGTCATCCATAAACTGATGGGCAAACAGAGGTTACTAATCAAACCTTAGGAACTCTCCTAAGGGCTTTGATTAAACCACATGCCAAAGCTTGGGATTTGCTCTTGCCATATGCTAAGCTTGCTTACAATAAGGCTCCTAGCAAGGCTACTAGTCTATCCCTTTTTAAGGTGGTCTATGGAATTGATCCCGTAAGTCCACCTGACCTCACTTCACAGCCCTTAGACCAAAAGCCAAGTGCGGATGCAGCAGCTAGAGTCGAAGAGATTTAGAAGCTTTATGAGTTAGTCAAGGGTAGAATAGAGAAAACTAATACATCATATCAAGCCCAAGTAAACAAGCATAAGAGAAAGAAGGTATTTCAGCCTGGAGACCTCACGTGGATACACCTAAGGAAGGAACGTTTTCCTTCGAAAAGAAATAACAAGCTTATGCCTAAAGCTTAAGGTCCATTTGAGGTTCTGGAAAAGGTAAATAACAATGTACACAAGGTTGATTTATAAGGAGACTTTGGAGTTTTAGCCACAATCAATGTGGCAGATTGAGCCCCTACCTTCTAGATGACTACCTAACATATTTGAGGATCAAATCTTCTCAATAAGGGGAGGATGATGGAGCCCTACTAAGACAAGACATTAAGGATGCTTAAAAAGTCCAAGAAGTCCAAGATCAACATCCAAAGTCCAAAGGATAGCTCACATTTTGCAAAAAGCACAAACAGAAGCATCCGGGTTTAAAAGCTTATTTCAAGCCCAGTTTTGTGTTCTTAATTACTTAGGCCCTTGGGAGGTTTAAGTCCTAATTTTTTTGCATATCTTTGTTCCCCAAGATGTTAATTACCTGGTCCAATTGAGAAAACCAAGTTAAGTCATGCACAAGTTAAAGAACTAGGCACTTTTTACAAACCATGCTAGCTGGAGCCTACTTCTGATCGGTTTGAATTATGTATGGGTTTGGACTAGTAAATGAAGTCATAAACCAACCATTCTACTTAGAGGAGTTAGGAGACATCCTGAGGTTTCCATCCATGCAAGAAAATCTAGATCATGCTCACTTTTTATGTGGGATATGTGGCAAGCAAAAATAGCCTACATTCCGCCTGGAAAGAGCTAATTAGTACATTTGGTAGTTGATATCCTTCCAGCCATCCAATATGGTTCTAGTAGCATGATTAGCTAGTTAAAGGGAGCTTGGACACAATCATTGCAAGGCCGACATTCTCTATTTTACGTTAAGTTGATTGTCTTGCCTTCTACGTGATGGAGGTCCATCCACGAGGTCTATTAATGTTGAAATGATCCAAAACAATCAAGAAATGAGGTCTAAGGCCACACCATAAGTCATTTGGTGAAGAACATTCAAGTTAGTGCACCCGGTTATTCATTCGGATTTTCACCTGATTTTTGCTACCTGATTTCTCAAGTTTAATCCACGTTTAAGTGCTCTTTTTTTTGGTGTTCCTACAAGTCTAAGACTTAGCTTTCATGTCCAATTGGAATTACCAGATTTGGAGTTCAATTGGTCAGTGAACGAAGCTCATTTTCAGTCCTATGCTGTTTTGGACCAAATTCTGTATGATTCGAGTATTCAGCCTATTTCAAGGGGCAAATGATGTCCATATGCTTTGATTCAAAAGGGAGGGTATTCTAGACATCTTAAGGATTCCTTCCATGTAAGGAAAGCTTAGATCACTCAGCATTTGAGGCATTAACCAAGTAGAACAAAACAGGGCAGAAACGGCTAGCTTAACACCCGGTTACTTAGCTATGTGGTTTTCCCTCCTAGGTGGGTTTGCTAGAGGTGTGTGCCTACCTTGTTGGCTATTTTAAGGTGCTTAGTCAGCCTGCCACCCAGCCACACGCGAGCAAGACACGTGGTGTAAGAGGAAGGCTCCATTTTACAAGCTATGAATTGGCCACACTTACAACACATGGCAGCCTTGCATACTTCAGCTTTTGAGGTGGAGACCGTGTAATATTTACCTTCCTAGAGAGGAAAATGAGTCACCTAAGTTCCTTAATACTTAGGAAAGGTCTTTGAAGGTTTAAACATATATTTTGTGCCTTAAACTTTCGGATTAGCCATGATTAAACTCAAACCGTGTGCTAGTTAGCTTAAGTAAGTTTAATGACTTTCCTAGCTTAGAAGGAAAGCTCATTTCGTGTATACTCAAGGCTTTTAAATGCCTTGAATGTTCATTTTGTGAGGGATATGCTTGAACTTTGAATTTAAGAGTAAAGACTTTGTGTCTTTGAGTTTTCTTTAAATACTTAACTTGCTTATCCTTAATTAGGCCAATTAAGGTGGTGACCAAGTGAGTCTTAATCCTTGGTTAGGTGGTGTATATTATCCTAATCCAAGATTAAGGGCCCTAAGCTAGTGATTAGTGGTGTATCTTATCTAATCATCTAGTTTAGAACTATCCAAATTCATTTGAAAGCACTTAAAGTTCCTAAAGTTAGCTTCCGGGTTCTCTTAAGCCATGAGCTATCTTTGGTCCTAGCTTGTGTTCTTCATCCATTCTTACTTTCCCTTGCACATTTCCATCATTTTTGGTATCAGAGCCAGGTTCATCCTTGCTTGGAGCCTACCACATGCCTTTCCCAGCTTATCTCTGAATCCTAAACTCAAACACAAACTCGTTCTATCCAAACTTCCAAATGAGTTCTAGCATGACCATGGAAGAGAAACTTGAAGCCATGACCAAGCAAATGCACGAGATGTCTATAGCCAATCAAGAACTCAAGGCTCAGAATGAGTACTTGAGGAAACTGCTTGGAGACAATATGAAACAGAAACAAACGCTTCAGGAGGTTAGTGAACGAATTGGGATGAATTATGGAGGTGAAGAGGAAGCTAGCAATGCGTTATCTTTCTCTGATGATGATGTACCATTTGAAAGGACAAGAAGAGAAGCATGGCCTACTTTCAACTCAAGTAATTTCAAAGTTGAAATTCTTGAGTTTGAGGGTAAGCTAGACGCATATGAGTTCCTTGAATGGCTACAAACTGTTGAACGGATTTTCGAGTATAAGGATATCCCTGAGGACCGGAAGGTGAAATTGGTTGCTCTTAGACTGAGGAAAGTGCCTCATTATGGTGGACAAACCTCAATGCTAAAAGGACTAGGGAGAGAAAGAGCAAAATCAATTCACGGGACAAAATGAAATCAAAGATGAAAGCGCGATTCTTGCCGTCCACTTACGTCCAAGATAACTATACTCTTTCACCATCTTACTCAAGGCAAAATGAATGTGGAAGCATACACACGTGAGTTTGAGAAACTCATGATTAAATGTGACATTCACGAGCCTAAAGAACAAACTATGGTTCGTTACCTAGGAGGGCTTGATCCTAGGATAGCCAACATGGTTGAATTATAAGCCTACACCACCTTCGATGAAATATGTGTCCTAGCACATAAAGTGGAGCAACAAAGGAAATCTAGGTTATTTGTTCGTGATTCTTTCAAGCCCTATTCAGTGTCAAATCGTGGGCAACCCTTAAACAAGGGGAGCACCACACCTCAGCCTAAACCATCTACCTCTTTCCCAACTAATCTACAAAAGAACCAAGCTCCTCAAAGGCCACCACTGAATCCCCCACTTCCAAACCCATATCCCACAAGCCAAAGAACGTGTTATAAGTGTCAAGGCTTAGGACATATTGCTTTTGATTCTCCAAGTCGAAAGGTGATTACCTTAGCTGAATGGGAAGCCAGGAAGGGAGAGTTTACCGAGGAGAAGGAGGAGGAAAAGGAGGGAGATGATGAGGAAGATCTTGAGGAAGTCCAAGAGGAGTTTGTGGAGAATGCAGATGAAGGTGAGATGCTAGTAATTCGAAAGGTATTAAGTAATCAACGAGTTGCTAAGGAAGAACAACGTGAAAACATCTTTCATTCACGGTGTACAGTCCAAGGCAAAGTTTGCTCCTTAATCATCGATGGAGGAAGTTGTGCCAACGTTGTTTCATTGAGTATGATTGAGAAATTGGGCCTCCAAGCCATGGCACATCCACACCCATACTCAATGGCTAAATCAAAGCAAGGGATTACAAGTTAACTCTCGTTGCTTGATTTCATTCTCTCTTGGTAAGAACTACCAAGATGAACTTTGGTGTGATGTTATCCCTATGGATGCTTGCCATATTCTACTAGGGAGACCATGGATGTATGATAGGAAAGTCATGCATAATGGTTACCTAAACACTTATTCCTTTACCAAAGATGGCAAGAAGATTACCCTTAATCCTTTATCACCATTCGAACTCCACAAAATGAAACCACAAAAAACCCAAATTCAATCTGACTTGCTCTTAACATATGGAGAACCACTTTTGAAAGCCTCTCAATATGAGTTTGAAGCTTTGAAAGAGTGGATATTGCAAGCGCAACAACAACCAGAAACGCCAGGTTGACCTACCTCCCATCTTTGATGACTATGGTGAAGAAGAAGTGAGGAGGAAAAGAAGGTCTATTTGGTGGAAGAACAAGAAGAAAATAAATAGGGGGTTGAGGAAGAAGCTGATGAGGGTGAGATGTTGGCTTCGAGAAGAACTTTGAGTAATCTTAGAGGAGCTAAGGATGAACAAAGGGAGAATATATTCCATACTAGGTGCATGGTTAAAGGAAAAGTATGCTCTTTAATTATTAATGAAGGAAACCATGCTAGTAATTCTCCCCTTAGCAAAGTTGATCTCTCCACTTCTACTTATGATTTTTCTGAACTCCACAAGCCACAAACAGGACTAGAACATTCTGATTTCTTTCTTACTTTCAGTGAGCCACTTTTCAAGGCCCATACTATGAATATAAACCCTTTAAAGAGTGGATTTTTATTGTTCAAAAGAAACCAGAATGTCCCTTACCAAACCACCCCCACAACCATTTCCCAAATCCTTCAAATTCAAATCAAGTAAGATTTATTTGCTTGGTTAATTATATTTCAGCCAGATTCCAGTCCATCCTTGGTTATCCATCAGATTTGAGGGCAAATCCTTCTCAACAACGGGAGGATGATGGAGTTCCATTAAGAAACACTAATTTAAAGATCCAAGGCAGTCAAGGTAGGCCAATATAGTCGTCAAAAGTCTAAGGAACAAGTTAGATTCTGCAGGCCAAATAGAGCTAGTTGTCGAGTTAATTCCAACGCATGTACCCGATTTTGTTTTTATTGTTTCATAGCCCTGATGACATTCAAACTATGTAATTCATTTTTTGTTAGTTTATTTAGGATATCTAGTAATCAGGAATGTCAAGAA
Organism: Carnegiea gigantea; assembly: GCA_029747015.1. Classification (NCBI taxonomy): domain Eukaryota; kingdom Viridiplantae; phylum Streptophyta; class Magnoliopsida; order Caryophyllales; family Cactaceae; genus Carnegiea; species Carnegiea gigantea. The sequence continues at coordinate 318,162 of JAKOGI010000462.1, forward strand.
AGGCCACAACAAGTAGGCTAAGTCATCCAGTCCAGCACAAGAATCAGAGCTGCCAGTTTTGCACCCAGTTTTACACGGTTCGATTAATCCTGCAATATGAGCATCCTAATGATGTGTCAATGAATTTTCATAAATAGATGGGATAGCTGACTTCCTGAGGTTTACCTCCATGAAAGGAAACCCAACATGACTCATCAAATGAGGTGTCAACGATGTGAAGCAAAACCAGGGACACATGGCTCCTTCATAGGCGTTTGCTTAGCCAAGAGGGTTCACCCGCTTAGGAGGGTTTTCTTCAGTAGGCCATGTACTTGCTTGGCTGTCTCGAGAATCTTAGTCATCCTATGACTCATCAAAGGAGAAAGTGCCAAGTGGGTCAAGGAGAAGACGCCATTTTGCAAGCATGTAATCGTCTAACATGCACTTGAGGTGGCAGCCATGTAAACCAAAACCCTTTATGTAAGGAAATCATGACTAAGCTACCTAGAATCATTAGGAATGAGTTTAGTTGATCATTTTATTAGTTACTAGACTCATCATTTGTGCTTAGCTTAGTTTAAAGACATGTATTATAATTTAGCTAAGTAAGTATGCTTATGAGATTTCCTAATCATCAAGTAACCTCTTAATGGTTACCTAGTGAAAATGGAAAGGTCTTGGATGTGTATTATAAGTAGTCCAAGAGTTCACTTTTATACTCAATAGTAATGTTAAATTGAAAGCTAAAGTTGAGTAACTCCTCAGTGCTTGTTACTTCAAATTCTCTACTTGCCCATCCTTACTTAGGCCAAGTAAGGTGGTGTTCAAGTGAGTCTTGATCTAAGTTAGGTAGTGAAATCTACATCCTAATTCAATATCAAGGGCCCTGAGATAATTCTTAGTGGTGAAATCTGTATCCAATAATCATTTTAGTTTTACCAATTTTCCTGTTTTTCTCGATCTTCTCGTATCATTTCCAGTCATGCCACCCCTTTTCCCTCCACACGCCATTAAGCTCGCTCATTCCCTTGAATGTGAGCAATTCCATCCTCATGTGATATATCATATTTAGTATCAGAGTAGGTTTCATGCTTGGCCAGAAATCCGCATTTCCAAAGCTGCCTTCAAACACATCCCCTTAGGCCAAACTCAAAAGTCAACTCTTAAAAAACCCAAGTGCCATGTCTCTTAGAAAATTACTCAAAATAAAACATGAACTAGACTCCCTTGATGTCAAGACACATCATCTTCACCTGTAATACAACAATTCAGAGTTGATATACACTCCTTCAAGCTTGAAATGAAAAGGGAAGCTGAGAAACCCTTTGTCTCAAATGAAGTGGACCAAATTCATAAGATTGACTTTGATCTACCTCCCATCTTTGATGGCTATGGTGAAGAAGAAGTGAGGAGGAAAAGAAGGTGTACTTATGGAAGAACAGGAAGAAAATCTAGAGGGGTGTTGAGGAAGAAGCTGATGAGGGTGGGATGTTTGTTTTGAGAAGAGCTTTGAGTGATCTTAGAGGAGCTAAGGACGAACAAAGGGAGAATATATTCCATATTAGGTGCACGGTTAACGAAAAATTATGCTCTTTAATTATTAGTGAAGGAAACCGTGCTAATGATGTTCCTCTTAGCAAAGTAAATCTCCCTAATTCTGCTTATGATTTTTCTGAACTCCACAAGCCACAAATAGGTCCAGAACATTTTGATTTCTTTCTTACTTTTAGTGAGCCACTTTTCAAGTCCCCATACTATGAGCATAAACCCTTTAAAGGGTGGATTTTCAATGTTCAGAAGAAACTAGAATGTCCCTTACTTAACCACACCAGAACCATTTCCCAAATCCTTTAAATTAGAATCAAGCAAGATTTATTTTCTTAGTTAATTATATTTCAGCTAGATTCCAACCCATCCATGCTTATCCATCAGATTTGAGGGAAAATCCTTCTCAACAAGGGGAGGATGATGAAGTTCCCTCAAGGAACACTAATTTTGGAGATCCAAGGCAATCAAGGTAGACCAATATAGTCTTCCAAAGTCTAAGGAACAAGTCATATTTTGCAAGCCCAAATGGAGCCAGTTGTCGGGTTAATTCCAACGCTTGTACCCGATTTTGTTTTTTTGTTTCATAGCATTAATGACGTCCAAAATATTTAATTCATTTTTGTTAGTTAGTTAAGGATGTCTAGTGACCAGGAATATCATGAAAAGACCACAACAAGAAGTCCAGGTCATCCAGTCTAGCCCAAGAATTCGAGCGGCCCGTTTTGCACCCAGTTTTGCACGGTTTAGTTAATCCTGCAATTTAAGCCTCCTAATGATGTGTTAATACATGTTCCTAAATAGACGGGATAGTTGACTTCCTGAGATTTCCCTCCATGGAAGGAAACCCGACATCACTCATCAAATGAGGTAGCAACGATGTGGAGCAAAACTGGGGACACACGGCTCCTTGATAGGCGTTTGCTTTACCAAGAGGGTTTACCCTCTTAGGACGGTTTTCTTCAGTTGGCCATGTACTTGCTTGGCTGTCTAGAAAAGCTTAGTCATCCTATGACTTATCAATGGAAAAAGTGCCATGTGGGTGAAGGAGAAGACGTCATTTTGCAAGCATACAACCGTCCACCATGCGTTTGAGGTGGTAGCCATGTAAACCTAAACCCTTTAGGTAAGAAAATCATAGCTAAGTTACCTAGAATCATTAGGAATGAGTTTAGTTTATCATTTTGTTAGTTCCTAGACTCATGATTTGTGCTTATCTTAGTTTAAAGACATGCATTGTAATTTAGCTAAGTAAGTATGCTTAAGAGATTCCCTAATCATTAAGTAACCTCTAATGGTTAACTAGTGAAAAGGGAAAGGCCTTGGATGTGTATTATGAGTAGTCCAAGAGCTCACTTTTGTACTCAATAGTAATGTTGAATTAAAAGCTGAAGTTGAGTTTAACTCCTCAGTGCTTGTTACCTCAAATTCTCTACTGGCTCATCCTTACTTAGGCCAAGTAAGGTGGTGTACAAGTGAGTATTGATGTATGTTAGGAGGTGAAATCTATATCCTAATTTAAGATTAAGGGCCCTGCGATAATTCTTGGTAGTGAAATCTGTATCCAATAATCGTTTTAGTTTTATCAATTTTCCTGTTTTTCCCGATCTTCTCGTACCGTTTCCAGTCACGCCACTCCTTTTCCCTCCACATGCCATTGAGTTTGCTTATTCCCTTGAATGTGAGCAATTCCCTCCTCGCGTGATATATCATATTTGGTATCAGAGCAAGTTTCATGCTTAGTCAGAAATCCACATTTCCAAAGCTGCCTCTAAACACATACCCTTAAGCCAAACTCAAAAGTCAACTCTCAAAATACCCAAGTGCCATGTCTTTTAGAAAGTTACTCAAAATAAAACACGAACTTAACTCCCTTGATGTCAAGACACATCATCTTCACCTTGCAATATAACAATTGAGAGTTGATCTACACTCCTTCAAGCTTGAGATGGAAAGAGAAGCTGAGCAACCCTTTATCTCAAATGAAGTGAACCAAAGTCATAAGGTTGACTTTGATCTATCTCCCATCTTTGATGACTATGGTGAAGAAGAAGTGAGGAGGAAAAGAAGGTGTATTTGTGGAAGAAGAGGAAGAAAATCAAGAGGAGGCTGAGGAAGAAGCTGATAAGGGTGAGATGTTTGCTTCGAGAAGAGCTTTGAGTAATCTTACAGGAGCTAAGGACGAACAAAGGGAGAATATATTCCATACTAGGTGCACGATTAATAGAAAAGTATGCTCTTTAATCATTAATGAAGGAAACTGTGCTACTGATGTTCCCCTTAGCAAAGTTACTCTCCCTACTTCTGCTTATGATTTTTCTGAACTCCACAAGCCACAAACAGGTCCAGAACATTCTGATTTCTTTCTTACTTTTAGTGAGCCACTTTTCAAGGCCCCATACTATGAGTATAAACCCTTTAAAGAGTGGATTTTCAATGTTCAAAAGAAACCAGAACATCCCTTACTGAACCACACTGTAACCATTTCCCAAATCCTTCAAATTCGAATCAAGCAAGATTTATTTGCTTGGTTAATTACATTTCAGCCAGATTATCCATCCATGCTTACCCATCAGATTTGACATTAAATCCTTCTCAACAAGGGGAGGATGGTGGAATTCCTTCAAGGAAAACTAATTTGGAGATCCAAGGTAGTCAAGGCAGACCAAATTAGTCGTCAAAAGTCTAAGCAACAAGTCAGATTTTGCAAGCCCAAACGGAGCTAGTTGTCAGGTTAATTCCAGCACATGTACCCAGTTTTGTTTTTGTTGTTTCATAGCCTTAATGACGTCCAAAATATGTAATTCATTTTTTGTTAGTTAATTTAGGATGTCTAGTAACCAGGAATGTCAAAGAAAGCCCACAACGAGAAGGCCAAGTCATCCTGTCCAGCCCAAGAATCCAAGCTGCTAGTTTTGCACCCAGTTTTGCATGGTTTGGTTAATCCTGCAATTTGAGCCCCCTAATGATATGTTAATGCACCTTCCTAAATATGGGGGATAGCTAATTTCCTGAGGTTTCCTCCCATGGAAGGAAACCCTACAGTACTCATCAAATGAGGTTATAACGATGTGGAGCAAAACTGGGGACACACGGCTCCTTGATAGGCGTTTGCTTAGCCAAGAGGGTTTACCCTCTTAGGAGGTTTTCTTCAGCAGGCCATGTACTTTCTTGGCTGTCTACAAAAGCTTAGGTATCCAACAACTCATCAAAGGAGAAAGTGCCACGTAGGTCAAGGAAAAGACGCCATTTTACAAGCATGTAATCGTTCACCATGCGCTTGAGGTGGCAGCCATGTAAAGCAAACCCTCTAGGTAAGGAAATCGTAACTAAGCTACCTAGAATCATTAGAAATGAGTTTAGTTGATCATTTTGTTAGTTCCTAGACTCATCATTTGTGCTTAGCTTAGTTTAAAGACATACATTATAGCTTAGCTAAGTAAGTATGCTTAAGAGATTTCCTAATAACTAAGTAACCTCTTGATGGTTACCTAGTGAAAAGGGAAAGGCCTTGGGCATGCATTATAAGTAGTCCAAGAGCTCACTTTTGTACTCAGTAGTTGAATTGAAATTTGAAGTTGAGTTTAACTCCTCAGTGCTTATTACCTCAAATTCTCTACTTGCTTATCCTTACTTAGGCCAAGTAAGGTGGTGTTCAAGTGAGTCTTAATCCCAGTTAGGTGGTGAAATCTGTATCCTAATTTAAGATCAAGGGCCTTGAGGTAATTCTTGGTGGTAAAATTTTATCCAAGAATTGTTTCAGTTTTACCGATTTTCCTGTTTTTCCCGCCCTTCTCGTACTGTTTCCAGTCATGCCACCCCTTTTCCCTCCACACGCCATTGAGCTTGCTCATTCCCTTGAACGTGAGCTCTTCCCTCCTTGCGTGATACATCACCTAGGTCTACCAATTGAAGCTCAAGATAAACCACCCATAGTTTGCCTAGTAAGCTCCCCCTTTTGTAACACTCGCGTTCCCTAATTTACGTTAAGCTGGTCGTATGGACTTTTTGCATCGTAAAATCGTATTTGTATTAACTATACGAGTCAAATTATTATCAATGAGCTTGCTTAAGTGATAATTTTATTAAAAAGAGAATTATTATTATTATTATTATTAGTTTTGGAATTTAATTCATGCTAAATTGTGGCGATGGTTTAATTTAGTTATTTCCCGAATACGATTAAGTTGTCAACCTTAAAATTATTTCGTTAGTTATTAAATCGAACCCTGATGTATTTGGGAACAAATAATCGATGAGGGATCGTATTGTCGATTTGGGTTTAGAGTATGAAGTATGAAATCAGACTAGCGATGCTATTTATTGAACAACTTAGAACAAAAGAAAAGCGGGAGAGGCATTTTTGTAAAAAAGGGGCGCCCAGCCCCTTTCTTCTCCCTTCCCATGCGAAACCCCGACCCCCTATCTCTCTCTCTCTCTCTACTCTGCATCTTCTTCCTCCTCCTCCATCACCATGTGCGACCACCAAGCTCCTAAAACCCCCAATTTTCACTCAACTTAGCTTGGAAATCCCCCAGATTTTGCCTCCCCATCATTAAACCAACCTTTTGATGTGAAATCTGGGTAAAATCGGAAACAACCCAGCATGATTTCAGTTGAATTGGGCTGCGATTCGATGCCCCAGATGCGAGCCAAAGCTTGGTTGTGCAACCTAACTTCTAGATGCTTCGAATCCTCTATAAACTGGGAGTAATTTGCGACCTCAAGCACCCACCACAAGTTCTAGCCAGTGAGTGGGCATTTGGGTTGAATTTAAGGTTCGAATTGCACGAGTTTAGGCGTGGTTCGGGGTCCGTTCGTGTGGTCAGGGAGCAAAGAGTCAAAAGCTGGAGTTTTGAGCACCTAAATGCAAGCCCAAAGCCCTTCGAATGAGTCTCCAACCTGGAACTAAGGTGGATGTTTCTCGTCTCCTAAGTATTAGTACTTTTGAAAATGTGTGAACTCCGATTGATGTTGCATGTTAGTTTGGATTAGCTATGTTCACTGGGAGTATGAACAGGGAAAGGGGAATGTTTCTGTTTGATTGAATTTGCATTTAATTATGCATGAATAGGCTGCATGTTAAGTTCAGAAGTTACTTGCTGTGACCCTGCTAAGCATGCCCTGTGTTCGAATTAATCTCAGTTCAAATTATGCATGTTAGGCTGCTTAAAGATGCTTAGAAATAAATTGTGCATAGATCAGAATATGTTTGCGTAATTAGTTAATTCATGCTTAAAAAGCAGTTTTGAATTAACATGTTAGTATTCGAATCGATGTTTGTTTAATTAAGTTAGTTTATGCTCGAATAATAGCTTCAAAATGAAATGTGAATGCTTAGAATCGATACATGTACACTTAGTGAATTCATGCTCGATTAATAGCTTCAAAATGAAATGTGAATATTTAGAATCGACACATATATACTTAATTAATTCATGCTCGATTAATAGCTTCGAAATGAAATGTGAATGTTTAGAATCGATACATGTACACTTAGTTAATTCATGCTCGAATAATAGCTTCGAAATGAAATGCGAATGCTTAGAATCGATATTGTGCGATTAGTTAATTTATACCTGAATAGTAACTTTGAAATAATAAATGAACACCTCAAATCGGTGTCTGCTTATTTAATTAAATCATGCTTGTAGCTTTGGAAATAAGTTATGAATGTTGAAATGAGCATGTTTACCCCTTCATTGTAATACATGAATGTAATCAAATTTCATGCCCTGTGAGTTTAGTTCAGCTTGCTAAGCGTTTGTTTCAAGTTAATGTGATATGGCTATATATTTATGTATATATGGTTATAACTGTTGGCTGTAGCGCATTGCTGAATTATATCTGCTTGCTCGGTAAGTTATGCATTGGTAAGTTTACATACCGCTTTTCAGTATAACGTAGGGGTTAGAATGCTAGATTGTGAAATTGAGATCGAGATGGTAGTTGGATGGTTTGAGGTAGAACTATGAGTGGTTCGAGGTTTCCTGTGATTTGTTGTTATGTGAGGAGGGAGCCTAGGTTGTGATTTACCGTAATCGTGTGGATTGTGAGGCCGTGTGTAGCTTATTCTGCTAAATTGGATTATGAAGTATTATGAATGTGCCATGTGTGAAACCCTTCCCTCTTGAAATTGTTAAATGATGCTATGTGAATGATTTGCGAATTTAGTAATCTTTAAAAGGGTCGTTAAAAGCATGTTTTCACCTTTTTGAATGTTTCTAAAGGTTCACCAATTGCCTGTTGGTTTGTAAGATGTTTGTAGCCTAAAATGATCCTAAATTGTCAAACTAATCAGTAACTGACCCAACTGAATAGTCGATAGGTTTAGAAAGTTTAAAAGTGAACTAAAAGTGAGTTCGAAAATGTTTTAAGGCTTTGGTTTGTTTATGTCTCCTCCTTTGAGTTCAAAAAGGATTGAAACGAAGTGAAAAAGGGCAACTGAAGGAGTTTTATTGCGAAACTTAGTTTGAGTTATATGCTAGCTAAGTTCTTTAAATTTCAAATGAGTTTTGAATTGCGAGTTAGCAAATTCATTATGATTTTAAAAGGTTTCCAAGTTGAAAATAAAAGAACCATAACCAATGATAGGGTTATGGGCTATTGTGCCAGATAAGCATATATATGAATAAGCATAAGTACGCATATGTGTAAGTAATTATATTTATGTTTATGTGTATATTAAGGAGCTACTCTAGAAACTTTAAACTTAAGTCTGAGAGTCAAGGATGGTGGCTTCATATCCACCTGGCATAACATAAGCTATGTTAAGATGACTCAGGGATGCTGGTTTAAATCCCACCTGAAGTCTCAGTATGTAAGTTATGTCTCAGCATAGTATGATGTCTGTCCGGATAGGCGTATGTTGCCGCTCGAGTTTGGCCGGCTCGGGATCGCAGTAACAAAGTACCTCTAAGAGCTTAGTCTCCTCACTTATGTGATCAAATCGTTATGTATGTTTCTTTTAATAAACGATGATCTTACGCCAAGGGTATTTTCCTAATGAATATTAGCGTTTCGCCTTTTTAAGTATTTCAGAAAGAAAGTTTTTAAGGGTCATTATAGGACCAATACGAAAGAGATTATTTTAAAGAATAAGAGCCTCAAAGAGCTAAGAAAAGAGCTTTATGAGCCTCAAGATTTCTAAGAAAAGAGTTTTTATGAGCCCTACGAGGATAAGTGTTTTTCAAAGAAAGAAAGGAAAATTTCTATGAATGCTTAATGAAAAAAGTTCCTAAGCACAGATGAATGCGATTATGCTAGTTTTAAGGTTATAAGAGGTGGATCTTATACTTTTGTTGCCTTTGAGGATGATCCTCTTTAAAATTTCTTAACTCAAGGTTCTTCTTCTTAAACATTTTATGAATACCTTAGGCCATCATGACTATCTCATCCTTTTATACTTCAGATTCTGAGTAGGCTTGACTTTTAAGGCCCTCAATTGTAGTTTCAAGGCCACCCATCCATTTAAGATTTCTTCTTTCTCTTTCTTGAGGCGAATCTCATAAGTTAGGAGTTTGCCAACCAAATCCGCTAGCTTCAGGGTCTTCAAGTTCTCAGCCTCTTCAATGGTCGTGCCATTGGCTCCCCATTGGTTCCTTTGGAGACTTTTTAGCAACATCTTCACCATCACTTCATTTGAGTTGAGTTTTCTAAGAGACATAAGGCTGTTGATGATGTTTGTAAATATTGTGTACATCTCCTTTGCAGCTTCATTTATAAGCATCTTAAAAAGCTCATACTAGTGTACATAGATGCTTATCATTAATTCTGACTTAGCATATGCCTTCACATGTAGGTAACCAAAGCCTTCCACTTTTTAGTTGCTATTTCACAAGCGGAAATGTTGTTAAGTTTATTAGCATATAAAGCATAGTATAAAGCATTAAGCGAAGTATAATTTTTCTACATTCTCTAATGCTCTTTAGAGGTGTACTGATCAATGAACTTCTTCTACTCTTTAGTGCTAACTATGTGTATGACTTAGATTAGAGCCCATGGCACTATGTTCCATACCTTGTACTCATGATTCTATATAAGTCTCTTCCAATGAGCAAAGTTAGCTCTAGAAAATAATGGAGGTCTAAGCACAAATCTACCTTGACTAATCTCAGCCATTTTTTACGAACACATTGACTTTTACTCGATGGTTCTATTGCAAGAGGCGACGCTAGCTATAATACTAACTGCTAGGCCGAAGTAAGATTAGTCACCCTGGAAGGGGTGAATAGGGTGTTCATAAATGTTTGCAAATAAAAACATAATCATAGAATATAACAAATAAGAACAAACTCAAGAACACCAAATAATAAAGTCAAGGACATTGAGCAGACAGAACAAGGAAGTCCGGTATTAAGAGAGTAATGCTGAAAGTAAAGCATGTAGAGTTTGTCCCCGACATTCACCCTCTAACTAGGCTAAGTTCCTACCTTAGTGCCCTCCCATAGGATTTAGCCACTTTGTGTTAATCTACTCTCAAATTTAAACTATCAAGTGTCCACCGAGGACCTTAACTATAATAAACCCTTCAAGACCTCTCTTGATGTGATTTCTTCTAAGTCCCAACTTAGAAAGGATAGCACTCCCTATCAACCCTGTTATTTGCAAATAGGATTCTCACAACCCTTTTGCCTTACAAGGAATCTCAAATGTGTGAACAAGGATTATAACTATTCCAAGTTAATATCTCAGGAGAACAGTAATAGTTAGTATAGAGGGTAAAGTAGTAAGCTCTTTGTTCTTACATGTTGTGTACTATACATCTTCAACAAGGTCTCTATTTATAGGTAACAAAAATAGGGAACATTTGAGGATGTTAAAGATGCAGTCGCTAGATATTTCAAAATATTCTATTAGATGCTTTTCTGTAGCAGCTATTAGTTAGTCCAGGGGCCTTGGCTTCCATTCACTTTCCTGACAACTATTTAACCAATTCTTAGCATCTTTTATCTTGGAGAGGTGGTTCATTAGCCTTTATTAAATGTGTTAACCATAACATTCCTCCTTTCCTAGGGAAAATCCCACTCTTTCAAACTTTGATGCTGACATTCTGTAATTCTAGTACAGTTGACTACAATTGTCCCCTCAAGAAAAGTGCTTTTGGTCTTATCCTGATTTGGGATATATTCCAATGAACTTTCTAAGCAACACCCAGTTGTTAAAACATGAAAATCATATATTGTACAATTGAATAATTGGTAAGACTACTTGATTGCTCAAAGCATAAATAATTAAATTAATCCATATCAGTGCACTGTGGTAAATTACAGTCTCTTAAAGGATTGACGCATACCCAAAGTTTAAGTATATGATCAAAAATTTTGTACCATAATTTGTGTTATGTCTTCTTATCATAGAATCGCATACTTTCTCATAACTTAAATTTGACCGAACAAATATGTAAATTCCAAAATTAAGAAACTAAAGAGCGTGACATAAAATTCATTTTAGGCTTAATTCAAGCTATACCAATTTTATGACTCTAACAAGGGTTCATCTCGAACAAGCCAGTTCAGTTCATTGATAATAAGAGCTCAAGCTTATTAAACATCAGTTTTGAAGCTCGAGCCCATTAATTAACCAATGATCTCATCAAGTAAGTTACTTATAAACAATAAAACATTTAAATAGAATTCAAGCAATTATGCAAACAATGTCTAAGGTCGCTTAACATCTATGGCAAATGTGCCTTGAGATCAAAACATATATTAATCATCACATCATATTGAGGTTATTCTTTAATATGGCCATTCTGTACTCTAATGATAGATTTATATCTTTATAGAAGCCCCTACTTTAGTCACAGTGAAACAGCGGATGCTATGACATGCAGAATGTATGCAAATTTCGTATTTATCTAAGGTGTTTAGAGATGAAGGCATATGTGACATATTATAAGGAATGCAATTGTGAATCTGTACATTGTGTGTGAAACTATTTTGGGTTATTCTAGCCAACCCTAGGGTCTAAGATCCCCTAGGACAAAAGCAAGGTATGGTTATAACTACTTTAAGGCTAATCCTAAGGAACCGAGCATCTTGTATAGCTAAAGGTGATTATTTCGAGACTATAAGCAGCCTCAAGATCCAAAGCCCAAATGGGTAATGGACGAAAAGTTATTGATTTTGAAGTTCCTTAGCCTCAGGACCTAAAAACATTGCACGAATGAAGGCAAAGGATAAAATATGTCTATGTTCATATTTGTGCGTGTGTCAAGTATCAAAGAGATTACAAGTTTAGAAATGTATTGCGCCATTTGAAAATGTGGCGGAATAACTATGTTTGCATGTAAAGGGGCACATAGTACTAACCTCTTGCTTACCTAGGAGGGATAAGGCCTAAAAACCTTCCTGTTGAATAGAAAGCAATGCTAGTATAAAGCCTCTAGGTCTCCACGACACGCCATAGACTGCTGGTGGCAAGCTGCTCAGACTTGTTACCTACAAAAAGGGGGCAGTAGTCCCCATTTCGTGATGACCACTCTTTCTCCCCCATTATCATTATCTCCCTCACTCGAACCTCTGTTGTTGCCCAAACCAACCTCCTAAGGAATCAATCTAAGGTAATTCTCACTTTCTTAAGTTAATTATTCATGTATTTGCATGGATTCACGCTTGAATTTGGAAGTTTTATTAAGGCTTTCTAGAATTTTGGGTTTTGTAGTGTGAACCTGAAACCTCTATGTTTAGGTGATTATGAGTAATTGTAGTATTTATCTTACCACATCAATAATGTAGAGAACTACTAGGAGTGAAATTTAGCATGATTTCATAGGTTATGCGTGCTTAATGAAATTTGGTTTGTATTAACCTGAAAGTTCAAACCCCTTTTCTTGGTTTCACTGCATGTGCTTGTTTTAACACGATTTTTGCATGTTTTAACCAAAAAACATGTTATAGCTACTAATTCTGGGCCACATTAGTCATTTGACATGTTTTGTCGAAATCAATTACATTCAGTTCGATTTGGACGAGTTTTGTCGTCTCTTGTTACAATGAACTCTCAAATTATTTTAATGGGATTTTAATCTTTTTATTGTCCCCAAAAAAATACTTGGGACCTCCATGTAAATTTTCACCACCATTCAACCATGATTCTTCCTCTTCTACATTCAGTTCAATGTCAGCTAAACTTTCTCATTTAGAAGCTTTCATAGTTTTGGTTGTTTTGCTTAGCTAGATAGATAATCTCGTAGCTGGTAGTCACGACAGTTTTGTAGTTATATTTGCTTATGAGACGGTGACTACAACATCCTATCTTGGATACCTAAGTATTGGTCAGTAGCCATAACCTCTTTTATTTCAAGAATGGTATTAAGCACATTCTAACGTAGTGGCTAAGGGTATGCTGAGTCCTTTTGATTTACGTTTAACTTATATGCCTCTAGGACTTTTTATATCAGCTTATATGGTACACATCTGATTTGCAGGATAGGCACTTTGCAAAAGTGTATGGATTAGTTTATAAAATCCATATGATCTATCAACTGCTTTAAAAAGATGCCAGGATGCTGCGAGCAATGCTGGCTTCTATCCCCTCATTAATTTTTGTAAGAGTTTGAAGAATCGCAACTTGTGCTAATGAAGGGCTCCTAGCGTGGTTTTGGGATACTACAAATACTTTTCACTTGCCTATGGGTGAAATGAAGTTGATCCTTCATGATTTTGGCATACGAATGGGTTTAGGCTTTAGTGAGGGGTCATTATAATCTGATATTACTTTATAGATTGAGGCAAGCTGATGAAAATGTTTGAGCCTTACATTATGACGTACCTTGAAGTGAATTCCATTGAATATTCGCAATTAAAGGGAGCCCTTCACATAGGATTGGTCAGTATGAAGCAATAGGCTCATGTGTTCATAGTCTTGTTAATAGGTTTGACCTTCTTTGTAGACAGAGCGAATTAGGACAATTTCCATATGTTCTACAACCTCCACAATTTTTGGAATCTCTATAAGCTTTATTCGAGGTAGATAACCTATGTCACATTTCATTCCTTCTTGATAGCAGCTTGTTGGTGGGATAGGGCATAGGTCATGGACACCAACCTAGGTGGTTTCTGATGGGTGTTAAAGGTGTGAGTTCTTTTCTTACTTTGTTCATTCTCTTGCAATTTTATTTTCAGGCTCACTTGTCTTATTTTAACTTTATCCTTATGTATTCATAGTTTATAAAGTATTTTGTAGGATGTTCCCTCAACTTCTTGTACCAACCAAGTTCCCTAACATGGGGCAATACATGATTAATTCCGTGAACACGGAATTACAACACCTTAGAGACATTGGCCAGTTCAGAATTCATCGAAAGCACTTAGCACATGACGATTTGACTATATACTCATCTTTTAGGCCTTTTGCCCTATTTGGGGTCCTCTTAACCCTTCAATTTTCTTTGTGGTTAACTTAAATGCCTTGATCTAGAGTGGAGGCCCTCCAACTTCTTACGAGAGACCCTGAATGCTATCGTTGCCAAAGGTGTTAATCTAGGGCTTCTTTAGGTATGTGTGGTACTTAGGGATAGAGTAACTAGGCAGGTCGTGCTAGGCATGTCTTCCCACTTATTTTGAATTATGTTCTTTCGACCCTACTTGTGGCTACCCTCAAGATGGAGTACTCATCCTTCATCGCGTTTTATTTAGGCTAGAGAGTACTCGTCGTTTGCCAAGACTAACCTAATACGCCCCATTATTCCTTTGGTCAGATATTTCTTACCTATTACCTGTTTCATCATATTACGATTTTTTCACAACTTGCATTTGTAATTGATGACCAAGGATCGCATTTTCGTAGTTCCCCTAGAGGTATAATATGTACATGCCCCTACAGAGGGACGCGGGCCTAAAATTTGATGAGATGTAGATCACAAGACTTCTCATCTTCGGTAGGGACTCGTTCATCCTAGCTTAGGAGCTCAAAAAATCCTTCATCTTTCCTTGATTTTTTTTATGAAATGTTTTGCTAATGTTAGGTGCAGTATAACTATAATAAAGAAGAGAGCCATTACATGATAAGGGTCATGTCTTATCTTAAACAAATAGTCTACCACATGACGGCGATCATCACATATATTGGTGAAGACATCCAATTGGTATATCTTGTTGTTGACATTTCAATTTAATGGTAATTAATTTGTCATTTTGTTGTTAACTTGAACTAGTATGGATTCGATAGCCAATGTCTGCTATTGTCAGATGCAAGCGGCCAAACAATAAGCCCCCAACTTGGGGAAGGCTGCAACTAGAGGGTGTCCTTAAGAGACCCATGCTCTAATGCCCCTACAATTTGCGACTCTAAGGTGCTAACTATTTTATGCAGATAATTTTTTAGGACAAGTCTTTTAGAATGTATTTCCAAGTGTCTACTATTTTGGATAAATTATTTGCAAGGTCGATATTCTACGAGAAAATGATTTTAAGGGCTTTTTCTTTTCAAATCCGATGTAAAACTTTCTGAAATTTCTGTTTTAACCAAAAATGGGGTAACAAGTGCAAATACTCAATTTCTATACAGTTTTAAGAAAGTCTTCTTGTATTAATGTTTAAACTTCTTATAATGATTTACTGGTACTAGTTATCACAATCTACTGCTTATATTGTAAATACTATGCTTTCTACGGTTATAGACCCACCATGTTTCGTAAAATAATTAAAGCTTAATTAGAGAGTTTAGACCATTAATTGAATTTAATCAACATCGAATCCTAGTGTTCCTCTAGCTTTTAGTTTACAAAAATTGCCAATCCTAACCACACCTTCCGTACATTAGGCACAGAACAAGTCCATTTCATTTCCTACCTTGGACCATAGTCAATAATCAAGTTTTAAAATTTTTAACGATAGTGGAGCTTAATTAAGAAATGATAATATTTAAGACATAAGGTTCTATTAAATAGAGTTCCCTATCGGAAGCTTCTTTTGTGGAAAGCTTAAAAGTGAAAATATTATAATGAAAAGATTGAAGGGGGAGTTAAGCTACTAAGATCATTAGAGATGATTGTGCATAAATAAATAGAGAAACTTGACTTTTCTTTTGCTCAAGTATACTCAAATGATCATATCCTCTGACAATACTCAACTTCTCTTTTTATAGAGGAGATGGAATACATAGGATGCCCTAACGGCTGCAATACACATACTGTTAAAAGATGCTTTCAAATAGCTACAATAGAATGCATTATTTTGGTTACTTTATAGAGCAATTAATGCTAAGAATCCTACTCATCCATATTGAGATTCTAGATGCCTTCACCTGCAATAATATCCTTAAGTACATCATTATCCAGATAATTATTAAAATCCTCATCAAGTTTAAAATACTATGGATCCCATTTCTAAAATAATCTTCATGTAGGTATCTCTTTCCTTTTTCTAATAGAAACTTCCTGCTCCAACATTAAAGAAATAATCAAAGACATCTTCTAAAGTAACTCCTTCTAACTTCATACATTTGCTGAAATCTCTATGATAAAGGAAAGTAGTGTTTTCGTAACATAGTAGTATTTTTCCTCATTCAATCAATGCCCACATTTGATGATAAATGTTGTAAAAATCAAGAGCTCTTGCCAGAGAAGAATCACTAACTACTTCTTGTCATTTTGCAAACCGTTCTTATCATTAATCATCGGGATCATCCAAATCGATTGACTGAATAAGATAGTAGGCTGATTTGCCTTTTCATTTTCATACTTAATCAATGCGCAAGGTACCTGATTTTACGAACTTCAATTATATGGGGCTCTTGTTGGCCCATCAGAACATGGGAGAAAACAATGGATCCTTTTGGACATACACTTTTGAAAGTTAGTTAGATTTGAGAAGAATGGGTACTTCATATTAGGGGTTTCCACTACCATCCAATTCTGCTAGGATTTCATGATGCAGTTGTCTAGAAGGACTGAATTCATGGTGAATCTAACCCCACCTACTCCAGATGTATCTGGGAAAAATATCAAAGTACCATGGGCGGATCTACTACTAGGTGAGGGGTGTCCATGGACACCCCTCTCCCAAGAAAGAATTAATGACTTATTTTAAATCGGATTAAATTGATATATATGGAAACCTCTAAATTAGTGTTCAAAAAATTAATGATACTCTTTAAATATATCCTACTCACATTGTGATATTTTTAAATTTTTTTAGATATCAAAAATGCAGTTATAAAGTTGAAATTTGATAGAAAAGTAAAATTAAATTAAATGCACCCAAGCCCAAATTTCTCTCTCTCCTATCGTCTCTTATCTGGAGTGTAAACTTTAAATTTATTCTAATATCTTTAACTTTCTTTTATTGTTATACTTTTTTTCTTTAGTTGCAATGTGTTATTGACGTAGATTTTTTTTAATTTGCCACTAATGATTGATTTGAACTTGGTGCTATTTGTTTTTCCCTTTTTTAGTGCGATTAACTATTGCAAATTGCTTATTTATAGTTGTAGGTCATGTTTGACAGGCTCACTTCAAGTCTCAAGTTTTTTTTAGTAAATGCTACATAATCGTAACATTCTGCGACTTCGCACAATTTATATATCAAATTCAAAATACCGAAAACCGCAAAGAACAAATGTAATAATAAAGGTACCATAGTTTTTTGTTTAGAGTTAAAAAGTGGGGTATATTATTAATACTTGAACAAAATAAACTACCATATAATATGCATCATATAATTTCTTTTTTTTATTGGTATTGTACATTAGTGATGACGCTAATAGATGGACATCCCTATTCTAAACATCTAAATCCGTCACTGGAAAGTACTCCTTGATTCCAAAATATAGTGGGAATCATTACGATAGTAGTTGATATAGGTTGCGTACCAGTAGTTGAGCCATTTTTCTTAAATATAAGAACTTATTTTTGCTTGAACATCATAAAGACACCTTAAGTAATCATTTGTAACTCTAAGAGGTTACATCGATGTGCTATTAGATAGGGAGATAACAACAAACTAAAGTGTGATCTACTGGTTGTATGAAATACCAAAATCAATTTTACTATAAGGAGAAGCCCATTCTAGTATTAATGACATTTTATTTTGGATTTTCTCCTTTTTCAGTGGGAGTTCTCCTCCGATGATCACCATCGGTGAGTTCAAGAGTCAAACTATCTACCAGCAAATTCTTCGATTTGTGTGTATGTTTAATAGAAAAAGAAAACTGGTTAAGCCATGATTGTTAATGCAGGAGTCACCCTTGAGCTTGCACATTTAGTAAATTATTTTTCATAAAACCAAATATTCCTTTGCAATTGATTTGAATAAAAAAAGACTTGGGGGACTAAAAAGATCAAGAAATTTTCTATTCCCCTTATTATTGCAAGGAGTTCTTTTTCCATCGTGGGATAGCTGCACTCTAGTAAAACTTCCACTGCAGTATTTGCAGAGTTGTTCCCCTTCTTTGATTTTGAGTATTGCACCCTAGTGCTTATTGCTTTCATCTATCTCAAGAATTAAATTAGGAAAATTAAGAACAGAAAGATCTTTACACATCGTTTGATGTTTCGAACAGTCTTTGAATACTTATTTCTTGATTTTTCATCGCACTGGTTTCCTCAATTTAGCTAAATCTTCAATATAACCAGAAGTATAGGTAAGACATCTAATAGACCTTTCTAATTGTTTCCTACCTTCAATCTTCTTAAGAAAAGTTCCTATTTTTCTTAGGATATGCTTTTGTAGAATGACTTGCCCTGCTTTTATTTCTAGACCTAAAACCTCTATTTTTTTTTTAAGCATAAATGCACTTATTCTTACCAAGGATAATATCATGATTAATGCATCTTTGGGAGAACGTCATCTTCACATGATTTTATGGTATTAGAAAAGCCAAGAATATCATTGATATAAACTATACAACAGCGATAAAGATCTTTGAAAATGTTATCCATTTATCTTTAGAATATTTGAGGCACACACCAAATGGCATTACTAGCCACTTATAATGTCATCGAGTAGTGAAATAAATGCTTTCTTTATCCATTTTAATCTATCCATATCAAATTTTATATTCCATTTCTATTTATAAGAGGCTCCTTGAATTCTATTGAGAAGAACTACTTTTTTAGGAATATAATAACAATCAAGGACAGTATTATCATTAAATTTTTTTTTAATCACCATTCCAGCTTTTTCTCTTTTTTCTTCAGCATGATTTATCACCACGAAAGCAGCATTAAGGTGAAGGTTCTTACTATTTTTAATTAACCCTTTATCAAAAAATTCTTTGATTTTCTTATCAAATTCTTGGATATTCTGGTGTATATACATCATTTGCTCAACTATAGCACTTAATAGAATATTCTTTGCAAATGTTCTATCTTTGCACAAAATTTAAGAGGATTATCATAGTTGAGTTCTTTGCATAATTCCTCCTGTTATTTAACAGTCTGCTCTTTAACGGATAACTCTAGTAATGAGATTGTTAGTGCTACTTCATGTTATTCAGGGATTACCTTCCCATCACATTGGTTGCATGTAAACTCAATCTTTTAATGAGTGTACCCTTTACTTAATTGATCAATAGGAATTAAGTGACCATTTATGATGAATAATATTTCATATATGGTTTGTGTGTATCAACAATATAACCTCTGAAAGTTATTTCCAATAATCATATCATGGAGGGTTGATTAGCAGCCTATAGAACTGGTATAATGCATTAAACTCCTCCGATTTGTATGGATAATCCTTCCCTGGCTTTATTGTGGTACATTATGCTATTATCGACTATTATTATCTGCAAAGGATTCTTGGCTTTTTTGCACGTGAGTCCTAGAATTAGAGATCTTTTTGTAAAATAGACAGAACAACCACTATCTATATAAGTACACAATTCATATCTATGATATCCCTCCAAGCATATAGTTATTGGGATACAAATGCTATTAGGATTAGTATTGGTGACTTCATAGCATCTCTTTATAGCCATATTTTTAACAAATGTATCCTAATAAATTGGCTTATTAGCAGTCTGCATTTTATACCCAATGACTTTTCTCTCTAATCTCACACTTCATTGTACATAATCTCTTGCAGATTCAAAATTCATTCTACTCATTTCATTGGTCATACCAACTGTATCATCGTTTTTAACCTCGTCTTTCACTGCCGAAGATGTTTCTCCTCTTTTTGATTTTGTTCTTAGACTTCTTAGTAGTTAAGGTTTAATGGCAATTTTTTCCAGTCTCTTCAACTTTTATTGCATTTTTATTATTGATTTTTATGGGATTGGCAAAGCTACATAACTAAGAACTACCAATTTTTATCTACTTCGGATTAGAGTAGGTCTTTTAAATTTTTCTGTCTCTATCATTGTTATCTTAGTCTTTAGATCTATGCTGTTATCTAATTTGCATATTATTTTCCAAAATATCTTTAGCGGGTAACCTTCTATCTTCGTATCCATCCATTTGGTTTTATCTTAAGGAATAGGATGTTTTTGGCACATTCATCTTTTTAGGCCTACACAATATCTAGGTTAATGATTAATTCCAATTAAATGATTACACAAATTGGTCTAGATCCCTATGATAATTTGATCCAAGAATATCATTGATATAAACTATACAACAGCGATAAAGATCTTTGAAAATGTTATCCATTTATCTTTAGAATATTTGAGGCACACACCAAATGGCATTACTAGCCACTTATAATGTCATCGAGTAGTGAAATAAATGCTTTCTTTATCCATTTTAATCTATCCATATCAAATTTTATATTCCATTTCTATTTATAAGAGGCTCCTTGAATTCTATTGAGAAGAACTACTTTTTTAGGAATATAATAACAATCAAAGACAGTATTATCATTAAATTTTTTTTTTATCACCATTCCAGCTTTTTCTCTTTTTTTTTCAGCATGATTTATCACCATGAAAGCAGCATTAAGGTGAAGGTTCTTACTATTTTTAATTAACCCTTTATCAAAAAATTTTTTGATTTTCTTATCAAATTCTTGGATATTCTGGTGTATATACATCATTTGCTCAACTATAGCACTTAATAGAATATTCTTTCCAAATGTTCTATCTTTGCACAAAATTTAAGAGGATTATCATAGTTGAGTTCTTTGCATAATTCCTCCTGTTATTTAACAGTCTGCTCTTTAACGGATAACTCTAGTAATGAGATTGTTAGTGCTACTTCATGTTATTCAGGGATTACCTTCCCATCACATTGGTTGCATGTAAACTCAATCTTTTAATGAGTGTACCCTTTACTTAATTGATCAATAGGAATTAAGTGATCATTTATGATGAATAATATTTCATATATGGTTTGTGTGTATCGACAATATAACCTCTGAAAGTTATTTCCAATAATCATGTCATGGAGGGTTGATTAGCAGCCTGTAGAACTGGTATAATGCATTAAACTCCTCCAATTTGTATGGATAATCCTTCCCTGGCTTTATTGTGGTACATTATGCTATTATCGACTATTATTATCTGCAAAGGATTATTGGCTTTTTTTTGCGTGAGTCCTAGAATTAGAGATCTTTTTGCAAAATAGACAGAACAATCATTATCTATATAAGTACACAATTCATATCTATGATATCCCTCCAAGCATATAGTTATTGGGATACAAATGCTATTAGGATTAGTATTGGTGACTTCATAGCATATCTTTATAGCCATATTTTTAACAAATGTATCCTAATAAATTGGCTTATTAGCAGTCTGCATTTTATACCCAATGACTTTTCTCTCTAATCTCACACTTCATTGTACATAATCTCTTGCAGATTCAAAATTCATTCTACTCATTTCATTGGTCATACTAACTGTATCATCGTTTTTAACCTCGTCTTTCACTGCCGAAGATGTTTCTCCTCATTTTGATCTTGTTCTTAGACTTCTTAGTAGTTAAGGTTTAATGGCAATTTTTTCCAGTCTCATCAACTTTTATTGCATTTTTATTATTGATTTTTATGGGATTGGCAAAGCTACATAACTAAGAGCTACCAATTTTTATCTACTTCGGATTAGAGTAGGTCTTTTAAATTTTTCTGTCTCTATCATTGTTATCTTAGTCTTTAGATCTATGCTGTTATCTAATTTGCATATTATTTTCCAAAATATCTTTAGCGGGTAACCTTCTATCTTCATATCCATCCATTTGGTTTTATCTTAAGGAATAGGAAGTTTTTGGCACATTCATCTTTTTAGGCCTACATAATATCTAGGTCAATGATTCATTCCAATTAAATGATTACACAAATTGGTCTAGATCCCTATGATAATTTGATTATTATATTTGGTATGCCTACTATCACAAAGCAAAGTATAAAGATCGATATCTCTACCATAATACTATGATGGTGTTATTTAGACTTGAACACTTCTAACACTGATATACCAATACTTTCTAACCTTGTCATGCTTAAGGATACTTTTTCCACTTAATAAGATTAAATTCTCCCACATGATATTCATAATCTTTTATCTCCACATCCCCTTCCATCATTTTGCATGCGCATTTACTTTTTAATTGAAAGATCAATTTTTTATAGATGGTGTCTTTTTGTATTATAGGAAGGGCACAATCTCCTTTAGTGTCTTCATTCGTATGTCTACCATAAGCTCTTTTCCTTGATGAACTAATTCAACTACTTTTTATTATATGACTAGTTTCTTCGTAGTCGCGTTCTTAATATTAATCTTATATTACTATCTCAGCAATTCCCTTAATATTTTTCAAGGTCAGGTCTAGTTCTTCTTCCTCACTAAGCTCAAAGTAGTCCAAACTGCCCAATGTATCAACAAGCTTATTATTCTTCCGACTTTTACATTCATTAGTGTAATGTCATATTTCAATGACTTACAGTTATTTTTCTTGTAGGACAACAATTAGCTTATCTACCAAATCTTTGCCTTTTTGGGCTTAGCATGTTATACCACTTTCTTTTGTATTTTTATCCCCTTTTCTTATTAAAGCTCTCATTCTTAGAGATTTTTTCTTTTCCTCTTTTCTCATGTTCATTTCCCCATTGATAAGGAGTATCCCAAAGGCTAGAAATTGTTTCCTTATTTTCTTCTTTTTTTGGAGCTCATGACATTGATCTTTTACTCATTCTCTTAAATAAGAACTTCTTGTACGAAGGGTATTGATGACTTTTGCTTTTTCAAGTCATACAATTTATTTTCATTGATTATATCGGATGAGGGAGCCTGTCATAAAACATACCAAGATTTATTTCATTATACCCAATTTTGTAATAATATTAACTAAATTCAGCAGTATAATTTTTTCAGATCGCATATCTCTATGTTAATAATCTTTCTTTTGGACACTCTAGCTTTTTCCTTGGAATCAAGTTTAGCCCCGACAAATTAAATTTCCATTTCTTTACATAATTTTTTCAACGTAGTAGCTAGTGTTTCCATTCTTAATACATTCTTACATTTCTCAGCTAATGAGTCATAGCATTCAACTACAGTGCTTAAAAAATTATGCTTGATATAGCTTAGGAAAGTTTTAGTTAGTCCATGAGGCATTCAAGTTTATGACACTATTCATACCCCTTTTTCAATGCTTTAAAAAATTTTTTTCTCTATTATGAGCTCCATCGATGTTTAGGATGTAACCAGTTTGGCTAATTTTTTTTCTATTATGAGCTTCGATCAAGTTTCACTTGAGAGATTCTTTGCCAAAGGTATGTAAACAAAACATTCTAAATCAAGGACAAAGCAAGCAAAAAAAAGAAGGCTCAAAGCAAAAAAAGAAGACTCAAAGCATAGGGAACCCACTTGGCATCATGGCATGCAACAAGGAGAGAATCAAAGGATTCAAGCATCCAATGTGCAAAAAAACAAAGAAAAAAACACGAGCACTAGCCTAAGGACCGGACTGGTAATATCCCCATGCATGCAACTTTGAAAACTCAATCAATGAGTAAGAATCCAAGATGAAGAAAGGAGAAATAATGCCTAGGAACCCAAATGATTCCCTAAAGAAGCAACTTCACATGGATTGCCTAGTCAAAAGGGCAAAAAATGAGAAGGTACGAAATGTTGAAGGAGGACCGGCTTGATTCCAAGGGGAATTTTGGCCATAAACACAACCTTTCTCATGCATCAAAGTAAGCTACAAGTGGCAAAGAAGAGACATTGGCAAAGAGGGGACCTAGCTAGGTTCACCACTACATAGGGCAAGAGACCTTAATCAAGGTCATAAATTCAAGAACCCGCTACTCTGACGATAAGAAAATCCACTAGATCAACAAAAGATTCGCTAATCCGACAATAAGGATCATTCACAAGTCCGCTACACCGGTGAAAGGTCTGCTAATCTAGCAAAAGGATAGGTTTGCTCAACCAGCAAGGGTCCACTAATCTGACAAGAGGATAAACCTGCTAGACCGGCGAATGGTCCACGCCTCTAATGATAAGAAAATCTGCTAGTCTGGTGAAAGATACACTTCTCTAGCGACAAGAAAATATGCTAGACCAGCGAAAGGTCTACTAATCTGGTAAAAGGATAAAATTGAGAACCTGTTGAATCTCGACACAATGGGATATCTCAATAAACATTGTTGGTCCACTACAACGGGACATCATTAGGCCGCCATCGTAGTGAAAGTTGGCGAACGCCAATTCTCAAGACCCTCAATAGCCAAGTTCGAGTATCACGTCGACACAACCAGATAAGTAGCTACGAGTGAAGACCATTACTTTAATCATCACCTTATTCAAGCCCGATCAAAGTGGGGGCTAACTGTAGATGCCTAAAAATGGTATCTATATCTTTTAAATCTCCCAATGATGAGAATAAAACCCCAACTATGCATTTGGGGGCCCACCAAAGTGATTAACAAATTAAGATTTTAGTTAAGGAAATGAGAGTCCAATTAATGAAATAAAACCAGGAAGGAGTGCAAGCAAACAGGCGTACTGGGCCTAGAAACGGACGACTTCATCTACAGGGAACCCAACTGGGTTCCAGTTTCCTTTCCCTCATACTGTGTCTAAGTTAGTTTTAATTAATTCTAGTCCTAATCCATGGCTTATTAGACTGTCGTGCCTAGTCAAATCAGATTCCTAGTTTTACTTAACCTATTAAGATTAAGTCTAACAATACCAAGAGTTGGCCTCCTTTTCCTAGGCTAAATTGATCTATTCATCGGCTATTAAAGGGGGCTACCTAATGGAGTTAAGATCATTAAGTAATCAGCAATCAATTGACATCACTTACTCATAAGAGATCATTGTTATGAGAGTTAAAAAATGGTGAGGAGTTTTCTATAAATTCGAGAGGTCAAACCCCAACTATCCTATTGAAGGTACTGAGAACTAATCCCTTCATTGGCTCCCCACATAAATAAGTGGGTTGTCCTAAGGACAAAAGTCTATTTTTCTCCTACCTTTCTACTTGATATCTTTTTATTATGGTTTTGACTTCTCTATTGCTAAAAATATACTCTTTAGGTAGTCTCCATCCACTGTAACATATTTACTTTACCTTCGGTTGCATCGGACTAAAAATTGGATCTTTTTGTATGATTTAATATGATTTATACTGATATGTTGTAAGTGTTATAGTGTGGGTAAAAGATTTGATTTTCCACATTGAATAGTAAAGACAGTAAGTGATGATGGACAGTGATGCAATGCACCCCATTACATTACCGTACCATCACCTCTGAATCTGGATCCTTGGTTCAGGACTTAGAAGTCAACATAGCCCCCACACCAAGGATTATTTACAAGCCTTTCGAAAACCTTTTTGAAGTAAAATCAATAGTTCTTTCGGTGTCCCTTCTATTGTCCCCATTGATATGATTTCCTTCGAAAAGTGATATGCTTTGTAAGTTTTCCTAAAAGTCACTAGTGATTCCACTTAATGCATAATTGTTGTTTTGTCTTTTCATTCTTTTTTTATCTTATATTCGTTCTTATTTCTTTTTGGCAAAACCATTATGATCCAAGAGAGGATACCTATCTGGGCTGGTAACTGAGCCCTGCTCTGGCCCGAAAGCACCGCGAATCAAGCAGGCTGCCCTGTTTCTAGAATAGGTATGGTTACTACGATAGATTAGGATCAGGTAGTTGGGCCTGAATCTGGTGTAGGAACCTGATATTGTTTAGGTACGGTTACTACGATAGATTAGGATTAGGTAGTTGGGCCTGAATCTGGTGTAGGAACCTGATATCGTTTTTGGATCAGGATTAGAATTCGGTTTTCTAATACATCCCCATAAATTTGCCAATTTTAGATTTCTTAAAACAGCAAGTTTTTTAAAAATAAAATATAAATAAAATACCCAGTAAACGGGGATGTCGGACCATGTTTAAGATCGTACCCCCAGGGAGGTGGATCCTAATAGCCACAAATTTTCCATATTTTTCTCCTAATTTCTTCCAAAGGGACAATATCAAGATCTTCGAGTTTAATTAGGTTCATCCGTTGATATATTTCTTCTTCTAACTAGACATTATTTCCCTCTCTTTATTTTCATTAAATAGTACATCTTATTTGTCTACTATGGCTCACATGATTTTGTTTAATTGTTTTGGATTTTGCACTTTATCAAAAATATTTTTAACACTCCAAGACACTACTTCTACTTTGTCTTCTTTTCCTTGCACTTTCTCTTCCTTTTCCAAGGATTTTTTTTTAATTTGTTTCGATTTTTATATCCTGTAAAAAAATGAATTTTTTTTTTTAGGCTTTGGAAAGTACACTTATGATGAAATGGAGTACTAATACCTAAATCAGCTTTTCACTGTGTCTAACTTCATTGATTAATGAAAGATAGGTTATAAACAATTGACTTTTTATCTCCTTAACTTCAAACCTAATTCTTGTTAATTCTACTTTTAATTCTAAAATTATATCAGTAATATAGTTTAATTGTGGTGCTACCGAAGGGGCTCCCTCAAGAGTGTACACAATATGTGAATAATTAGGGCTAGTACAAGTAGATGATGATTCAAGCATTAAATGTAATTAATTAGCTCAATTAAGTACTAGTTAGCTTAATTTTCTATCAATTAACTTAATTATCTTAATTATTATTAGTCATGTGGCTCTAACACAAGATAAAAGAGGGCTTTAGGGAGTACTTATAAATGAGAGATCAAAAGACACAAATTTAAAATTTTTGAAAGTAAGTGTTTAAGGATTAGAGTCAAATATGAAAATTTGAAAGTTTAGAGCAATTGATGAAAATAGAAACAGTGAATTGTCCCCTTAAAATAGTTCCCACAGAATATGAGAACTTTTAAATCTATTCTAATAATATTGTTCCCTAATAATGATTTTCCCAAAATGAATGCTACCTATCAGTACTTTTTAAAATGTTCCTAGTTCTTTTAGCATTGATGTGAGCACTCCTATGAATCAGCTAGCCTTGATCCTCCCCAAGAATGAATCTTCAGAGGGGATGAGGTGCTATTGTATGAGGTGTTGTGCCAGAATATTAGCCGGAATTGAGAGCCCCATCTTTTTCTCAGCTACCTGTGTGCCTATAGACCCCATTTCTAAAGGGGCCATTTGATAATTGATTTAATGGAGGTCTTGTCATCCCCCAATATCATTTGAAGATGCCTCATTATTCATGGAATCCCTATGTACCTCCTCCCTCTTACAGGTTTTCGCCACCCAGATGGTCCTGCGATGCAGGTGCTTGTCCTTCGAGCTATATATCCACTATTATGGGGTATGCTCAGATGATGAAGTTTAATGGAAGGGAAATACCATCTTCTATTATGTACATTGGAGCTGACATTTAGCGGTTGCATGGAGTTTAACTTTTAGTTGTATGAACCTATTTTTGGGGCTTTTTTTAGGAAACATGCTTGCTCTAATTGATAAACTCCTTATAATGACTTTACTGGTATTAATTATCTCAATCTACCACTTATATTATGAATATTATATTTTCTATGATTATAGGTGAACCATGCTTAGCAATATAACAAAACTTAATGAAAGAGTTTTTACCATTATTTAAACTTAGTCGGCATTGGACCTTGGCATTCCTCTAACTTCTAGTTTATAAAGATTGCTAATCTCAACCACACCTTATTTAGCCTAGGCACAACATAGATCCATTTTCTTTCCTACCTTGGACCATAGCCACAATTCAAATTTTTATTGTTTTCATAATAGTGAAACTTCAATCAACAAATTATAAAACTTACGACATATGGTTTGATTGAATAACATTCCCTACTAATAAACTCCTTTTATTGAGAGCTTAAAAGTGGAAATATTACAATGGAATGATTTGAAAAGGGACTTAAATAGCTAAGATCATCAAAGATCCCTTCTTATAGAGAAATTGAGAATTCCAACTTCACTTTTGCTTAAGTATGGGCAAATGACTGCATCCCTTCTCAAGACTTAGCTTCTTCTTTTATAAAGGATATGAAATAAATAGGATGCCCTGATGGCTACAATACACATATTGTTCGAAAATACTTTCACATGGCTATATTAGAATGCATTATTTTACTAACTTAACACTAAGATAACACATAATGGTGCACTAATCTTTCAGAGCACCTAATGCAGACAAGATTAGTCATCCGTATTAAGATTTTATATGCCTTCATCTCCAATAACGTATTCAAGTCCGACATTATCTAGGTAATAATCAAAATCTTCATCAAGTTCAAGGTGCCCTAGATAACATTTCTCAAATAGATCATATAGGCATCTCTTTCCTTTTTGTAATAGAAACTTTCTAGCTCCAACATCAAAGAGATAATCAAATACATATTTTGAAGTAGCTCCTTCTAGCTTCATACATTTGCTGAAATCATAATGATAAACAAAAGTAGTGTTCCTGCTATGCATTAGTATTTTTCCTTGCTCATTCAATGCCAACATTTTTTGATAAATGTCATAAAAATCAATTGCTCTTGCTAAAACGGGATCACTAATTATGTCTTATCATTCTAGAAACCTTTCCTGTCATTGATCATTAGGATCTTCTAGATCAATTAATTAAACAAGATAATGGACCAGTTTAGAGGTTCCATTTTCTTACTCAATTTTCTTACTCAATCATACACAATGTACTTTAATATGAAAACTTCTATTATATGGGGCTTTTGTTGAACTATCTAGAGATGTGAAAATCTAATGGATCCTTTCAAACATGCACGTTTGAAACTTAGTTTGATTTGTAAAGAATGGGTGCTTTTGATGAGGGATTTTCATAGGATAAGGTACCATCCTATCTCAAGCTTTCATGATGGGATTGTTTACAGGGATTGAGTTTTTGGGGAATCTAACAACAATAACTCCAAATCTATAAGGAAAGAAGATCATAGCATTGTACGATTCCCAAACAACATAGGAATAATTCTAATAGCACTCGATGCAGGCTACATACCAATTGTTGAACCATTTTTCTTGAATATAGGAACTTATTTTTTCTAAAACATCACAAGGACACCTTAGGTAATTCATTTACAACTCTAAAAGGTTTAATCTCGATACTATTAGATAGGTAAAACACAACAAACACAACAACAAACTATTAGATAGGAATAATTCTGATAGTACTCGATGCAGGCTACATACCAATCGTTGAACCACTTTTCTTGAACATGAGAACTTATTTTTTCTAAAACATCATAAGGACACCTTAGGTGATTCATTTACAACTCCAAAAGCTTTAATCTCTATACTATTAGATAGGTAAAACACAACAAACCAAGTGTGTTCTACTTTTTTTAAAAAAAAAAAATTTCAAAATATCCATAAGGATTCTACTAGAAAGATAAACCCATGCTAGCAATAATGACATTTCATTTTGGATTTTCTGTTTTTTCTCGAGGATTTCTACTCTGATGATCATCATTAGCGAGTTCATAAGTTAAATTATCTTCTAAAGAGTTCTTCAATCATTGTGTATGCTCAACAGAGAAAGAAATATGGTTAAGCCATAATTGCCAGCGCATGAGTCGCCCTTGCATTTGTATATTTGAATTCTTTTTCGTAAAACCAAGTATTCCTTCATAATAAGTTCAAATAAGAAAAGGTTTGGGGGTTAAAAAGATTAAGAACTTTTTAGTTCCCGTTACGACTACAAGGATTTCTTTTTCCATCGCAAGATAGTTGCATTCTACTTTATCAAAACTTTAACTGCTATGTTTGTAGAGTTTTTCTCCTTCATTGATTTTGAGTACTACACTCCAATGTTCTTGCTAACATATGTCTCAAGCATTAAAGCATCTCTTTTGTTACGTAAATTGAGAGTAGGAAGATCTTTGCACATTTTTTTAATGTTTTGAACAATCTTTGAATCACTAGGAGTGCATACCCAACTTACTTGTTTCTTAAGCTTCTATTGTAATGGTTTTCTCAATTTTGCTAAATCTTTAATGAAATCTGAAGCAAAGGTAAGACATCCAAGAAATCTTTCTAATTCCTTCTTATCTTCAATTCCTAGGAAAATTTTTTATTTTTTCTTAAACATGCTTAGGAAGGATGATTTGTCAACCTTTTATTTCTAGGCCAAAAACCCTATTTCTTATTCAGCATAAATGCACTTGCTTCTACCAAGGATAATACCATCATCAATGCATCCTTGGGTGATAGCCAGAACATCAACTTTGTGTTATTCCATGGTTTTGTAAAAGACAAGAATATCATTGATATAAACTAGGTAATTAGTGATTAAGATCTTTGAAGATGTTATCCATTCTTCTCTGAAATATTTAAGGTGCATTTTTATATCCAAATGATATTACTATCCACTCATAATGGCCTTGAGGGGTGCTAAAAGTAGTCAAATGAATGCTTTCTTCATCCATTTTTATCTGCTAATATCTGCTTTTACAATCCATTTTTGAGAACCAAGAGGATCCTTGAGTTCTATTAAATCATTAAGATTATCGTTCTAGTTTTTCTGCTTTTTTCTTGGGCATGATTTCCCACCATGAAAGTCAGACTAGTGTGAGGGCTCTTAATATTCCTAAGTAGCCCTTCTTCTAAAAGTTCTTTGATTTACTTATCAAATTCTTGGATAACTTGGTGTTTATAAACCATTTGTTTAACTTGGATAATAGTGCTACGGTTTAGCAAAGTGATCTTTGCAAATGTCTTATCTTTTTTCCATAATTTAAGAGAAGGATCAAGTAGAGTTATTTCCATAATACTTCTAATCATTCAAAAATCTTCTCTTAATAAATGACTCAAGTAGTGACATTGTTAGTGCTATTTTACATCGTGCAGAGATTACCTGCTCACAACGTTAGCTATGTGTGAACTCAATCTTCTGATGAGTGTATGATTTATTTAACTTTTCAATGGGGGCCAAGTGAACATTTATCGTGGATATGATTTCTGTTATGATTTGTGTCCATGGAGAATATAGCCTCTAAAATTTATTTTCTATAATCATACCATGCCAGGGTTGATTAGTAGCCCACCGAACAGGTATAATATATTGGAGTCCTCCTATTTCTATGGATAACCCTTCTATCGTTTCATTGCAGCTCACTATGCTATATCATTTGATCTTACTTGTAAAAGATTCTTGGCTTTTTGCCCAGATAAATTCTGAAAATAAAGATCTTTTTCCAAAATGCATAACCACTATCGATCTAAGCATATAATTTATATCTATTATTATATCCCTCTAAACATATATTTATTGAGATGTCATATTTGCATAAGATTTCATGAGTTTTTGGGAGTCATTTTACGGCATTAGCGTGCTTAATTGTACGATGTATACCCTTGTTTCTACTATTACATTTGGTTTTGCTTGTTTTGAGAGTGTTCGCAGATTTTCACTTTATGACCAAATAATGTGAGTAGAATGATGCCTTTGAGGCCTTGTGGATTAAATAAGGTAGTGAAAGAGACATAAAGTCACCCAACATGGATGTACCGTGACTAGTGTCACGGTCCAAGAGGATCAATAGGAAGCAGCGAGGTAAACAAGGGAGCACGACCCGACTAGTGGGCACCACGGCTAGGTCGTGGTGATGACCACAGTTCGTGGTGTGCCCCACGGTCCGACCATGGTGGTCCCCTTCCTCTGAGCCTGCGAGTTTTCTTAATGGGTGTTCAACTTCCAAGTGTTTTGATGTTAGGTTGATCTGTTTTCCTCGATAAAAACCTATTTTAGCTAGCAGTCCATATTGCATTCTGTCAACTTTCATATTCACCATCTAGATTAGGATTTAGATTAGATAAGAGGGAGAGAGAGTTAATTGAAGAAAGATCTTATAAGAATTTCATGCCGGGTTTGCAAACGACGGATTCAAATGCATTCCTTGGCTGAGCATTTCTCTTCTCTTAACTTCTCTTCTCTTCTCTTTTCTCATTTTAGCATTTATGTTTTGTAATCTTGATTAGCTTTTGCTATTGGGATCTTCGATTCGTGTAAATACTTGTTAATTTTCCCAATCTAATATTGATCTCCTTGGCACTTTGAAATCTATTGACTTGTCTTATTAAATCCTAGATGTTTATTACCTTATGAGAAATCTGTTCACTTTCTTGTCTATTTTGGGTATTAAGTGAAGAACTAAAAGGTGAAATTCAATGCTGAACCCTAGGATTTGACTTGATTATGTGGAGTCGTCCTTGTGGGAGAGGACCTTGATTTGCTACAATACCACCGTGCGCTTATGGATCTATCAAATGTTTGGTGCCATTGCCAGGGACAAGTGTCGAATATTAGGTTTTTCTTGATAGGTTTGACTAAGCATTTTGTTTTTCTTTGAAAGAAAACCTAAAAAAAATTTAATGGTTAGCAAATCCTAAAAAAACTGATGATAAGTTTCCATTGTCCCGAATTCGAGTATGAATTATCTTGGAGGTATTTTAAGTGCTTAAATACTTTTCTTACTCAAAGTGATTATTGTGTTGGTAAATGAGAGATTTCAGACATTGTTGCTATGGGTGTGAATAGTGAAACCCATGATCTTTTAGAGTATAGGGGTTTTCTTAGTGAAAGTGTTGATAAGGCATGGTATTTGCTTGAGTGGGTTGCTTAGGATTCATTTGAGTTTGAGAAGGCTAGTTGTGTTACTGGATATTCATTCTCTGATCCTTGTGCATTTTATGCTAGATCTTATTATGCCCCTTTTTGGTATGACCTGTGTAATTTTTATGAACGTGCTATAAATTTGTGTCCTTATCAAGCACGCTATGCTCAAACTGACTTTGTATCATCTTAAGGACAATACTGATGTTGTTTTGATCTTACCAAATTCATCCTTCCCTTTAGCTATGCACGGGGCTCAAGACGGGTAAGCCTTTTAGGTTAGTTGCTAGGTTTGGATTTGCTGATGCATGTTTTGAGTCAAAAGATACTTTAGAAGAGGTGTATAATCTAGTGGAGACTCCCTTGGAGAGGTCACATGATGTGTTTGTACATGCGGACTTTCCTTACCTTAATTAGGATATTGTTCTCCCTAGTCCTAATGGAGTCCCCACCAACCAAGACATGGAAGAAGATCCTAAAGTCCAGGAAGGTCCAATGCAAGCTCCAAAGTCCAAGCTATGGCTCACATTGTGGAGAAGAACCAAATAGAAGCAACCGGGTTAAGCAACCAGAAAATGCCCGGTTTTGTTCACCTAATTACTTAAGCTACATTGTGGCTAAGTTTGATATTTTGGCATTCTGGGGATCCTTAAGATGTTAAGTTTCAGGTCCAAGCATTAAATTCCAATCATGCTCATTCGAAGTCAAGAGATCAAGGCCTTTTGTCCAGCCTACTAGTTTTGGTTTAAAACTGCACGGTAAAATGTTTTGGTGAAAATCTTCTACTTAAACATGATTTAACCTTGATTTCTTTGTTGGGGGGGTTTGTAGACACCTTAAGGAGTCCCCTCATGACCTGAAATCAAAATCATGACCACTTTTGCTTGATTTAAACAAGGTCAGAAAACCGGGTTAATTTTGCTTCTAGAACCCGGATAGAGCAGCTACGTGTATTTCATTCTCCAATGGGTTTCTTCAGCTATGTTCTTTCTTGCTAGCTTCACACACGTCTCAAGAAGGCCAGGAACATCATCATAAGCTGCAAAATCAGGTTTTGGAAAGTGTAACCAATGGAAATGCAAAGGAAGAAATCAAGCTTTTCATCCGGATAGGCCAACTGAAAAGTGACTCTACTTTACGGCTGTTTTTCTCCCCTTCCCCTTAGTAAACTGATGTATTAGGCTTCATTACATGTATTAATGATTGTAATTATCATTTGTCTTGCTTTCCTCTGTATTTTGATTATAATTAGTTTAAGTTAAGCAAGCCTGTAATCTGTTTTGTACTAAGCGTGGGAATTAGCTAGCTAATATGATTCCTCCCCAGGAAGAAAACCTCCAGCAGCTAGCTTGCTTGTAATTATGCTTGCTAGGCCATCTACTAATGCATACTCATGGCCATTTTTTAAAACATAACTTACCCTGAATGAAAATCAGTTTGCGAGCATTCTTGCTTTCACACACGTAAACACTTCACTTGCTTATCTTGAATTTGGTCGATTAAGGTGGAGATCAAGTAAGTCCTAAACTTTGATTAAGTAGTGATTCTGTATCTTAATTATAGTTTAGGGGCCCTAAACTTTGGTTTGGTGGTGTTTCTATATCCAAACGAAGGTTTAGTCTATCCTTCTTTTATTGATTATCTCACGGGTTTCACCTACACTTAGCCAGAATTCAGCTTGCTTAATCCTTAGCTCTTGAATTCTAGCTTGAGTATTTGTGTATTCCCTTCAAAGATACATCATATCTGGTATCAGAGCTTAGGTTTCTCCTTGGCCTGGTACATCCATCCCTTTCCAGAATTCACTTTTCTATTCATTTCCGAACATAATCCTAATTTGAGTTCAAGTACAAGCCGTGAGCAACAGGAGTTCAATAAGCATGACTTTGGAAGAGAGATTTAAAGCCTTAATGAGGCAGAATGAGTTGCTGGCTAAGAAGATTCAAGAGGATACTCAACAAAACCGTGAAACTCCAGCACAAAATGAGTATCTAAGAAAGCAGCTTGGTTCAGTTTTGAAGCAAAAGCAAAAACTGAGTGAAGAAACCTTACAATCTAAACCAAGGAGGCATGAACAAGTCTATAGTCATGATGTTGATTCATATAGTGCAGATGAACCAACAGGAATGACTAGGGCAGAACCACGAATGTAAGCAAACACCAATGATTTCAAGGTTGAAATTTCGGAGTTTTAAGGTAAGCTTGATCCTGAAGAATTCTTGGACTAGTTACATACTATTGATAGAGTTTTTGAATATAAAGATTCTCTTGAAGATAAGAAGGTCAAGTTAGTGGCCTTAAGACTTAGAAAATATGCTTCCTTGTGGCAGACTAACTTATGTGCTAAACGGGTTAGAGAAAGAAAAACCAGAATTCGTACGTGGGAAAAGATGAAATCCAAGCTTAAGGCTAGATTTCTTCCTCCTATGTACGTTCAAGATTGCTATTCTCAACTTCACCATTTAACTCAAGGCAATCTGAGTGTAGAAGAATATACAAGGGAGTTTGAAAAGCCTGTAATTAAGTGTGATTTAGAAGAACCCAAAGAGCAAACCATAGTTAGATACTCGGAAGGTCTTGATCCTAGGTATGCTAATGTGGTAGAATTGCAAGCTTATACCTCTTTTGATGATGTTAGTGTGCTGGCTCACAAGGTGGAGCAGCAAGAGAAGGCAAAATAGCCCCTTAAACCTCAGAATCGAAAACCCTTTACCCGAAACCAACCCTTTAACAAAAGGAGTTCTAATCTCATTCCCAAACCACAAAATCTGTTTCCTTCCTATCCACAAAGAACCCAAGCTCCATAAAAGTTCCAAACCCCTCAAAATAAACCCAATCCTAATCCCATGAGCAATAAAAGGTGCTTCAAATATCAAGGATTTGGGCATATAGCCTCAGACTGTCTAAACTGCAAGGTAGTGACTTTAGCTGAATGGTCAGCTGTGAAAAAGGAGTTTGAAGACGAAGAAAATGAGGATGAGCTTGAGAAAACTCAAGAGGAGGTAGTGGAAGAGGCTGATGAAGGAGAACTCTTAGTTTTGAGAAGAGTTCTAAGGAATCAGAAGGGAGTGAAAGATGAACAAAGGGAGAGCATCTTCCATACTCATTGTACAGTTCAAGGGAAGGTGTGTTCTTTGATTATTGATGGAGGAAGCTATGTTAATGTAGTTTCTCTAAGCATGATTGAGAAACTAGGATTGCAAACTATGACACATCCACACCCTTACAACATTCAATGGCTAAATCAAAGCAAAAGAATCCAAGTGAACTCTCGGTGCCTTGTTTCATTCTCCATTGCAAAGAGCTATCAAGATGAACTATGGTGTGATGTTATCCCTATGGATGCTTGTCACATGCTTTTAGGGAGACCATGGTTGTATGATCGTAAGGTTATGCATAATGGTTACCTAAATATCTATTCTTTTACCAAGGATGGTAAGAAGATTACCCTAGCTCCT
Organism: Carnegiea gigantea; assembly: GCA_029747015.1. Lineage (NCBI taxonomy): Eukaryota > Viridiplantae > Streptophyta > Magnoliopsida > Caryophyllales > Cactaceae > Carnegiea > Carnegiea gigantea. The sequence continues at coordinate 354,100 of JAKOGI010000462.1, forward strand.
TTACCCCTATCTAACCTCTATGAAATCAAGCCTTAAACTACACCCAAGCAAACTGATTTGCGACTGATAATGAATGAACCTTTACTAAAGGCCTCCCAACATGAGTTCAAGGCCTTTAAAGAATGGATATTGAGCATGCAAGAAGAACCAGTAACCCCTCTACCCACTCACCCTATAGCCAAAGCACTAATACAAAACTTCTGTCACTTGTTTTCTAAGGAGATACCTACAGATTTGACTCCAAAAAGCAACATCCAACACCACATTGATCTCATTCCTGGTTCCATCCTAAGCCAGCTTATAGGATGAATCCCAAGGATACCATGGAGATACAATGGCAAGTTGAAGAATTGAAGACTAAAGGCTTAATCCGTGAATCTTTGAATCCTTGTGCTGTTCCTGCTCTTTTAGTGCCCAAGAAGGATGGTAGGATGCGTATGTGTGTGGACAGTAAGGCCATTAACAAGATTACAATCAAGTATAGGTACCCCATACCTACACTTGAAGATATGCCAGATGAGTTGTATAGCTCTAAAGTGTTTTCAAAGATAGATCTTCGAAGTGGATACTACCAAATACGGATTAGAGAAGGTGACGAATGGAAGACAACTTTTAAGACTAAGGGAGGGCTTTATGAATGGCTGGTTATGCCCTTCGGTCTTTCAAATGCACCTAGTACGTCTATGAGATTGATGAATCAGGTCTTCAGGCTGTATATAGGCAAGTTTGTGGTAGTATACTTGGATGATATTCTGATTTATTCCAAGGATAAGCATACACATCAAGATCATTTGACTCAAATTATGCTTGTTCTGGAAAGAGATAGATTGTTTGGTAACCTTAAGAAACGCTCCTTTTTTACTCCTGAAGTAACATTCTTAGGTTACATTATCACTGGTGAAGGTATAAAAGCATATGAGAGCAAAGTTGAAGCAATTCGATCATGGCCATTTCCAAAGAGTATACATGATGTTCGAGCTTTTCATGGATTAGCTTCATTCTACAGGAGGTTTATTCGACGTTTTAGCACTCTTATGGCTCCTATAGCTGAAGTTATTAAAGGTACATCATTTGTTTGGACACCAAAAGCTCAATCTACCTTTGAAGAAATCAAGACAACGCTTACTCAAGCACCTGTTCTATCCTTGCTGTGCTTTAGTAAAGTTTTTAAAGTTGAATGTGATGCCTCTGGAGTTGGTATAGGTGGTGTTCTTACTCAGAAAGGTAAACCCTTAGCCTTCTTTAGTGAAAAACTTTGTGATTCAAGAAGAAAATACTCCACCTATAATAAAGAGTTTTATGCTATTGTGAGATGTTTAGAGCACTCGAATCATTATTTGATTGCAAGTGAGTTTATCCTACATTCTGACCATGAAGCCTTGAAATATATTCAAGGCCAACACAAGTTAAACTCACAGCATACTAAGTGGGTTGAGTTTCTCAAATCATATCGCTTTACAATCAAGCATAAATCTGGAAAGCTCAATCAAGGTGCAGATGCTCTATCTCAGAAGTATCTTTTTTTTGTTTTAAGTAGATGCTTGTATACTTGGTTTTGAGCATCTAAAAGATTTGTATACTAAAGATGAAGACTTTGGGGAGTTGTATGCTAATTGTTCAAAGCACCCCAAAGGAGATTTTTTGATTCAAGAAGGCTTCTTATTCAAGGGTATACGGCTGTGTGTACCAAAGTGTAGCACAAGAGAGCTTCTAATCAGGGAAGTTCATGGAGGTTCTCTAGTTGGTCATTATGGTGAAAACAAGACACTCATTATGCTAAGGGAGCATTACCACTGGCCAGGCATGGCGGAGGACGTTCAAGACATTTTGAAGAGGTGTGGGACTTTTCAAGCAGCCAAAACTCACTCCTTACCCTACAGCCTATACACACCTCTACCTATTCCTACTACTCCTTGGGTTGATGTAAGTATGGATTTCATTCTTGGACTGCTTAAGACCCAAAGGAACAAAGATTCTATCTTTGTTGTAGTAGATAGGTTTTCAAAATTGTCTCATTTAATTCCATGTAACAAGACTAATGATACTACACACATTGCTGAGTTATAGTTCAGGGAGGTGGCTAGATTACATGGTATACCTAGATCAATTATTTCTGATCGGGATACTAAGTTTTTAAGCCACTTTTGGATTACCTTGTGGAAGAAATAGGGTACTAAACTCAAGTATAGTACCACTTGTCATCCACAAATTGATGGACAAACTGACGTTACTAATCGAACCTTAGGAACACTTCTAAGGGCTTTGATTAAACCTCATGCCAAAGCCTAGGATTTGCTTTTACCCCATGTAGAGTTTGCTTACCAAAGGGCTCCAAGCAAGGCTACCAGTCTATCACTATTCAAGGTGGTCTATGGGATTGATCCTATTAGTCCACTTGATCTCAGTCCATGGCCATTAGATCAATAGCCAAGTGCAGATGCAACTTCAAGGGTAGAAGAAATCCAGAAGATACATGAGTTGGTGAGAAGCAGAATAGAGAAGACTAATGCACCATATCAACCTCAAGCCAACAAACACAAGAAGAAGGTGATATTTCAACAAGGAGACCTCGTGTGGATGCACCTAACGAAAGAGAGATTTCCATCCAAAAGGAAGAACAAGCTCATGCCAAGGGCAAATTGTCCATTTGAGGTACTTGAAAAGATAAATGACAACGCTTATAAGGTTGATTTGCCTGGTGACTACGGAGCTTCAGCCACATTTAATGTAGCTGACTTGAGCGCTTACCAAGCCGATGATTACCTTGCTGATTTGAGGATCAAATCTTCTCAACAAGGGGAGGATAATGAAGTCCCCACTAAGCAAGACATGGAAGAAGATCCTAAAAGTCCAGGAAGGTCCAATGCAAGCTCCAAAGTCCAAGCTATGGCTCACATGCCAAATAGAAGCAACCAATTTAAGCAACCAAAAAAAGCCCGGTTTTGTTCACCTAATTACATAAGCTACATTGTGGCTTAAGTTTGATATTTTTGTATTTTGGGGATCCTTAAGATGTTAACTTTCAGGTCTAAGCATTAAATTCCAATCATGCTCAGTCAAAGTCAAGAGATCAAGGCCTTTTGTCCAACCTGACAGTTTTGGTTCAAAACTGCATGATAAAATGTTTTGGTGGAAATCTTCTACTTAAACATGATTTAACCTTGATTTATTTGTACAGGGCTTTGTACACACCCTAAGGAGTTCCGCCATGGCCTAAAATCAAAATCATGACCACTTTTGCTTGGTTTAAACAAGGTTAGAAAATCGGGTTAATGTTGCTTCTAGAACTCGGATAGAGCAGCTGCGTGTATTTCCTTCTCCAATGGGTTTCTTCAGCTATGTTCTTGATTGCTGGCTTCACACATGTCTCAAGAAGGCCAAGAACTTCACCATAAGCTACAAAATTAGGTTTTGGAAAGAATAACCAATGGAAATACAAAGGAAGAAATCAAGCTTTTCATCCGGATAGGCCAGCCGAAAAGTGACTCTATTTTACGACTGCTTTTCTCCCCTTCCCCTTAGTAAACTGATGTATTAAGCTTGATTACATGTATTAAAGATTGTAATTATCATTTGTCTTACTTTTTGTTGTATTTTGTTTATAATTAGTTTAAGTTAAGCAAGCTTGTAATCTGTTTTGTACTAAGCGTGGGAATTAGCTAGCTAATACATTTCCTCCCCAGGAAGAAAACCTCCAGCGGCTAGCTTGCTTATAAGTATGCTTGCTAGGCCGTGTAGTAATGCATACTCATGGTCATTTTGTAAAACATAACTTACCTTGAATGAAAATCAGTTTGAGAGCATTCTTGCTTTCGCACATGTAAGCACTTCACTTGCTTATCCTTAATTTGGTCCATTAAGGTGGTGATCAAGTAAGTCCTAAACTTTGATTAAGTGGTGATTCTGTATCTTAATTACAGTTTAGGGACCTAAACTTTGGTTTGGTGGTGTTTTTGTATCCAAACAAAGGTTTAGTCCATCCTCCTTTCATTGATTATCTCACGGGTTTCACCTACATTTAGTTAGAATTCAGCTTGCTTAATCCTTAGCTCTTGAATTCTAGCTTGAGTTTTCATGTATTCCCTTCAAAGATACATCAAGTCCTGATGTACCCATGGGAGGCAATGAGAGTGAGCAAGTTCAAAGGCAACCCACCCCTAAGGAAGTCCAAGAAGCCACCCAAGTCATGAGAAAACTCATAGAGGATCAAGGCCACTGCCCAACAATTCTGGTCAGCAAGTGCAGAAACTTAGTGACCCTAATCACCTAGGATAAAGGTGGTTTAGGCTCATTTAATTGCCTTGGGATTTAAGTTTAGGAAGTTAGCTTTCCAATAAAGCAAATTTCAAGTCATTTGGACATCATTTGCCCATCCAACTCAGCCCTTGAAGTCAAGCTATCCAAACTGTCCAGAACAGCCTTTTCAGTACCCGGTTTTAATGCTTCATTTTCTCTATCATTAGATAAACTTTGGAACTATCAAATCCACTTTTTGAAATCCTTTTGGAGTGTACTGAAACGCCAGCAAAAGAGTTTAAAGTCAAATCCTTAGTTGAGGTTTCAAAAGCAAGCAAGTTCCCAAGAGATGCAGTCTGATGGCAGCAGATATATCCTTGCCTTTTTCAGGGTGTAACTTTCAAACGGCTGGGAATTGGAAGACGAAACTAGACTCTTAAAGCTTTCTCCCAGATTTGGAATGAACCCATTTGGGCAAGTATTTTGGAAGTTATGCTCATTGGAAATTGGGGCTGCAGATCTGAAAAGCACTGGCAGCTTTTTACTTTTGCTTTTGTACTTGTTACTTTTTAGTTCCCCTTCCCCCTTTCCATTTGGCTGGTTGTTTGGACTTGTTTTTCATAGATTTTTGCTGAATGTTAAGGCCTATAAATGTGGGGAGAACCTCAGCATATAAGGCACTTTTGAATGAATACATTTGGGTTGAGTTTAAACTCCCTTGTTTCTCCTTCTACTCTTGCTTATCACTAGCCTAGCTCCCTAATGTGGTGTTCAAGAGTCCTTAAAGATCAATTGAGTGGTGATATCTTATCTCACTTGATCCTTAAGGAGAGCTCTAAGTGAACTTGGTGGTGATATCTTATCCAAGTAAGCTTAGTTTATCTTCTTGCTTCTTTGTTGCTTGCAAACCCCTTCTTCTTCTCTCTTCCTTTTACTTCACTACTTGAGATCCCTTCTTTGATCTTTATTTCAAGGTCTTAGAAGTGCATCAAGTGGTATCAGAGCTATTGGCTACTCTCCTAGGCTATAGCTTCCAACCCCAAACACATACCATTAACTCAAACACAAAAACCAGCCCAAAGCTTCACCGTCCACAACTTGTACCCACGCCCGGCAGCAAAGCGGCACGGCCACACCGTGCTGAAGAGCACGACCGTGCCACTATCCAACTTCACCATTTCAGTACAGCAAATCAGCACGGCCTGCCCATACCCTTGAGCATGACCGTGCCCTACCTAACCGTGCTAAAACACACAATTCCTCTTTCAAAAGGAACCAAGATGTCTTCAAGCACTTCTCTAGAATAAAAGTTTGAGCAACTCATGAAGCTAAATGCCGAAAAGGATGCTCAACTTGGGTATCTTAGGAAGCAAGTAGACCAAGCTATGAGGAACAACCGAAGGGAGATTCAAAGCTCTCACTCTAGTGACTCTCAATCGGTGGGAGAAGAATCCGAAGGCAACCCATTTGCTACAAGTGATGAAGACCTTGAGAGGAGGCCAAGAAGAATAAGGAGAAGCAAACAACTTGACTTGGATTTCAAGGTGGAGATCCCGGAGTTTGAAGGCCAACTCAACCCGGATGAATTCATAGAGTGGATGAACACCGTTGAAAGGGTCTTCGAATACAAAGATGTGCCGGATGACAAGAAGATAAAAGTCGTGGCTCTTAAACTTCGCAAGTATACTTCAATTTAGTGGAGTAATATAGTATCTAAGAGGGCTAGAAAAGGGAAGGATAAGATTAGTTCTAGGAGGAAAATGAAAGAGAAACTTAAGACCAAATTCCTACCTCCCCACTACCTACAAGACAACTACACCAAACTCCATAACCTTAGACAAGAATCTAAGAGTGTGGAGGATTACATCATGAGTTTGAAAGACTTGTTATGATTTGTGACCTTAGGGAGAATGAGGACCAAACTATTGTGAGGTACTTGGGAGGATTGAATGACTCTACTAGGAATGTTGTAGAATTACAACATTATACTACTCTTGATGAGGTTTGCACCCTAGCTCACAAAGTTGAACAACAAAAGAAAGCCAAATTCAAGAAAGAACTCCCTAAACCTCCACAAAGAGCCTACCGATTCAACAAGGGGAGTTTACCCCACACTCCTAAACCCACAAACACCCCCACATCCTCGTCCCTACCCAAGCCAAACACGTTCAAGCCACCCCTCAACCCATTTGAGAAAAGAAGGTGTTTCAAATGCCAAGGTTTCGGGCACATAATTTCGGATTGTCCCAATAGGAAGGTCATTACCTTAGTTGAATATCAAGCACTTGAGCAAGCCGAGTTAGGGGAGGAAGGGAGTGATAAGGAAGTTCACTTGATGGAAATGGAGGAAGAGTGTATTGAGGAGGCGGATGAAGGAGAATTGCTTGTACTTAGGAGAGCCTTGAGTGGTCATAAGGTTCCAAACCGGGAAGAACAACTAGAGAACATCTTCTACACCTGGTGCACCATCAATGGCCGTGTATGTTCCCTCATTGTGGATGGAGGTAATTGTGCCAATGTGGCCTCAACTACTTTAGAGGAGAAGCTCCAACTTAAGACCGAACCTCACCCTCACCCATACTCCATTCAATGGCTCAGTCAAGGTAAAGGTCTCTAAGTCTCTACTCGTTGTTTGATTGCATTGTCTATTGGTAAAAGTTATAGAGATGAGTTGTGATGTGACATCCTTCCCATGGATGCTTGTCATATTTTGTTGGAGAGACCTTAGCTCTTTGCTCGTAAGGTCATGCATGATGGGTACCAAAGCACTTACACCCTACTTAAAGATAGCCGAAAGATCACACTTGCCCCCTAGCCCCACATCAAATCACCAAGCCCAAAGTCAAAGAGGATCCTAAGGGAGGAGAAATGTTACCTCCCTCCTTGAACCCGCACTCTTGTCATCCCATCATGAATACAAAACCCTCAAGGAAATGATCCTCTACACACCCCCATAAAATGGAACCGAAGCCCCTCTTCACCCATTAGCCTCTCAACCCCTAAAACAATTTTCCCATGTTTTTCCCGAAGAGATACCCTCCGGCCTAACCCCTCAAAGATCCATCCAACACTACATAGACCTCATTCCCGGGGCCATTTTACCCAACAAGCCGGTATATAGAATAAACCCCAAGGAAACTTTGGAGATTCAAAGGCAAGTGGAGGAGTTGATTTCCAAAGGTTTGGTGCATGAAAGCTTGAGTCCTTGCGCCGTACCCGCCCTTCTTGTCCCCAAGAAGGATGGCTCTATGAGGATGTATGTGGATAGCCGGGCCATCAACAAAATTACTTTCAAGTACCGGCATCCCATACCAAGGCTAGAAGACATGCTTGATGAGCTCCATGGGTCCAGGGTCTTTTCCAAGATAGACCTAAGAAGTAGGTACTGCCAAATCCGGATTCGAGAAGGGGATGAGTGGAAGACCGCTTTCAAGACCAAGATGGGGCTTTATGAATGGCTAGTCATGCCATTTGGCCTTTCCAACGCCCCAAGCACATTCATGAGACTAATGAACCAAGTGTTCAAGCCATTTCTTAGGAAATTTATGGTGGTATATTTTGATGACATATTAGTGTTTAGCAAGACCAAGGAAGAGCATTTCGATCACCTCAAACAAGCTATGATGCTCCTTGAACAAGAGCAACTCTATGGGAATCTCAAGAAGTGCTCTTTCTTTACTCTTGAGGTGGTATTCTTGGGATACATAGTTTCGGGCCAAGGCATTAGTGTTGATCAAAGCAAGGTGGAAGCAATCAAGACATGGCCCGTTCCCACCTCCATGCATCATGTTAGGAGCTTTCATGGCTTGGCTTCCTTTCATAAGAGGTTTGTTCGCCACTTTAGCTCCATTGCCGCCCCCATGACCGAGGTATTGAAGGGGAGCAAGTTCATTTGGACACCACAAAGAGAAGCTAACTCATGCACCGGTCCTAGCTCTCCCATGCTTTGACAAGGTGTTTGAAGTTGAGTGTGATGCCTCCGGAGTGGGCATAGGTGCGGTTTTGATCCAACAAGGAAGGCCCCTTGCTTACTTTAGTGAAAAACTAAGTGAGTCAAGGAGGAAGTATTCAACCTATGATAAGGAGTTCTTTGCTGTCATCCGTGCCCTAGAACATTGGACTCACTACTTGATAGCCAATGAGTTCATCTTGCATTCCGATCATGAAGCTTTAAAGTACATCCAAGGCTAACACAAGTTGAACTCTCGACATGCAAAATGGGTTGAGTATTTGCAATCATTCCACTTTATGATCAAGCACAAGTCCAGAAAGCTCAACCAAGGTGCGGATGCTTTGTCTAGAAGACACCTCCTTTTGTTCCAACTTGGGTCATGTGTGCTTGGATTTGAGCATCTCAAGTCCTTGTACAAGGATGATGAAGATTTTAAGGAGTTATATGAGGCTTATCTAGCTCACCCAAAGGGAGATTTCTCATCGCAAGATGGGTACTTGTTCAAAGGCAACCGATTGTGTGTACCAAGGAGTGGCACACGTGAGCTTATACTTAGAGAAATTCATGGTGGGTCTCTTGTCGGCCACTTTGGAGAGGACAAGACCTACATTATAGCCAAAGAGCACTACCATTGGCCTCACATGCCTAAGGACATCCAAGACTTGATCAAGAGGTGCTCTACTTGTCAAATGGCCAAGAGCCATGCACTCCCTCAAGGGCTTTACACCCCATTGCCTACACCACAAGGGCCATGGCTAGATGTGAGTATGGATTTCATACTTGGTCTCCCACGCACCCAATGCAACAAAGATTCCATTTTGGTGGTGGTTGATCGGTTTTCCAAGATGGCCTGCTTCATAGCTTGCCACAAGACCAATGATGCTTCTCACATAGCCGATTTGTACTTCAAGGAAATAGTAAGGCTTCACGGCATTCCCCTTACTATCGTCTCGGATAGGGACTCAAAGTTCCTAAGTCATTTTTGGATCACGCTTTGGTAAAAATTGGGCACAAAGTTGAAGTTTAGTACTACTTGCCACCCTCAAACGGATGGCCAAACCGAAGTGGCGAACCGAACTTTGGGAACCTTGCTAAGGGTCCTAGTGAAGAAGAACTTGAAGGCTTGAGACCTCCTACTTGCACATACCGAGTTCGCCTACAATAGAGCCCCAAGTAGAACCACCAACGAGTCCCCCTTCAAGGTGGTGTATGGTCAAAATCCACTTGGCCCTCTTGACCTTTTACCCATACACCAAGAGAAGATGAATGTTGAGGCTAGCAAGAGGGTGAAGGCAATTCAAGCGCTCCACAAGAAGGTCCAAGATCAAATTGAGAAGCCCAATGAGAGGTACAAGAGTCAAGCCAACAAACACCGCAAGCAAGCCTTATTCAAACCGGGAGACCTAGTTTGGGTGCACCTTAGGAAGGAACGATTTCCCTCCAAAAGGAAATCCAAGCTCTTGCCACGGGCCGATGGGCCTTTTGAGGTCCTTGAAAAGATCAATGACAATGCCTACAAAATTGATCTTTCGGGGGAATATGGGGTCTCTTGTACATTCAATGTGGCGGACCTTAAGCTTTACTTTGATGATGATCATCTTGAGAATTTGAGGGCAAATTCTCTCCAACAAGGGGAGGATGATGTACCCATGGGAGGCAATGAGAGTGAGCAAGTTCAAAGGCAACCCACTCCCAAGGAAGTCCAAGAAGCCACCCAAGTCATGAGAAAACTCATAGAGGATCAAGGCCACTGCCCAACAATTCTGGTCAGCAAGTGTAGCAATTTAGTGACCCTAATCACCTAGGATAAAGGTGGTTTAGGCCCATTTAGTTGCCTTGGGATTTAAGTTTAGGAAGTTAGCTTTCCAATAAAGCAAATTTTAAGTCATTTGGACTTCATTTGCCCATCCAACTCAGACCTTGAAGTCAAGCTATCCAAACTGTCCAGAACAGCCATTTCATTACCCGATTTTGATGCTCCATTTTCTCTATCATTAGATAAAATTTGGAACTACTAAATCCAATTTTTAAAATCCTTTTGGAGTGTACTGAAAGGCCAACAAAAGAGTTTGAAGTCAAATCCTTAGTTGAGGTTTCAAAAGCAAGCAAGTTCCCAAGAGATGCAGTCTGATGGCAGCAGATATATCCTTGCCTTTTTCAGGGTGTAACTTTCAAATGGCTGGGAATTTGAAGAGGAAACTAGAATCTTAAAGCTTTCTCCCAGATTTGGAATGAACCCATTTGGGCAAGTATTTTGGAAGTTATGCTCATTGGAAGCTAAGGCTGCAGATCTGAAAAGCACTGGCAGCTTTTTACTTTTGCTTTTGTACTTGTTACTTTTTGGTTCCCCTTCCCCCCTTCCATTTGGCCGGTTGTTTGGCCTTGTTTTTCATAGATTTTTGCTGAATGTTAAGGCCTATAAATGTGGGGAAAACCTCAGCATGTAAGGCACTTTTGAATGAATACATTTGGGTTGAGTTTAAACTCCCTTGTTTCTCCTTCTACTCTTGCTTATCACTAGCCTAGCTCCCTAGTGTGGTGTTCAAGAGTCCTTAAAGATCAATTGAATGGTGATATCTTATCTCACTTGATCCTTAAGGAGAGCTCTAAGTGAACTTGGTGGTGATATCTTATCCAAGTAAGCTTAGTTTATCTTCTTGCTTCTTTGTTGCTTACAAACCCCTTCTTCTTCTCTCTTCCTTTTACTTCACTACTTGAGATCCCTTCTTTGATCTTCATTTCAAGGTCTTAGAAGTACATCAAGTCCTCTTGATCATTCCCATGTTTCCCTTATGTTTTCACAACCCTTTTCGTCCCTCGAGTATAATCTTGATGAGCCCATTGATAATCTTATGATTTGTGATACTAATGTTGATTTAGGTTTTGAGAACAACATGTTTGATGTGCTTGGTGAGAATGTTGATAATTTTGTGTCCCTAGGTTACTTTAGTGGGTATGATGCCTCCCTTGACCAATATTGCATGTACTTAGTGGATGTGCCTAGAAAATCATGTGGAATACTTTCATTGATTTCTCTTTGATTTTTGTATAGCATTGAGTTTATTGAAGAGGGTGCTAACTTTCTTTATTGTGATTATCTTGATGTTCTCTTACTACCATGCTCACGAATCCCATGTTGTGGTGTTCAACAATCTTCTATATCCATTGACGCCGTCTGTTGTGATAAGCCAAATCTTGAAGTTGTGATGGAGTGGCTAATGCTCCATGTGCCCTAGTTATTAGGAGGCCTCATCTTAGGTGCACCTAGCACCTAACCTGATGAGATTGGTCTCTTTTGTTTCCCCTTTTCCTTGTTATCATTTATTTCCTTTGAACAATACTTTATCTAAGCAGGCGAGAAAGGTAGTTTCATGTTTTCCATTTTGGTTTTTAGTTTGCATACTAGTTAGAGCATGCAGGTATAGGTTTCTTTTCTTTTACAATGGTGCATTGCATTATAGGTTTGTATAGAGGATGACATGGATTAGTTTGAGAAGCCCTCTAATGACGCTTTCGCTAGGCTAAATAGTTTACATGAGCTTGAGTAACATTTAATGTGTAATCCCTTTTGGCGCTAAAATTTATGAAGCATTTGTAAATATTCTTGTTTTGACCCTTGTCTTGATTGAGAACTACATTGTCCCCTTGGAGTGTTTAGCACCAATGTTAGTACATGAGAGTCATTTTATGAGCTAATTGAGACTTCGGTAGAGATCCCGTGAGACTTTAAGCCTTCTTTAGACTAGCCATCTCATTAGTCTCATGTTCTTGCATGTGTGCAACTCTTCCATGTTGCATCTCTAGAACTTGCCTAGATTCTTGTTTAAAACCACATTCGCATGTGCATGTTTGATGATATGATAGAGGCATTTCTTTTTCTTTTTTTGAACATTTTGGCCACATAGCCAAATAGCCTACCCTTGTGTTACATGTTTATCGCTTTTCCTAACCCCTTTGAGCTGATATTTGTCTTGGTCGTGAACCCTTTGTATACACTCTTGGCCATAACATACTCTTAACTTTAAGCCAATTCTATGGAGCATCACTTTGGGAAGCTTATGGGGCCAATTGAGGTTATGGTTGCTTGGTATGTCGACCTGATGAGGTGATGATAGTATTATAGATTAGGAGTGTTCCCCTTATGTTGATATGGGTTGCATATCTATGTATTAAGTTGTTAAGTTGACAATTGGAAGTCTTATGCCTTTTATAGTTGAATTATCTTTCATCTTCCCAAAGCAAAAAGGGAAAAAAATAAAAAAAGAAAATTTACATTGAAAAAAGAACAAATGAAAAAAAACGAAGAGAGAAAGGAATGAATAAGTGATTGGCATTGGATACGTAAATAACTTGTGCTCCTATCTTTGTGACTCACTTCCTATTTGACTCATGGAAGATATTGGTTGCTTTGTTAGGATTTCGAGTGTTGGTGAACTTCATAGTTAATTGGTGGCTTGATTGGTTGCTTCCTACCCAAATTCGCTATTGCACTGCTTTCCCTTAAGCCTTTTAGCTTATATTACAACCCAATTAAGGTCCTCTTGATTGTTATATGCACATTGTATTTTTAGTTATGGAGAATTTAAGAGTCCTTGTAAACATATGGTAGTTTACATCTTTGGAATGAGTCTTGAGTGAACCCATCCTATATTTTAAACACATGAGTGGAAGTGATCTACGTTTCTCCAAAAGTGAGGTTCTACGAGTCTGTTTAACTTTACATTATACTAGCATAATGTGCTTTGTGGTTCTTTGGGGGTGATCATGTTTGATATCTAGCTTGTGGTCATGTATTTCTTTGAAAACATCCTCCTTCTATTGATTTTGAAAAGTATTATGCACTATTTGGGGTAATTATTGATTGACATTCTTGGTTGTGATGTATTATGAGTTACCTAGTTTGAGGAGGTTATTATGTTTTTGAGTCCTAGATGCATCTCCCCTTTATTTGTTTTCTCTAGCATTTGCTTGAGAACAAGCAAAGGTTTAAGCATGAGGGAGTCATGAATGTCATACTTGCATAGGATTTCATGAGTGCTTAGGAGTCATTTTATAGCACTAGTGCCCTCAATTGTATGATTTATGTCCTTATTTCTATTATGCTTAATTTCGCTTGTTTTGAGAGTGTTTACAGATTTTGACTTTATAAGCAAAGTTATGTGAGTATAATGATGATTTTGAGGCCTTGTGGATCGAAGAAGGTGGTAAAAGAGGCCTAAAGACACACAACACGAACATATCATAATTAGTATCACGGTCCAAAAGGATCCAAGAAGAAGCAGCGAGGCAAACGAGAGAGCACGACGGGACTAGTCCACTGTCCGTGGTATGCCCCACAGTCTAATCGTGGTGGCCCCCTTCCTTGGAGCTTGCTAGTTTTCTTGGCAGTTGTTCGACTTCCACGCATTTTGGTGTTCGGCAGATGCGTTTTCTGCGATTAAAATTGTTTTCAGCCATCAATCCATGTTCCATTCCATCGACTTTCACATTCACCACCTAGATAGGGTTTAGATTAGATTAGAGGAGGGAGAGTGAATTGAAGTGGAGATCTTGCAAGGATTCCATGCTGGGTTGCAATCGACAGATTCAAGTGTGTTCTTTGACTAACCATTTCTCTTTTCTTCTCTTCTCTTAACTTCTCTTTTCTCATTTTAGGATTTATTTTTGTAAGTTGGATTACCTTTTTGTTTTGATCTTGGATTTGTACAAATACTTGTTAATTTTTCCAATCTTGTGTTGATCTCCTTCGTACTTTGGAATCTATTGGCTTGTTTTATTGAATTCTAGATGTTTATTATCTTGCGAGAAATTTGATCACTTTTTACATGTGTTGGATATTGATTAAAGAACTGAAAGCTGAAATTCGATACTAGAATCCTGGGATTTGATGTGAAGGTCTGGAGCCTTGAGAAAGTCACACCAATTGAGAAACTACAAATTTGATAATCGCATGCATAATGAACCTAAACATATCAAGAGCCCTTGAGAAAGGGTAATTGGTTAGATTTAGGCATTTCACTTCACCTTGAAAAAGGGTTGTAATACTTAAATTATCGGTTTTAAAACAACCCATTTGAGAAAGAATTGCCTGATTGATACTAGAATTGAGAGATTGCTTGTTTTGTGTAATTCCTTGATTATTTATCCACTAGATTAGAAGGTAGATGAAATTAATTTCAATCTCAAATTTTAATCCGCTTAGCCTATCTTGAGGAAATAAAGCCCCGCGAATTGACCTAATTCTTGTGGGAGCCGACCTTGATTATTTTCTAAAATGTCCTTAGTGGGTAACCTCCTCTTTTCATATCAATCCCAATTGTTTTTATCATAAGTGATATCAGGTATTTGGCAAATTCATCTTTTACACTCACATAATATCTAGGTTGGTAATTGAATCACGATTGATCCTAATATTTCTAAGAACGTTGAACTTTAGCATTATTGGTCCTTTGAGGACATTTACAAGTTGGCCATTAAGGTAGAGAAACACTCCAAGAACAAGAGGCCTTTTACCAGTTCCTACTCACAGCCTAGTCTTTAAATCAAGTCTCAACCTGTTCCTAAGATCGAGGTTATCTATAAGGATGGTAAAGGATCAAACAAGGGGAAAAGCATTGTCAAAGAGTTTCCTAAGAAACAGGTATTTAAAGTAGTTTAAACAATAACATTTATCTCAAAAGAAAGACTAGAATTTTATAAGATTGTCAACCTTTGAATTATCCAAACCTAAGAAGGCACATGTTTAATTCACATATTCAACTTATTATAGGCAAAACAGATCCATATATGCTTTTAATTGATAGATTTTCTCTTTAGTGATAAAGTGTGACTTAGAGTAGATAAATCTCTCTTCCAAAACTTGATTCCGCTTACCTTTTAATGGGATAAAACTCAATAGATTGCAACAGCCAATGTAGAACGACACTTGATTCCTGCTACAACACTCGTGCATCTATAACAGCTTGTCCATTATGGATGTGGATGAGAGCTTTTAGGTCTACATCATCCTGGGGAGGCCATTCCTAGCTATTTCAGATGTGGTGATTGATGCGCCTCCAGGAAAGATCTTTTTTCAGCTGTGTGGGGAGAGGATTGATTTTTATTTTCTGCTACCCAAAGCACCTCCTCAGCCGTCTTCTCCTTTGCGCTATAAGTGTCTTCCCTTCCCTTGATCCTTTGCATCTCCTTTTCATTGAGGCCAATGAACATCTCAAGTGGGGGAGGGCAAAGCTTCTAGCTCTTAGAACCTATTCAGATAAGTTTCCAGTGGTGTTTATAGATGACATCTTGATATATTCCAAGGACATAGATGAACATACAACTCATTTGAGAACAGTGCTACGAACCCTTAGGGAACACCAATTATATGACAAATTAAAGAAGTGTGAGTTCTGCTTAGAAGAAGTGGCATTTTTGGGACATGTAGTTTCAAAGGAGGGGATTAATGTTGACCCCCAGAAGGTGAAAACAATTGCAGAGTAGCCAAGGCTAATCAATGTCACTGAGATTAGAAGTTTCTTAGGCTTAGCTGGCTATTACTGAAGGTTTGTGAAGGATTTTTCAAAGATGGCATCTCCCCTGACCAATTTGTTGAAGAAAGCCATTAAGTTTGAGTAGACCGAGAAGTGTGAAAGGGCATTTCAATAACTAAGGCAGCAATTAACTACCGCCCAAATCCTAACACCACCAATAGAAGGTACAGAGTACACTGTCTATAGTGATGCGTCGAAAAACGGGTTGGGGTACGTTACGAAGCAAGAACATAAAGTTGTAGCTTATGCCTCCCGACAGCTGAAGTCTTATAGAAGAAACTACCTTACCCATGATTTGGAACTAGCAGCTGTGGTCTTTGCATTGAAAATTTGGAGACATTACTTATATGGAGTATCCTATAAGGTCTATACAGATCATCAAAGTTTGACGTATATCTTCACCCAGAAGGAGCTCAAATTAAGACAAAAACATTGGCTAAAGTTGCTTAAAGAATATGATCTGCAGATCTAATTTCACCCAGGAAAGGCAAAAGTTGTGGCAGATGCCCTAAGTAGGAAGGCACAACATAGCTTGAACACTGTACTGATTGCTTAGTTGAACCTCTTGAGAGAGTTTTAGGACTTAGGTATTCAATTAGTGTTACATGGATAGGCAATTGTTTAATTATAAACATTTACTTTACAGCCCTCTGTTCGTGCCAAAAATGTGTTATTTTTACGATACTTTTATACCTGATTTATGCTCGTTATAATCATTATTTTAAGGTTGTTATTTGATTTTATTTTGTTTTGTAGGTTTTGAATAATTATAGCAAAAATGCGAGAAAATGATGAAAAAATACCGGAAATGGAGAATCGACCCAACTTGATTCAAGCCCAACCTATTTCATCCATCAACATAATGTGAAAAAAAAAAGAAAATAAAAGAAAATAAAACCTAAAATCTACCCAGCCCCGTCCTCACGTGCTGAGCACGTGATTTATCCTTCCCCCCCTTAATTCACTCTCTCTTTTCTCTCGGTCTGAAGAAACCCAGACCACGAAACCCAAACCCCGAAACCCCTTCTTCACATCCATCTTCATCCCTCTTCATCATCATCACCTCAACCTCATCTGTCTCTCTCTTTCGAACACCAGGACATCAATAAGCACCACCAGCATCACCATCAACACTCCACACATCGCCAGCTTGCATCATCTTCACCATCCACGTATGCCAGATCGATGAACGAGATGAGAGGGGCTCAGGTATATATCAAGCAAGCGGCGCAATTAGGTATCAATTAGGAAATCTAGGCTTTAGTTTACGTTTTTCAGGTTCAATATAGGGTTTAAATTCAATGTTTCAGCTAAGGTTATATTTTAGATTTTAGGGTTTAATTTTACATTTTTGTTCATCTTCGAATTTCTCTATCTGATTTCAATTTCCAGATTCAGTTTTAGTTGGGCGTTTTTGATGTAATTAATTTCGATCTTATTAGTTTGAGTAGAGTAGTTGATAGTAGCTTCAAATTCTGGGTTGTTGTTACGGTTTCGGGGCTAGGGTGCCCTGTTTTGATGCTCATGGGTCTCTGCCATTAATGGAGCTCGACTCCACCCCGTTCACGGTCATGAGATTTGGTTTGATTTCTTTGCTCCATCTCTTGTAATGCTCTTAGGTAAATGTTGCTGAAAATCTCGAAACGCCCCTCCCTTGCTTTTCTAATTCTGGTTTTTAATTTGTGTTTAATGTATTTTCACTGGATGTTGTCGCGCTTCTATTTGAATGCTGTTAGAAACATCCAAAAATTTCCCCCATTGCTATTCTGATGTTTGAATGCTATCGATTTTTGGTTTTTTTTTTAGGCTGTGAATTAGTTAAAATGTTGATTCAGTTCTGTTTTGTTTACTTTGAAGTGTGCTTTGATTTGGGTTAAATCAAATTCTCATGTTCCCTCGCTTAGGCGTTGGTCATGTTCTGCCCTTTTCTGTTTGTCTCTGTTCGCTTATTTATCGGTTTTATAGCTCTCATTTAGGTTGTGTTAAATGTTGGAATGATGCTCCTTTGAGTAGAGTTAAGTTTATTGGATGTTAGGCGGTGGTAGGGAAACTTTAGAATTAGATTGATTTATAACCTATAGTTTTAGTTGCTTATCATTTGAATCAATTGAGAATGATGCTATGTTAGTTTAATTTCATGCTAAGTGACCGTAATCTCATCCTCGTCCCTGTGAAGACGACCCTCAAGTACTACAGCGAAAGCTGTACGCTTGCGACCTTTATTTTTTTCCACTCAAAATTATCGTACAAGTTTTTGGCGCCGTTGTCGGGGAAAACGATGTGAGATTAGGTCATATTTCTATTTTCTTAGCTAATTTCTTATTAGTTGCATATGTTCTGTCTTACCTTGTTTATTTCATTATTAGTTGTTACTTAGCTTAGTCATTTCTTGAAAATTCCCAAAATCCAAAAAAAAATTAGAAAAGCCTAAAATCCAAAAAAAAAAATTAGAAAACTTGAAAACTACAAAAAAATTTGAAAATTTTAAAAACCTCAAAAACAAAGTGGCAAGTTTATGTTTCCTTCAGTTTGAGCACTTTTCTTTTTCTTAGTTTCGTTCTTATTAGTTGTTTATGCTTTGACTTACTTTGTTTATTCGTTATTAGTTGTGATATATTTAGTTCATTTCTTAAAAAAAATCCAAAAACCCTTAAAAAATTAGAAAAACTTGAAACCCCCTAAAAATTGAAAAAATGCAGTTTTCCATTTCCCGCAATATGAGCATGAATTTCTTTGGAGTTATCTTTCAAGGCTTAATGATTATTGTGCTCAACTGAATCATAATTTTGAAAAATGAGAAATTTTTGAGGCCATTGTTATGGGTCTAAATGTTGAGTCGAGGTGTTATGTTGAATCAATTTGTCCTGGAGGTTTAATAGAATTATTATCAAAAACTCAAGATGAAGTTTGGGATTTCTTTGAACTAGCTTAGGAAACCTATGCATTTGAACAAGTTAACGAGATTTTTAGATATCCAACTTATGGAGAGTATGATTTTCAAGCTAATTCTTACCCTTTAGACCATTTTATGAATTCAAATGATCCATATTACTATTATATGCCTCCTGTTTTGTGCGATTATTGTGAATCTTCTGATCATAATCCTCATACTTGTCCTTTCGTGCTTATGTTGATGTTACATGTGCAAGTTTTGAAAAGAAGATTAATGAAATGACTGATCAAATGATAGAGACCATGAAAACGAGAATTGCAACATGTTCTCAATGTTTTAACCAAGATAGGGAGACTTATAGTGAGCTTGATTCTAGTTTAGGATCTCCTAAACCTGACCCTAGTCTCTATGATGATTTTGAACCCTCTTATTCTGCTAGGCCTGACTTAAATGAAGACATATATTTGCCTAGTCTAGATCAAGAGAGTAACCTACCTATGTCTCTATCACCTGACCTTACACCCCGCACTACCTCACCTAAGAGCATCACTGATGATGTCCTAGTTTCTGCCGACCCATCCACCACTCTGAACGACTTTTGTGAGTTTGATGTGGGTGAACAATCTGATACTGTTAGTGAGTTAGATATAAGCATCGCACCTGAAGTTGAGCCTCGTGATTTAGATGAGTCACAAGAAGGTATTTCACAGGAGTTATGCGATGAGATAACTAAATCCACTATTTTGGACTTTGATGTACTGAAGGTCTTGATGTGGGTTTTCACGTTGGATATGAATCATTCTCTTTTGATCCCATCATTCCTGACCTTCTATTTAAATTAGATGATAATATTCTGTATATGGAATATGAATCATTTTCTTGTGAGGTTGATATCCGTGGAAGTTCTGATGATGGTTTTTGTGCTGATTGTGAGTCTTTCTCTTTTGACCCCATCCAAACTGACTTCCTTTTTTAATATAGCAAGTCTGGATTTATTGAGTCTGAGATTATTGCCACTAAGAATTTTGCTTTAGACCAGACTCTCGTGCTTTTTGATATGATAAGACTTGTGAGCTGTGCGCTCACTATTTTGCCTAAACTGTTCGTTCATGCTAATATAGTTTCTAGGCCAACGACCTCAATACTGGCTCATTCTGAATATGTTCATTTCCTTTCTGATTGGGCTCAACGATTTGATAAGTTGAAGCGGGCCCTTACTGGTGCTTTATTGGTTAGGTGGATGTACTCTTTCTGGATCCAACTCACTGCTTGTTACTGTTTCTATGTGATCGAGAGTTGGGCTTCTTTGTTTGATAAGCTGCTATGTGCTTTAACGAGTTTTGATTTGTGTTGCATTTGACAGCTTATTATGGAGTGGCTGATGCTCCATAAGCCTCATGTTGCATCATCTTTGTGAGGCTTAGTTTAGGTACAACCTGTATCCAATCTGGTATGATCGGTCCACCCTCCCTTCTTCTCTTTTTCATTTCTTTTCTTTCTTTGTACTTATTTGTGGATATTTAGGACTGTGAATATACGGGTGATCAATCTTGAGGAGCAATTTGGGATATGTTGAGCCATGTGGACTATGATTACCCTTGGTTGTGTTATTGTTTTGTGAATAGTTGATAGTTGTGAATATGTAGGATTGTCCTTGTGCATGTTCTAGTTTCATTGTTTGGTTTCCTTAAATTTGTGTTTTGTTCCTTTGGTTTAGTGTCTTGTTTCTTCAGTTTAGTGAGTCTTGGTTTTCCTTTGGTTTTGTTTTGTTTAATAGTTTCTTTTTGTTTCCTTTTTAGTATTTTAGTGGTTGCGTTTTGGTTTCGTGTTTTGTTTCCTTTCTGTTGAATCTTGCTTTATTTCGTTTATGGGTTAGTCTATTTAGTTTGACATTGTTTTCTCGTTTGGTATTTTGTAGCCTGTTAGTCTTGTTTTGTTTCTATTTTGGTGATTATGTGTGTTTTGGTCTAGTTTTGTTTAGTTTAGTTTAGTTTTGATTTTGTTTTTGGTTTTGGCTTTGTTCTTGTTTTAGAATTGGATTTTAGTTCTGGCTTTTGTGATTTTAGTGTTGAGTTTGATTTTGGTTATTTCATTTTTGGTTATTTTTTTTTTTACTTTTTGGTTTTGGTTATTTAGTTTTTGGTTTTGGTTACGGTTATTTTGTTGGTTATGTGTGTCTAGGTCTAGTTTTGGTTTGGTTTGGTTGGTTTTTGTTTCTGTTTTTCATTTACTTTTTTGGTTTTGATTTTGGTTTTTGGTTTCTGTAAATATGTATGTTTATTTTTGTTTTGGTTTTAGTTATACTTTTAATTTTGATTTTGGCTCTTTTATGTTTTTGGTTTTTATTTTCATTGTGTCTTAGTTTGTACATATTTATGGTTTAGTATGGTTTTATGGTTGTATAGCTTATGTGCTTGTTTTTTAGCGCCTTAGTTCCCACAATGAAAACATTATGAAGTTTTGGTGTGGGAGTAGGTGCCCATTTTTGAAAAATTTTGAAGATTTTGGTTTTATTTTTGGGGATGTTTGTACTCTTTGTGATTAGCGTAAATCCTCTGTGCTTTGGTTATTAGCTTGTATATAAGTAGGATGTGCATAAAAAGTCTGCGGCCTCAGTGTGTCATTCTAAGTCGTAATTCTAACTCCAATTGTTCATTATAGATTGTGTAATCCAATCTTTGTTTATTCCTTCATCACTATCTTTAGGTCTTAGGCTTCCATGAATGATTCTCCCACTTGCTTATTGTAAGGGCCACGCTTTCATTCTATTGCTGACTAACTGTTTCAGTTGCTAAATTTACCAGTTGCATTTGAATCATCGTTCGGTAAAAATATTAAATCGAATGTGTGAGTTTTTAACGGATAATTTCATTAAAAAGAACGATTATTTGATCAATGTTATTATCGACGTTACTTATTTATAAAATTATTGAAGCAACGCTAAACCGAGTTTTTAAAATCGTTTTTCGTTTTACTTAGTTGAATCCCAAAGTTTAAACTGAAATGTTGATTGTGGGTCGTTTTGATTCGGGTTTAGCCAACCTTTAGCAAGTACGAGATCGGAATTCAGTTGAATGATGTTAATTGAGTCAAAAAAAAAAACAAACAACAAAAAGGGAAGGGGGGTCTGTTATCGGGTCACAGAGAACCCGACCCCCCTCCCTTCCTCTCTCTCTCGCACCTCGCTCTCTCTCTCTCTCTGCTTCGCTCTTGCTATCTCTCTCTCGCGGGTCACCGGTCGTCGCCTGGCGTCACCGCCGGCCGTCACGCGTCGCCGGCGAGAGAAGGAGCCGTCTGGCCTCACCCACGCGTCGCCAACCGCCCAGTCACTGCCAGTTTTCCTTCCCCCACGTCACACGATCAAGTCAGCTCTCAAACCACGCGTCTAACGCCTGAAAACAACCACCCACGTGCCGGATTCCGGCGAGCCACGACCCTCTCCACCTCCTCTATAAATCTGGGGGTCGAATTCGACCCCAGACAACCCCAACCGCGACCAAATCGAAGCTAGGGTTCCGGGTTCTGGGTATAGCTGAACCAAGGTCGAATTCAAAAGGATTTGGGGCGTGAATTACTGCCAATTGAGTGGGTAATTAAGCAGTTTCAGGTGAGTGATTGTCCTCTCCTAAGCTGTTATTGTCATTTTCAAGCATGATTTTAGCAGAATGATGTTGCATTTCAGATTAAGGTTAGCTTAAGTAGTTAGAAATGTCAGGGATTGATTGAAAATGTACCGCCTGGTAATTTCAAGCCTCTTTATGCACGCCCAGACCGTATCTACAGACCCTGCTCACTGCCGTCAGTATGCATGTCTCGAATCAGTAAATTTTCAGCTTAGTAATGCACAGGAATTGTTATAGGCTGTAATCGTATTTTCAATGATACCTGAATTGATTTATGTGCAAACTCGCTGCTTGATAGAAACTCGAATCATGTCATGCTAAAACGACTTAAATAGGCTTGGAATGTAATTCCGAGCAATGAATGACGCTTCGAATCGATACGTGTTAGTTCATGCTTGAAAAATGACTTTTAAATGAATTATGCCTAATTAATAGTTTCGAAACAGAATATGAATGCTTAGAATCGACTTTAGTACATTTGGTTAATACGTACCTGAAAGTTGGTTCGAAGTAAACTATGCATGTTTAGCATCAATTTAATATATTTAGTTAACGCATATTTGAAAGGTTGACCCGAATAAGTGAACGACATGACAAGGGATTGCCTGAGGTTTATTACGTCTTAATGACCTAGAAAGGGGTTTAATGATAATCTCCACATGATAAACGAATGCCATGGGACCTGTTACACTAAAAAGGCCTAAATAGGTTCGAATAGTAATTTCGATGCAAGTGATGAATGTTTAGACTCGTATCATGTCTAAGTGACCTTAACGGATTCGGATGGCAACATGAATGTGATCAATGAACGTTTAGAGCCCTATTATGCGTAAAGGACCATAATAGCCTTAATAGTGAATTATTTCATGCTTAGTCAGCTTAACCTAACTTATTAGATGTCCATTTCAAGTCAAGCTCGCATGAATGCTTAAATATAAATATATATGTATATATTTGTGCATGGTTATAACCGTTTGCTGCAGCGCTTCGATAATTGCTGGTTATCTAATTGGTAAGTTCCGCGTTGTTAAGTTTACGTATTTCCTTCAGTGACCATCATGATTAGGATGCTAGATCATGAACTGAAACTGAGATGGTAGTTGGATGGCTTGAGGAATAACAATGAGTGGTTTGAGGTTCTTGTAGTACGGTGCTTGTGAGGAGGGAGTTCGGGTTGTGAATTAACCGCAATCGTGTGGATTGCGAGGCTATGTGTGGCTCATTGTGTTGAAATGATTACGAAGTGTTTAAATGTGATATGTGTATCCCCTTTTCCTTGTATGTTTAAAATGTAACATGTGTGTGGAAGGGTGATGTTTTAGCAAATGACTCTTTATGTGCTTTAAATGAATAATAGCCATGTCTAGTAATGAGCTATGGCCTATTTTAGCTATTCAAATAGTGTGTGGGAGGAATCCCTAAAACGTTTTTAACAAAAGGGAGATGGGAATTATACGTTGAATGATTTTATTATTTGAAACGGAAAATTACTAGTTGTTATGACCATACGCTTTCCTTGGATAAGATAATGTGTTGTGGACACTACGTTATGAATGATGACTGCCTAGGGCTTATGTCCTGGTACTAGGAAACCCTAGAAGACCCTGATGAGGGTAATGGTCCAATATGTTTATGTAGCCATCCCAGGAGTAAGTGCTTATGTGTGAGCGTTAGGTCTCACTATGGGGTTCGAGAATAGATCTCACCCACTCAGCACCCTGTAATGATCTTATGCCACAAGTATTTTCCTTACGAATGAGAAACGCAGTTGGCAATTGCCGTCTTAAATGTTTTATGAAAAAGAAAGGTTGAAGGCCATCTAATGGTCGACTGAAAGAAAGATGAGCAGTTTCTACGAGTCGTAATACGACTAATATGAATGAAAATGCTTTGTTTTATGTGATCTCAAGTAATGTATGGTCAAGTTCTCATGTTTGCTTCAGATAGTTACGTTTACATCAAGTCATTATGTGGCGTTAAGTAACTATACCTTAGAAAGTGCATATTGAATGAATGAGTATTAATGCATCACACATTCATGTCTTATGGTGTCTTCCAAAGTAGTAAATCCTTAACATGCCAACATTCTTCGCATGAAGAACACCTTATGTTAATAATATGGTCAAGTGCCCCTAATGCGTATCACATAGCTCATCGCAACTTGAATGCCACGTGAATGTTAACGAATGAATATTAGAGGTCATAGTACTTGTAAAAGGTTTTGCTTTAAGAAGTGGAGGGGGCACTCATTGAGCACGTAGTGACTCACTCCATTTCCTTTCCTCTTTTTCCCCCTCCCAGGTAATGAATGAAAGATTATGCTTGCTACTTGCTTACGGACAACCAGGCTTCCAGGAAGTGTTCCCATGCTGCTGTGTGATGAAGCTGCCATTTCCTCCTTTTTGATTGATGTAATGTAAATGGCAAACATGTAGTTGGCTCTGGTCTAGCCGCAAACCATGTAACTATCTGTATGACTGTTGTAAGGGCATAAGCCCTAATCCCGGGGGTGTGCCCCGTGGAGGACTCTTGTTTTTGTAAATTAATTAGTATAATGTCTCCAGGTACCCCTCGGCTTGTGTCAAAATTTTGTAAACATCGCAGTTTTAAGCAGAACTCTTGCAGTTTCGTCCCAGGAATCCCTTAGCCAACCTAGGGTTAGGTGATCATATAAGGAGATCTTTAGTCACGACCGCCTTAGGGGTCTCCCTCGGGGGATCCTGGCGGTGTAACGTCTCTCTGGGATAGAGGGGTGTTACATTAGGTGATATAAGAGCCATAGGTTTCATGTGCATATAGATGTGACCTTAGGTATACCAATGTGTGAAGGTATATGTTTTAAAGTGTTGACTTGAGCTTACTATGTGCTTATTTTACATACTTATGTACGCAAACTAGAACATAGTTTAAGACTCCCAAGCAAATACGTGCTTAATGGTGTCATTCCTAACCCAGCGTGGTGATGTAGGATGGTGTTTAGTATTGATGATTTTGAGTATCTACCCTTCTGGTTGGCTGCATGGAATGCAGTCATATTTTGGGAAGCAATGATTAAGAGCAACCAGTGGAGACTCACACTGGTTACACAGAACCATTGGACTTGCAAGTTCATCAGAGCGATGCCATATACAGGAAGGTGGGCCGAAGTCACTTCTATTCTCCGCCTCTACCATATACATAGGGGAGCTTATACACCATTCACTTTTAGAGGGTTGGTGGATTTCCTAATATTAGCAGAAGGGCGGGTGGATTCCTTAGGAAGTGGCCCCCAGGTGATTACTCCAATCATATCTGCTATGTAAGCACTTAGAATGCTGAGGAAGGGATGTCAGGGCTATCTGTGCGCGATTGAGGGCACAGAACACAAAGATCTGAATCTCAGTGAAATCCCGGTAGCAAGGGAATTCTCGCAGGTGTTTCAGGAAGTACCAGGGCTACCACCGGACCGAGAAATCGAGTTTACCATTGAACTCGTGCCTGGAACGAGCCCAATATCCAAGGCGCCTTATCGAATGGCACCTGCTGAGCTGAAGGAACTAAAAACTCAGTTGCAGGAATTGCTAGATAAAGGACTGATTCAGTCTAGTGTCTCACCCTGGGGAGCACCAGTGCTCTTCATGAAGAAAAAGGATGGAAGTCTAAGATTATGTATCGACTATCGAGAGTTGAATAGGGTAACAGTGAAGAATAAATACCCACTTCCTAGAATCGATGACTTGTTTGATCAACTAGCTGGCGCCTCGGTATTCTCAAAAATTGACTTGAGGTCGGGGTACCATCAGCTGAAGATTAAGAAAGAAGATGTACCCAAAACCGCCTTCCGCACTCAATACGGGCATTATAAGTTCTTAGTGTTGCCATTTGGATTAACTAATGCTCCTGCTTTCTTTATGGACTTAATGAACAGAGTATTTAAGCCATACCTCAACAAATTCGTAGTGATATTTATTGATGACGTCCTAGTATACTCCAAGACTAGGGAAGAACATGCAGACCACTTACGAACAGTGTTGAAAACCCTAGAAGAGCACAAGCTGTACGCCAAGCTTAAAAAGTGCGAGTTTTGGTTAAGGAAGGTGCAATTTCTGGGGCATATGGTGACTAAGGAAGGTATCTCGGTAGATCCAGCAAAGGTGGAGGCCATTGTAAATTGCCAAGACCCACAAAGGTCTCAGAAGTACGAAGTTTTCGGGGCATGGCTGGCTATTATCGAAGATTCGTAGAAGGATTTTCTAAACTAGCTTTGCCTATTACCAAACTACTTCGCAAGACCACTAAATTTGAATGGACCCTAGAATGTGAAGATAGCTTTCAGGAGTTAAAGAAACATTTGGTGTCTGCACCAATATTAGTGCTACCTGAAGGCAACGAAGGGTTTGTGATCTACAGTGACGCATCTAAGAAGGGACTGGGGTGTGTATTAATGCAAAAGGGCAGAGTTATTGCTTATGCCTCGCGCCAACTGAAGCCTTACGAAGAAAATTATCCAGCACACGACCTAGAAGTAGCTGCAGTCGTATTCACCCTAAAGATCTGGAGACATTATCTCTATGGGGTGAGGTGCGAGGTATACACTGATCATAAGAGCCTGAAATATATCTTTACTCAGAAGGAGTTGAATATGAGACAAAGAAGATGGTTAGAACTCCTAAAAGACTATGATATGGAGGTGAAATACCACCCTGGTAAAGTCAACGTGGTGGCCGATGCATTAAGTAGGAAATCTACTGGAACGATAGCATACTTACTCACACGAGAAAAGAGGCTCCTAAGAGAGCTCGACGAGTTACAAGTAGCAGTGGTACTACCAGGGAATCAAAGTCACATAGCAGCGCTTCAAATCTCATCGCCCTTTACTGAAACGATCAAGCAACAGCAAAGAATGACCCTGAACTCATGAAAATAAAGAAAGGGCTGGAAGAAGGAAGGAATAAGGTGTTTTCCATCAAAAATGAGGTACTCTGGTATGGGGATAGACTGTGTGTACCAAACATCACAGCTCTCAAGGAGGAGTTGTTAAAAGAAGCGCATAATTCCACACTTGTTGTACACCCTGGAAGTACGAAGATGTACCATGACTTGAAAACCCATTACTGGTGGAATGGCATGAAAAGGCATATTGCAAAATACGTGGCTCGGTGCCTTACGTGCCAACGGGTGAAAACCGAGCATCAGAGACCTGGAGGTTTACTATAACCCTTGCCAATTCCCGAGTGGAAATGGGAACATATCACCATGGATTTCATGATTGGAATGCCAAAAACCATCAGACAGCATGATAGTGTGTGGGTTATAGTTGACAGATTGACCAAGGCCGCACACTTCTTACCCATCAAGGCCACTTTTACCTCTAAACAACTTGTGAACCTATACATTAAGGAGATAGTTAGACTGTATGTTGTACCACTCAGTATTATGTCAGATCGCGATACCAAGTTTGTATCTCGCTTCTGGCATGGTTTTCAAAGAGCAATGGGCACAGAACTACGTTTAAGTACGGCCGTCCATCCTCAAACGGACGGTCAATCTGAGAGAACCATTCAAACCTTGGAGGACATGTTGAGTGCCTGTGCACTTAATTACGCTGGAACTTGGGATCATAACTTGCCTCTGATTGAGTTTGTGTATAATAATAGTCACCACGCCAGTATAGGCATGGCTCCTTTCGAGGCATTATATGGTAGGCGTTGTAGAACTCCAATTTGTTGGAATGAAGTAGGAGAAAGGGAACCGTCCAAAGTTGACCTAATCGATCAAACGATCGAAACAATCAAGACAATCCGCAAGAGGTTACAAGCTGTACAGAGTAGACAAAAGAGCTACGCAGACAATAGGAGAAGGCCATTGGAATTCGAAGTTGGAGATCATGTGTTCCTCAGAGTATCTCCACTTAAAGGAAGCATAAGGTTTGCACAAAAAGGAAAACTCAGCCCAAGATTCATCGGGCCATTCGAAATTTTGCAGAAAGTGGGATCAGTTGCATACCGATTGGCCTTACCGCCCTCATTGCAAGGCATTTACAATGTATTTCACGTATCCAGTCTTCGGAAGTATGTCTCAGATCCGGACCATGTCATTCGATATGAGCCCTTACAAGTCAAGGAAAGTCTTACTTATATGGAAGAGCCCATTCAGATTTTGGAAAGGATAAAAAGGAAGCTCAGAAATAGGAGCATTCCCGATGTAAAAGTGTTATGGAAACATCATAAGGTGGCAGAAGCAACTTGGGAATTCGAAAGCGAAATGCGCGAAAAATATCCCGCATTATTCTCATCAGGTGAGCAAATTTCGAAGACGAAATTCTTTTAAGGGGGGAGAATGTAAGGGCCACGCTTTCATTCTATTGCTGACTAACTATTTCAGTTGCTAAATTTACCAGTCGCATTTGAATCATCGTTCGGCAAAAATATTAAATCGGCTGTGTGAGTTTTTAACGGATAATTTCATCAAAAAGAACAATTATTTGATTAATGTTATTATCGACGTTACTTATTTATAAAATTATTGAAGCAACGCTAAACCGAGTTTTTAAAATCGTTTTTCGTTTTACCTGGTTGAATCCCAACGTTTAAACTGAAATGTTGATTGTGGGTAGTTTTGATTCGGGTTTAGCCAAACCTTTAGCAAGTACGGGATCGGGATTCAGTTGAATGATGTTAATTGAGTCAAAAAAAAAACAAACAACAAGAAGGGAAGGGGGGCCTGTTATTGGGTCACAGAGAACCCGACCCCCCTCCCCTTCCTCTCTCTCTCTCTCCTTTGCTCTCGCTCTCTCTCTCTCGCGGGTCACCGGTCGCCGCCTGGCGTCACCGCTGGCCGTCACGTGTCGCCGGCGAGAGAAGGAGCCGTCTGGCCTCACCCACGCGTCGCCAGCCACCCAATCACTGCCAGTTTTCCTTCCCCCACGTCACACGATCGAGTCAGCTCTCAAACCACGCGTCTAACGCCTAAAAACAACCACCCACGTGCCGGATTCCGGCGAGCCACGACCCTCTCCACCTCCTCTATAAATCTGGGGGTCGAATTCGACCCCAGACAACCCCAACCGCGACCAAATCGAAGCTAGGGTTTCGGGTTCTGGGTATAGCTGAACCAAGGTCGAATTCAAAAGGATTTGGGGCGTGAATTACTGCCAATTGAGTGGGTAATTAAGCAGTTTCAGGTGAGTGATTGTCCTCTCCTAAGCTGTTATTGTCATTTTCAAGTATGATTTCAGCAGAATGATGTTGCATGTCAGATTAAGGTTAGCTTAAGTAGTTAGAAATGTCAGGGATTGATTGAAAATGTACCGCCTGGTAATTTCAAGCCTATTTATGCACGCCCAGACCGTATCCACAGACCCTGCTCACTGCCGTCAGTATGCATGTCTCAAATCAGTAAATTTTCAGCTTAGTAATGCACAGGAATTGTTATAGGTTGTAATTGTATTTTCAATGATACCTGAATTGATTTATGTGCAAACTCGCTGCTTGATAGAAACTCGAATCATGTCATGCTAAAACGACTTAAATAGGCTTGGAATGTAATTCCGAGCAATGAATGACGCTTCGAATCGATACGTGTTAGTTCATGCTTGAAAAATGACTTTTAAATGAATTATGCCTAATTAATAGTTTTGAAACGAAATATGAATGCTTAGAATCGACTTTAGTACATTTGGTTAATACGTACCTGAAAGTTGGTTCGAAGTAAACTATGCATGTTTAGCATCAATTTAATATATTTAGTTAACGCATATTTGAAAGGTTGACCCCAATAAGTGAACGACATGACAAGGGATTGCCTGAGGTTTATTACGTCTTAATGACCTAGAAAGGGGTTTAATGATAATCTCCACATGATAAACGAATGCCATGAGACCTGTTACACTAAAAAGGCCTAAATAGGTTCGAATAGTAATTTCGATGCAAGTGATGAATGTTTAGACTCGTATCATGTCTAAGTGACCTTAACGGATTCGGATGGCAACATGAATGTGATCAATGAACGTTTAGAGCCCTATTATGCGTAAAGGACCACAATAGGCTGAATAGTGAATTATTTCATGCTTAGTCAGCTTAACCTAACTCATTAGATGTCCATTTTAAGTCAAGCTCACATGAATGCTTAAATATAAATATATATGTATATATTTATGCATGGTTATAACCGTTTGCTGCAGCGCTTCGATAATTGCTGGTTATCTAATTGGTAAGTTCCGCGTTGGTAAGTTTACGTATTTCCTTCAGTGACCATCATGATTAGGATGCTAGATCATGAACTGAAACTGAGATGGTAGTTGGATGGCTTGAGGAATAACTATGAGTGGTTCGAGGTTCTTGTGGTACGGTGCTTGTGAGGAGGGAGTTCGGGTTGTGAATTAACCGCAATCGTGTGGATTGCGAGGCCATGTGTGGCTCATTGTATTGAAATGATTACGAAGTGTTTAAATGTGATATGTGTATCCCCTTTTCCTTGTATGTTTAAAATGTAACATGTGTGTGGAAGGGTGATGTTTTAGCAAATGACTCTTCATGTGTTTTAAATGAATAATAGCCATGTCTAGTAATGAGCTATGGCCTATTTTAGCTATTCAAATAGTGTTTGGGAGGAATCCCTAAAACGTTTTTAACAAAAGGGAGATGGGAATTATACGTTGAATGATTTTATTGTTTGAAACGGAAAATTACTAGTCGTTATGACCATACGCTTTCCTTGGCTAAGATAATGTGCTGTGGACACTATGTTATGAATGATGACTGCCTAGGGCTTACGTCCTGGTACTAGGAAACCCTAGAAGACCCTGACGAGGGTAATGGTCCAATATGTTTATGTAGCCATCCCAGGAGTAAGTGCTTATGTGTGAGCGTTAGGTCTCACTATGGGGTTCGAGAATAGATCTCACCCACTCAGCACCCTGTAATGATCTTATGCCACAAGTTTTTTCCTTACGAATAAGAAACGCAGTTGGCAATTGCCGTCTTAAATGTTTTATGAAAAAGATAGGTTGAAGGCCATCTAATGGTCGACTGAAAGAAAGATGAGCAGTTTCTACGAGTCGTAATACGACTAATACGAATGAAAATGCTTTGTTTTATGTGATCTCAAGTAATGTATGGTCAAGTTCTCATGTTTGCTTCAGATAGTTACGTTTACATCAAGTCATTATGTGGCGTTAAGCAACTATACCTTAGAAAGTGCATATTGAATGAATGAGTATTAATGCATCACACATTCATGTCTTATGGTGTCTTCCAAAGTAGTAAATCCTTAACATGCCAACATTCTTCGCATTAAGAACACCTTATGTTAATAATATGGTCAAGTGCCCCTAATGCGCATCACATAGCTCATCGCAACTTAAATGCCACGAGAATGTTAACGAATGAATACTAGAGGTCATAGTACTTATAAAAGGTTTGCTTTAGGAAGTGGGGGGGCACTCATTGAGCACGTAGTGACTCACTCCATTTCCTTTCCTCTTTTTCCCCCTCCCAAGTAATGAATGAAAGATTATGCTTGCTACTTGCTTAGGGACAACCAGTCTTCCAGGAACTGTTCCCATGCCGCTGTGTGATGAAGCTGCCATTTCCTTCTTTTTGATTGATGTAATGTAAATGGCAAACATGTAGTTGGCTCTGGTCTAGCCGCAAACCATGTAACTATCTGTATGACTGTTGTAAGGGCATAAGCCCTAATCTCGGGGGTGTGCCCCGTGGAGGACTCTTGTTTTTGTAAATTAATTAGTATAATGTCTCCAGGTACCCCTCGGCTTGTGTTAAAATTTTGTAAACGTTACAGTTTTAGGCAGAACTCTTGCAGTTTTGTCCCAGGAATCCCTTTGCCAACCTAGGGTTAGGTGATCATATAAGGAGATCTTCAGTCACGACAGCCTTAGGGGTCTCCCTCGGGGGATCCTGGCGGTGTAACGTCTCTCTGGGATAGAGGGGTGATACACTTATGACACAATTACTCTGTGAAAATAATGAATGAAAATAATCAATAAAGAAGAAAAGGAGATATGAAATAAAATTTGGAATGACAAGTATCCCTTTGAGGCATGCGCTACTAGGCATTACCCTTTGAGGCACGTGCTACTGGGTGTTACCCTTTGAGGCAATATTGCTATTGGGAAAGCTTGCTTCTAATTTTAATACATCAATAATATAGCTGTGTCAGTCAAGTGGGATTGAGTCTAATTCTGGTAAATCTAAGCCTTGGGATGATGAAACACTTGCACACGAGCACTAAGATGGATTCAAAATCTGGATGTTAAATTGGGTGAAAAAGTAGTGTTTTGATGTCATTTATGAGGTAGAGGACTTTGAAGTACATTCTGTATATATGCAGGTCATAACTTGGTTACATGCGTGATTTAGTTGATTAAAAAGTGTATATATCTTTCCCAAATTCTGTACTATTAACTTTGAGAAAAAACCAAAAAGATTTTATTTTTGAAATAATTTTTGTAGGTAGTTCACTTAAAAACCCTCATAAGACCTCACTCGTCCACTTGGAAGGCAAGGGGTTTAAAGGGCTTCTTGTATACACTAAATGCAACCGTGATTCCTACGACAGTGAGTTAAGACTTTCTTTTTCTTATTTTTCATTTTCTTTTAGTTAGTTTAGCTGTTTTACTCGAGGACGAGCAAAGTTTTTGTGTGGGGGTACTTGTTCGTGCCCAAAATGTGTTATTTTTACGATACTTTTATACCTGATTTATGCTCGTCATAATCATTATTTTTAGGTTTTTATTTGATTTTATTTTGCTTTGTAGGTTTTGAATAATTATGGCAAAAATGCGAGAAAATGATGAAAAAAATGCCGTAAATGAATAATCAAGTCAAGTTGATTCAAGCCCAACCTATTTCATCCATCAACATAATGTGAAATAACAAAGAAAAAAAAGGAAAATGAAACCTAAAATCTACCCAGCCCGCCCTCACGTGCTGAGCACGTGATGTATCCTTCCCCCCCTTAATTCACTCTCTCTTCTCTCGGTCTGAAGAAACAAAGACCACGAAACCCAGACCCCGAAACCCTTCTTCACATCCATCTTCATCCCCCTTCATCATCATCATCTCAGCCTCATTTATCTCTCCCTTTCGAACACCAAGACATCAACAAGCACCACCAGCATCACCATCAATGCTCCACACATCGCTAGCTTGCATCATCTTCACCATCCACGCGTACCAGATCAGCGAACGAGATGAGAGGGGCTCGGGTATATATCAAGCAAGCGGCGCAATTAGGTATCAATTAGGTAATGTAGGCTTTAGTTTACATTTTTCAGGTTCCATTCAGGGTTTAGATTCAATGTTTCAACTGAGGTTATATTTTAGATTTTAGGGTTTAATTTTACATTTTTGTTCATCTCCGAATTTCTCTGTCTGATTTCAATTTCCATATTCGGTTTTAATTGGGCGTTTTTTATGTAATTAATTTCAACCTTGTTAGTTTGAGTAGAGTAGTTGATAGTAGCTTTGAATTCTGGGTTGTTGTTGTTGTTGCAGTTTCGGGGCTAGGGTGCCCTATTTCGATGCTCATAGGTCTCAGCCAGTAATGGAGCTTGACTCCACCCCGTTCACGATCATGAGATTTGGTTTGATTTCTTTGCTCCATCTCTTGTAATGCTCTTAGGTAAATGTCGCTAAAAATCCCAAAATCCCCCTCCCCTGCTTTTCTAATTCTGGCTTTTAATTTATGTTTGATGTATTTTCGCTGGATGTTGTCACGCTTATGTTTGAATGCTGTTAGAAACATCCAAAAATTTTTCCCCCATTGCTATTCTGATGTTTGAATGCTGTCGATTTTTGATTTTTTTTAGGCTGTGAATTAGTTAAAATGTTGATTCAGTTCAGTTCTGTTTGCTTTGAAGTGTGTTTTGATTTGGGTTAAATCAAATTCTCGTGTTCCCTCGCTTAGGCCTTGATCATGTTCTACCCTTTTCTGTTTGTCTATATTCGCTTATTTATCTGTTTTGTAGCTCTCATTTAGGTTGTGTTAAATGTTGGAATGATGCTCTTTTGATTAGAGTTAAGTTTATTGGATGTTAGGCGGTGGTAGAGGAACTTTAGAATTACATTGACTTACAACCTATAGTTTTAGTTGCTTATCATTTAAATCAATTGAGAATGATGCTATGTTAGTTTAATTTCGTGCTAAGTGACCTTAATCTCATCCTCGTCCCTGTAGAGATGACCCTCTATAGTGGACGAAATTCTAGTGAACCAGGAAAATGACCATGAACTCCAAAGGATAAAGAAAAATCTTAAGAGAGGGAAGTCACCTAGACTTGTTGTACATGAAGACGAGACCTTGCAATTTCAAAATCACCTGTGTATTCCCCACAACATGAAGTTAAGGAAGAAGATCTTAGAGGAGGCTCATAAAACTCGATACTTGGTGTATCCGGGAAGCACCAAGATGTGTAAAGACCTGAGGTAATACTTTTAGTGAAATAATATGAAGAAAAATATCACAGAGAATGTAGACAAGTGTGTGATTTGCCAGAAGGTTAAAGCGGAGCATCAGCATCCCGTAGGCGAATTGCGACCTTTAGAAATTCCCACTTGGAAGTGGGACTCAGTCTCAAGGGACTTCGTCATAGGATTACCTCTTTCTATTTCAAAGAAGAATGCCACTGGGGTAATAGCTAATAGACTCACTAAATCGGCCTATTTTCTATCAATTTGGGACACTTGAGGAGTTAAAAGACTAGCTCAACTCTATGTAGAGGAGACAGTTCGATTGCATGAGATTCCATTAGACATAGTGCCAGACATATCAGAGATTTCAAGCCCATTTTGGGCAAGAGCTTCAAAAACCCTTTGGAACCTAATTAAACTTTGCAACTCTTATCATCCTGAAACAGATGGGCAAACTGAAAGAGTGAATCAAATTCTATAAGACATGTTAAGAGCTTGCGTATTGGAGTTCCAAGGGAAATGGGAAGATGACTTACCATTAGTGGAATTTTCTTCCAACAGTAGTTACCAGTTCACCATTAAAATGGCTCCATTTGAGGCTTTATATGGAAGAAAATGTAGAACCCCTTCATGCTGGAGTGATTTAGATGAGGCATTGACCTTGGGGCCAGAATTGGTCCAGAAACTACTAAAACAATAAGGAATATTCGAGAGCATATTGGGGTTGCGCCGAGCTGATAGAAAAGCTATATTGACAAAAGAATGAGGCCTCTAGAGTTTCAAGTAGGTGATAAGGTGTTTCTGAAAGTTTCACCAACTAAGGGCTTAAAGAGCTGAGGTTTAGAGTGTGAGGCAAATTGAGCTCAAGATATATTGGACTATATGAAATCATTGGAAGATGAATCTCGTAGCTTATCGACTAGATCTGCTTATAGAACTTGAACACGTACATGACGTGTTTCATATCTCACAAATCAAGAAGCATATACATCCTGACCATGTCATCATAACCGAGCCCATTGAAATCACTGGAGTTCTAATGTATGAACAGCGTCCACTCTAAATACTAGATCGCAGGATTAAATAACTACGAAATAAGCAAATACCAATGTACGTTGGATAAATCATACCTCTTCACAATGTACTTGGGAAACCAAGGAAGAAATGAAAGCCAAGTACCCACACCTATGTAAGGTAATCTTGCATGTTTTGATAAAGTTCATAAATTTTGAGGAAACTCTTTAAGAGGGAAAGATTCTAATAGCCTGAACCTGAATCATGTTTATTTATTTAATTGAGTCATGTTATTAATTTCCTCACATTTAATGACCGCATTTAATCGTTCCGTTTCGGAAAAAATTATTTTCGCCCTACTTTGCAAGTCGGGTTTTAACTATCATAAAATTTTGGGTCAATCGAAAGTAGGCCCCAGTAAATATGATTAATCGATAAATTATTTTCTATAACATCCCAAAAATTTAATTTTGAGCTACTCAAAAATTTGATTGCAATGAAGTGTTATTTCTTTCCTAAGCCCAATTTATTTGAGCCCAATTTAAGGCCCAAAAAGTTAATGCACTTGATTTTGCCAATTATCATTATTTATGCCAAGTATAATTAACAAAAAGCTAATTTTTGGTGGATAAAATTAGCCAAATTATCAAGTTAAGTAAAAAAAATCAAACAATGTTCAAAACCAAACTTGCTTCTTCTTCCTCTTCCTCTCTTTCCTTTTCCATAGCCCTGTTCTACCAGCCCTGCTGCCCTGTTCTGCTGCTGTTGCTGGCAGCTTAAGGTTGCTGCCGGCCACCCCACTACCCCCAGCACCATCAACTACCACAAACACCACCTCCCACCACCTCCATCTCTGTCTTTCGAGCTTCAAGTGAGTAAAAACTTTAAACCAACTTTGTTTAATTTTGGATTTTTATAATGGATTTGTTTATGAATCATGTTGTATTTATAAAAATGAGTGTTAGTTTGATGTTTTATTATGTGTGGATGAGTTCGGAAGCATGTAAGAATTGCGATCAAACACGATCATGCAAGCTTGATGTTGAAAATGATTGAACTTGAATTCCTTTAATTTAGTTTCGCAATCTTTGACACAAAGAGTAAGTGTGATGTTGTGTAAGGTGATTTTGGATGAGTTTGGATGTAAATTCAATTGAGCTTAATTTAGGGTTTTATAACCATGCATTATTTAATTTGATTCTTGAATCTAGTATGTCATTTGGATTGAAATAGATGGAATTTGGAGGTTGGATATGCTATTGGCTTAAAAAATGATATTGTGTGGGTTTTGTCAAAATTAGGGGATTACGAAGAATCATATAAGTGACCAAAAGAGGTTGTTTGGTTATTAATGCAAGCAAGCGAATTTATTGGAGCATTTTGAGTGATTATGTGAAGAAAAATATTGAAAAATGTGTAAGGTTGATCATAATGTAATTTTTGAGTGTTTGGCTAGAATTAGGTAATTAGAGGAAGGAAACAAATTAGAATAAGCTTGATTATGAGGAGAAAAGAAGGAAACCATACATTTTGAGAGCTTAGTTAAAAGCTTATAACTCATTATGGATATTGCGAAGAAAATGCAAAGTTTAGTAAGCTCCACAACTTTGATTGTGCTTAAAAGCTTACTTGGGGGGAAAACCGAGTTAAATGGGCATGAGAATGAAATTTGAGAGGTGGGGCGAGTAACAACTCAAGAACAGTGGTTATAAGGCTAAGCGAGGATGATTTAAGCTATCTCGAACCTAATTATACCCTCTTGGCCTTAAACCTTTTATTTTCCATCTCAGAAATATCAAAAACTCATATTCCATTATATCCACCAAAGTCTTTCTAGAATAACCTCAAATTATCTTACTTTGGTCAATTTTACTCCATATTATCTTACCCCGAGTTAAATTGCCTTAATTTATTTAGTTCTGGAATTATTTTAGTGTAAGCTACTTTATATTGGTTTACTGAAGTTTTGAATGCCATTTAGTTAATAAGTTTCTATTCAAGATTCTAATTATGAGAGGGTGTGTTCTTACTAACTACAAACATCTATAATGACATTTCTGAAATAGAATCACGGCCTACTCTATCGTTTTCCCCCTTTTGTGCATAAATATTATTCTGTGAGATTGCGTTTAAAAATCCAAATATACGTCCATTGCCTCTATCATCAGAAATCAGAATGTATTTATCAAAGTTACAATGTCTTAGTAAGCATATCAATGAATCAGTTTACTCAGTGATTTATCACCTAATTATTGACCCCGTCAATTATCATTTATAGGGCACTCACCCTCCAATTACTCGCGCGGCCTCAAGTAAGGTCTCCAAATCGGTTGGACAGGTAACAATTACTGGGGGTTCACTACCAGATAATAATTAGCAATGCCGTTTTATGCTCATCTCATTCCCTGCTTTAAATTAAAATGAATTGCAAAGCGGACCTAATCAATTTTTTAGTGATCATTTAACAACACAAGAATGCATGTATTGAGTTTTGGCTCACGTTCGAAATGTTTATCACGTTTTTTTAGGCAAGTGCTCAGTGAATCGCACTCATTAGCAAACCAGCTAAAGAGAATAAGTGAGCAAGGAAAATCTGGAAGGATGAGTAGTGATATTAGTTAATGGATGTTTTAGGAACTGTATTTTGGGATCTTTAGTTAATGGAGTTGTAAACTTTATGAAGTACTATTCTATTATGATGTGTAAACCATGTGGTACTGAGCAGCTACTTGTATATGGTTTTGATAATGTTTGAATGTTTATGGTTGTAAGCTTTGCTTAGCTTTATTATATCTTGCACGTATACTTAAAGCCTTGTCCTTCCGGATGGTAGCAATGCCCTAGCCATTGGGTTTATCAGTTCTAATTAAAGGACTAATTAAAGAGATTACAAAGAGTGAAACATATGCATTGGGGGCGTTACATCTGAATTGATGAAATAAATTCCCCGAGCATCTTCTCAAAACCCTCCTAATGATCATAAACTAACAGATAGGAGAGCACGACGCAACCCTAAAGTCTATGATGGGAAGTACGACCAAGTGGAGCTAAAGGAATAGATTAGAGGAATGGAGAACATTTTTCCAATAGTAGAGGTTCCAGATGAGAAACAGGTTAACATTGGGATGTCTTATTTAACTGGGGAAGCTAGCATTTGGTG
Source organism: Carnegiea gigantea (assembly GCA_029747015.1). Classification (NCBI taxonomy): domain Eukaryota; kingdom Viridiplantae; phylum Streptophyta; class Magnoliopsida; order Caryophyllales; family Cactaceae; genus Carnegiea; species Carnegiea gigantea. The sequence goes on from JAKOGI010000462.1 coordinate 392,920, forward strand.
GAACACTGTGAAGGATAAGCTGTCAGAGCCTGAATTCACTTCAAGTAAATTCCTGAAAGAACTAAAAGCCAAATTTTACCCAGTTGTGGTTCAGCGGCAGAAGGAAAAAGAATTTATAGAGTTGAGAATGAGTGGAAGTATGACGGTAATACAATATACCAGTAAGTTTGCGAAACTATCCAGGTTTGTGCATGAGTTTGTGTCGTCTGAAAAACTGAAGATGAGAAATTTGAAGATGGTTTAGCTTTGTGCATTTGTAATTAGCTAGCTGGTCAACCAATCCATACCTACTAAGAGTTGTTTGAGTGAGCAGCTGAGGTGGAACGAGTAAAGATTGAGTTGGGGGCCATGAACCCGATCAATCAGAAAAGGAAGTGGACTAAGTGGGGAGCTCCGACCGAGAGTACAAACCAGAAGAATCCTGCTTCCGCTCCTCCCAAGCGTCATCCTGCTGGTCCAGTAGAGCCCTATGGGAAATGTGGAAGAACCAACCACACCGCTCTTGAATGTCGAGTAGGAACTAATAAATGCATGTAAGGTGGTAGTCCAGAGCATCTCATTGCTACCTGTCCCCGAAGAGTAAAAGCTGTAGACAAGGGCCCTACAAAACCCTTGGCATCACCTCGCCAGGGGCCCCCACCTCTAAGGCATGTGGCAGTAGGTAGGGCATATATGATGAGTAAAAATGAAGCTGCCACCTCCGGTACGGTTCTCTTTTTAAATTCCAAACCATGTGTATTGTTTAATTCGGGTGCCAACAATTAAACCTCGAGAAAAGGAAGGCAAAAACCAATTATAAAATCAAGTTACCCAATGACTCTGTAGTTGAGTGCCCTATCTCCTATAAGCTCATCCCTATTAATATTGGTGGAATCACATTTCTTGGAGACTTGACTCAATTTGATTTGCTAGACTTTGATATCATTTTGGGAATGAACTGGTTGCATACTTATGGGGTCAAGATTGATAATGAAGACCTTAAGGTTATTTTAAGGGATGCAAGAGGGAGAGAAGTATGTGTTTTACGGGCAAAGAGAGGAAAAACCATGTCTTTTAATTTCTGCTATGAAAGAAAGCAGGCTATTGCATTAAGGATGCATTAGATATTGGTGAATGCCATTAATGCTCAAGAAAAGGATGAAAAACCAGAAGATATTCCTATGGTTAGTGAATTTAGAGATGTTTTTCCTATAGAGCTACCAGGACTACCCCCTCAAAGAGAAATTGATTTTGAGATTGAATTAGTCCCTAGTGCCCAACCCATCTCCAAAGTCCCATATCGTATGGCTTAGTAGAGCTCAGAGAACTGAAGATTCAGTTAGATGAGCTATTACAAAAGGGTTTTATCAGACCAAGTGCGTCACTATGGGGTGCCCCAGTTCTATTTATAAAGAAGAAGGTTGGAACCTTGAGGTTGTATATCGATTACAGGGAGTTGAATAAGATCACCATCAAAAACAAATATCCTTTGCACTATACAGATGATTTATTTGACCAATTGCAATGAGCGGGAGTCTTTTCTAAGATCGATTTTAGGCCTGGAAAACATCAACTTAGAATTAAATCAGAAGACATCCCCAAAACCGTGTTTAGAACTAGGTATGGTCACTACGAGTTCACGGTGATGCCATTTGGCCTGACCAATGCCCCCACGGCCTTTAGGGACCTCATGAACAGAGTTTTCAAATCTTATTTAGACAAGTTTGTAGTGGTGTTTATAGATGATATCTTGATATATGCCAAGGACAGAGATGAACACACTACTCCTTTGAGAACAGTGTTACAGACCCTGAGAGAACACCAATTATATGGAAAATTAAATAAGTATGAGTTCTAGTTAGAAGAAGTGGTATTTTTGGCACATATAGTTTCAAAGGAAGGAATTAAGGTTGACCCCTAGAAGGTGAAAGTAATTACGGAGTGACCAAGGCCCACCAATGTCACTAACATTAGAAGCTTCTTGGGCTTAGTTGGCTATTATCGAAGGTTTGTGAAGGATTTTCCAAAGATAGCATCTCTCCTAAGTTATTTGTTGAAGAAAGCCACAAAGTTTGAGTGGACAAAGAAGTGTGAAAGGGCATTTCAAGAATTAAGGCATCAATTAACTACTGCCCCAATCCTAACACTACTAATAGAAGGTAAGGAGTACACTATCTAAAGTGATGTATCAAATAATGGGTTAGGGTGTAGTCTGATGCAAGAAGATAAAGTGGTAGCTTATACCTCTCGATAGCTCAAGCCTTATGAGAGAAACTACCCTACCCATGATCTGAAACTAGCGATTGTCGTCTTTATAATGAAAGTTTGGAGACATTACTTATATGGAGTATCCTGTAAGATTTATACTGATCACCAAAGTTTGAAGTATATCTTCACTCTGAAGGAGCTCAATTTGAGACAAAGGTGTTGGCTAGAATTGCTTAAAGATTATGATCTATAGATCTAATATCACCCAGGAAAGATAAACATTGTGGCAGATGCCCTAAGAAGGATGACACAATATAGCTTGAACACTATAGTAATTACTCAGTTGAATCTCTTGAGAGAGCTTAAGGACTTGGGTATTCAATTAGTGTCACATAGGCAGGCAAGTGTTCAATTATCAGTGCTTACTTTACAACCCTTCATAATGGATGAAATTTGAGTGAACCAAGAAAATGATCCTGAGCTCGAAAGCATAAAGCCAAATCTAGAGAGAGGAAAGTCGTTTGGATTTGTTGTACATGAAGATGGGACCTTAAGATTTCAGAATCGTCTGTGTGTACCTAAAGCCATGGAGTTAAGGAAGAAGATCTTAGAGGAGGCTCATAACACTCGATACTCAGTGTATCCAGGAGGCGCCAAGATGTATAAAGACCTGAGATAATACTTTTGGTGGAAGAATATGTCGAAGGAGATCATAGAGTATGCAGACAAGCGTCTAAATTGCCAAAAGGTTAAAGCTGATCATCAGCATCCCGTAGGCATATTAACACCTTTAGAAATTCCCACTTAGAAGTGAGACTTAGTCTCAATAGACTTCGCGATGGGATTACATCTCTCTGTTTCAAAGAAGAATGTCATTTGGACAATAGCTGATCGATTCACTAAATCGGCCCATTTTCTGTGAATTCAGGACACTTGAGGAGTTGAAAGACTAGCTCAACTCTATGTTAAGGAGACAGTTTGATTGCATGAGATGCCATTAGACATAGTGTCAGATAGAGATCAGAGATTTCAAGCCCATTTTTGGCAAGCGCTTCAAAAACCCTTTGGAACTAAATTAAACTTTAACAGCTCTTATCATCTTGAAACAGACGGGCAAACTGAAAGAGTTCTAGAAGACATGTTAAGAGCTTGTGTATTAGAGTTCCAAGGAAAATGGGAAGATGGCTTACCATTGGTGGAATTTTCTTACAACAATAGTTAGCAGTCCACCATTAAAATCGCTCCGTTTGAGGCTTTATATGAAAGAAAAAGTAGAACCCCTTTGTGCTAGAGTGAGTTGGATAAGGCATTGACTTTGGGCCCAAAACTGATCCAAGAAACCACTGAAACAATAAGGAAGATTTGGGAACATATTCGGGTTGTCCAGAGTCGATAAAAAAGCTACACTGGCAAAAGAAGGAGGCCTCTGGAGTTTCAGGTAGGTGGTAAGGTTTTTCTAAAAGTTTCACCAACTAAGGGTATAAGGAGGTTTGGAGTGGGAGGCAAATTGAGCCCACGATACATTGTGCCATATAAAATTATTAAAAAGTTGAATTTTGTAGCTTATTGACTACATCTGCCTGTCGAACTTAAACACATACATAATGTATTTCATATCTCACAACTCATGAAATATATTCCAAATCATGACAATGCTATCATAAACTAACCCATAAAAGTCACTAAGGACCTAGTATATGAAGAGCGTCCAGTCCAGATACTAGATTGCAGATTAACCAGCTACGTGACAAGCGGATACCCTTAGTCAAAGTACTTTGGACAAATCACACCCCCTCAGAAGCCACTTAGGAAACTGAGGAAGAAATGAAGCCAAGTATTCACACCTATTTGAGGTACTCCTGTATGTTTTGATAAAGTTCATAAGTTCTAAGGACGAAACTCTTTAAGGGGAGAAACCTATAATAGCCCAACCCTAAATCATGTTTCTTCATTTAATTAAGCAATATTATTAATTTTCTCTCATTTATTTATCGCATTTAATTATCCCGATTGATTAAAAAAATTCATTTTGGGCCCCTTTTTGCAATTCGAGTTTTTAATTATCGTGACAATTTTGGGTAAATCGATAATAGGCCCTGGTTACTATGATTAAACAATAAATTATTTTCCTAAACATCACAAAAATTTAATTAAGAGTTACGCAAAAATTTTATTACCACTGAATGCCAATTTTGCGAGCCCAATCCCAAATTGAGGCCCAAAAAGTTTCTATAATTAAATTTAACTAATTACTCTCATTTGTGTCTAATTACCATTAGCAAAAAGCTACTTTATGGATATATAAAATCAGCCATTTATCTAGATGAGTCAAAAAAAATATCAAGAAAAGTCCAAAATCAACTTCTCCTCTTCTTCTTCTAACCTTCAGCCACTCCCTCCACTACTATCCCTGGTTGCTGATGCTACTGTTTTGCGGATGCCGCCGATGCTGGCTGCCATCGGCCACCAGCCACCATAACCCCAGCACACCAGTCACCACCCACAACCCCTATTACCACTAAACACCACCAAGGCCACTAGCCACCACAACCCCAGCACCACCAGTCACCACCCACAACCCCTAAACACCACCTCCATCTCTCTCTTTAAGCGTCCAAGTGAGGTGAAACCCTAACACAACTTTATTTAAATTATTGGTTTCATGAATGATTTGTTTATGGATCATGTTATATTGATAAAAATGAATGCTAGTTTGATGTTTTATTGTATTGGTTAAAGTTTAGAAGGATGTAAGAATTAGGATCAGACATGATCATGCAAGCTTGATGTTGAAAATGAGGAACTTTGAGTTCTTTGACTTAATGGTGTGATCTTTGGCATGAAAAATAGACTTAATGTTGTTGGTCATCTTATTAAATCCACTTATGCTGATTCGGAAGGATACTTGAATGTGGCATAACCTAGGGTTTCAGGATTATGCATGAGTATGGTTGATTTTTAAATCAAGTATGCTTACTTGGATTGAATTAGATGAAAATTGGAGGTTGGATATTTTAAGGGCTTGAAAAATGATGTTATATGAAATTTACCAAAATCAGTGGATAATGAAAAATCCCATAAGTGATCGAAAGAGGTTGTTTGGATTAATAATGCAAGTAAGTGAGTTATAGGTGCATTTTGAGTGATTATGTGAAGAAAAATATTAAAAAATATATGTAAGGTTGATCATGATGTAAATTTTGAGTGTTTGGCTAGAACAAGGCAACTAGATTAAGGAAACAAAGTTTAATCGTCTTTGATGGGGCATTTAGCTTGATTTATGAGAATAAAGACGGACACCATAAATTTTGGGAGCTTAATTAAAAGTTTCGGAATAATTATGGATATTGCAAAGAAAATACAAAGTTTAAGGAGTTTAACAACTTTGATTGTGCTTAGAAGCTTACTTGGGTTGGAAAACCGAGTTAAATGGGCATGTAAATGAAATTTCAGAAGTGAGGAGAGTAATGACTCAAAAACAGTGTTTGACGGGCCTAGTTGGTGTGATTAAAGCTATCCTGAACCTAATCACACCCCTTTTGGCCTTAAACCCTCAATATCCATCTCAGAAATATCAAAAACCCATATTCCATTTGTAACCATCAAGGCCTTTCCATTATGACCTTAACTATTTTATTTTGGTCTATTTTACTTCAAATTATTTTACCTCGAGTTAGATTACCTTAATTTATTTATTTTTCAAATCATCTTAGTGTAACTTATCATCTATTGAATAGTTTGAGTTATAGATGCCTTTTAATTAATAAATTTTTATTAAAGTTACAAATTATGGGAGTGAATGTCGTTTACTAACTACATATACGTATAATTATATTTCTGAAATAGAATCGGAGCCTAGTCTACCATTTCCCCTCATAATGCATAAATATTGTCAAATGAGACTGCATTTTAAGAGCACCAGGTACGTCCATTGCCTATATTTTTAGAAATCAGAATGTATTTATCACAGTTATCATGTCCTGGTAAGTATATCAATGAATCTGTTTATTCAGTGATTTATCACCTAGTTAGTGACCCCGTTAGTTATCATTTATAAGGAATTCACCCTCCAGTTACTTGCATGACCTCAGACCAGATTTCCTAATCAGCTTGGCATGTGTGCACCTATGTATAGATCAAAAAATTCCCAGGGGTTCACTACCAGATAATAACTAGCAATGCAGTTTTGCACTACAACAACAACAACAACACCACCTCCCAGTGTGGGTCCCACTTTCGCGGGGTCTGGGGAGATCCAGATGTAGGCAACCTTACCTCAACTGGCATGACTGCCCGTTGAGAGGCTGATTCCAAGAGACCCACAAAACAAGATTTTGTGAAAATATTTTATAGGAGAAGGATTTTGTGTAAACATTTTATAGAAGAAAGATTTTGTGAACACATTTTGTGAAGCAAAACTAAGGATAAGCATCACGGAATTAAACTAAGGAGTATTAAATCAGGGGCAATAACTATGTAAACATTAGTACAACAAAGTAGAAGAAAGTACCATAGCTTAGCCAATAGACGTAGGCAAACAATGTTTCTTCCTAGATACAAGTACTACCTGCATACAAACACAATATCTAAAAAACAACAACCAAACCTACCCCTACCTTAATCGAAAGATAACTACGAAGTCCCCTTTCAGTGATCTAAGATCTTAATCCTATCCCGCCATAGTTTTGCACTCATCTCATTAAATGTTTTAAACTAAAATGAATTGCAAAGTGGACCCAACCAATTTTTTAGTGATCATTTAACAATACAAAAATGCATGTACGGAGCATCAGCTCACATTTCGAAATGTTTCTCATGTTTTCTTTTAGGCAAGTGCTCAGTAAATCGCCCTCATGCTAGCAAACCAGATGAAGAGAATAAGTGAACAAGAAAAATCTGGAAGGATCAATAGTGATATCAGTTCATGGATATTTTGGGAACTGTATATTAAGACCTTTAGTTGAAGCAGTTGTAAACTTTATGAAGTACTGTTTTATTTTGGTGTGTAAACCTTATTGTAATTCGCAGTTATATGTATATGGTTTTGATAACGATCGAATGTGTATCGTTGTAAACTATGCTTTGCTATATTATATCCTACACATATACTTAAAACCATGTCCTTCTGGACAGCGGTGATGCCCCAACCATCGGGTTTATCAGTTCTAATCAAGGGATTAATGAAAGAGATTATAAATAATCATACATGACATTTGGGGGTGAAACAGTTTGTTTCCTCTTGGTGAGAGCTCTTTGTGGGCAAAATTACAGACCCAAATGCGAATACAACTCGAGTCCAAGTTAATTCATAAGTGTAGTACCTAGATTCTTAATTTTATAGCCATATGTTCATTCTCCTATATTGATTTTAGGGCATTTCTTCTTCTTGGTAGAAGTTCCTTGAGGATGAAATTGGTAGAAGTTCTTTGAGGGTGAAATTGGAGGTTCAAATCAAATAGATAACTAAAGTAAAGCCAGTTCTTATGTTTTGCTAGGTTTTTTATTTATAGTCGTACTATTTACTCTATGGCACTAACCTTAGATTTGTTTCGTCTTTATGGGAGCTTTTTTTTGGTGAAATTGGAGCCCAAATGAAAATACAAATAAGTGTTAAAGTTGTTTAGTTTGGTTAAGATCTTGATTTGTAGCTGCACTAATCATTCTCTTCTACTCAATTCAAAGCATTTGTTTCTTTTTCATGGGAGCCCCTTAGGGGTTAAGGTAGAGCACCATATGAAAAGACAACTAGAGTTAAAGCTAGTTCTTTACTCTCCCCCATGTGCAAGTAGGCTTATTTGAATAGGTAATCATGTTCAGGCTAGGGTTTTTGTAAATTAAGCATAGATTAGCTAGACTCATTCATTGTAATGATCTTGCTTACTTTATGTTTAGGGAAACAGTTTGTACCTAAGCTTGATTAAGTGTTTTCTAAGCATTAAGGAAACTCCTTGGTGGGAAAAAAGGCTTGGACAGGTTATTTATACCCTCTCTGTACTAGTTGTAAGGATAGTTGAATACCTTTGCTTAAAACTCTATTGTTGAACTCAAAGTTCTCTCTCAAATCTCACTTACCAAACTGCAATTAGCTTGTTAAATTGAGTGGTTTCCTTTAATCTAATTTTGGTGGCTTAGCCTTTATGAATTAGAGAATGGATTCCTACTTTAGTTTGGGTGGTGGTATCCTTTAACCCATTCATATCCTGTTCTTGCTTATTATCATTCTGATTCATCCAAACTGAAATTCTAGGAAATCCTTGCTTGAGTTTTGATTGAGCTCATGCATCAAATTGGTGTCAGAGCATAACCTGGCGAGTTTCTGACTGCTTTTTTGATTTTTATCTGTTTTCTAGCTAATACTCTGCCTACACACGTCCCCTATAACTCCACAAAGAACTCTACTGCCTAAACACATAGCCAGCAATAAGAACACCTTAATTTCCCAAATTAGACTCCTTAATTCCTATTCTATGTCCAAAAGAAAGGAAAGTGACCCTTCTCAGCTTTGAGTTCCTAGAGGGCTTACCCTAGAAGAAGCCTGTGAAATGGGGAGAGGGAATGCCATTCAACAACTCCAAAGGGATGTTCATTCCTTGTCAACTAAAATAACCAATATCACGACCAGATTGGATGAAGTCCTTGCTAGGTTTAGAGATAATCTTGGAGGGAGGAGGAGAAGGAATTGTGGATCTCCTAGGGGTGATCCAACCATTGCCTATTCCTCTTTATCCCACAATGAGCATTCACCTAGAGGAAGAAGAAGGCTAGCTAGAGAGGATGAGTTTAGGGACACGACCCTCTAGAATTTAAAGGTACTTGGAATCTAGATTGTTGTCCTTAAGCTCAAAAAATATGCATCACTTTGGTATGAAAATATAAAGAGAAAAAGAGCTAAAGGGGGGACATCACATATTATAACTTGGTCCAAAATAAAGAGACTCATGCATAAAAGGTTTCTTCCTGATAAATACGACCATGGTCTGCAACTTAGAGTATCATCGTTAAATTAGGGAAGAATGAGTATGAAAGAGTACATCCGTAGTTTGAGCAACTCCACATCACATCCATAGTGGTTTGGAAGAAGAAGAACAACAAACAAGGGTAAGGTTCTTTAGAGGACTTCAAATCAATCTTGGAAAAGACTGCTGCTCCTTGCAGTTGATCAAATAAACTATATATTCGAGGCAAAGGGTATGTGCTCTTTATGGTGATCTTGTTCAGCTCCTTGTAATCGATACACAGCCTCAAGGTTCCATCCTTCTTCTTTACAAAAAAAATGGGGCAACCCATGGTGCTAACTTGGTCTGATAAATCCCTTCTATAATAGCTCATATAACTGAATCTTCAGTTCTCTAAACTCTGTTGAGGGCATACGACATGGGGCTTTAAAGATAGTTAGGCACCAGGGCCTAATTTGAGATTCCTGATAACTCTGCAGGAAAAACATCTCTAAATTCGCAGACTATAAGAATATTTTCTTCTTTTTTTTCTTTCTCTTGAACATCAATAGCACAATACCCAATACATCCTTCACACAATAACTTACTTGCTTTCATAGCAGAAATTATAGGACATGGTTTTTCCTCTCGTTACCCATAAAAACATACTTCTCTCCTCTTGTATCCCTCAAATAACCTTAAGGTATTCACAATCAATCTTTGCCCTATAAGTATGCAACCAGCTCATCCTCAAAACGATATCAAAGTCTGACCAATCAAATTAAATCATGTCTCCAGGAAATGTGATTCCATCAATAGTAATAGGGACAAGTTTATAAGATATAGGCACTCAACTATAGAGCCATTGGGCAACTTGATTCTGTAATTAGTTTCTGCCTTCCTATTCTCAAGGTTTAATTGCATAGCAGTCAGGTAGATATAAATGAATAAGTGGCACCCAAATTAAACAATACACAAAATGGTTTTGAATTTAAAAAAAGAGTCCCAGTAACTACCGTACTAGATGTGGCAGCTTTCTTCTTGCTCATTACATACCCCCTTCTACTGCTATAGGCCTTAAAGGTGGGGGCCCTTGGCGAGGTGGTGCTAGGTGTTTTGTTGCGCCCTTATCTATAGCTTTCAGTCTTCAGGGACAGGCATCAATGAGATGCTCCGAACTACCACACCACATGCATTTGTTAGTTCGTACTCAACATTCAGGGGTGGTGTAGTTGGTTCTTCCACATTTCCCATAAGACTCCGCTGGGCCAGTAGGATGACTCCTGAAAGGAGCGGGAGCAGGCTTCTTCTAGTTTACACTCTCACTCAGGGCTCCCCGCTCAATCCTTTTCCTCTTTTTATTGATAATATTCAAGGCCCTTAACTCAGTCTTCACTAATTCTACTTTAGTTGCGTGCTCATATAACTCTAGGTAGGTATGGATTGGTTAACCAGTTAGCTGTTACGAATATAGAAAGGTAAACCTTCTTCAAATTTTCTCATCTTTAGTCTTTTAGATGACATAAACTTAGGGACAAACCTGAATAGTTCTGTAAACTTACTAGCATATTGCATTACCATCATACTTCCACCCATCCTTAGTTCCATATACTCTCTTTCCTTCTGCTATTGAATCATAAATAGGTATAATTTGGCTCTTGGTTCTTCCAAGAATTTATTCCAAGTGAATTCAAGCCCTAACAGCGTATCCTTCACAATATTCTACCAAATGCCTGCTTTGCTAGTTAGATAAAACATCCCAAAGTTCACCTTTTTCTCATTTGGAACCTCTACTACTGTGAAAATTTTCTCCATCCTCTGATCCTTTCCTTTAGCTCTACCAGGTCGTACTTTCCATCATAAACTTTAGGGTTACATCGCACTACCCTATCTACTAGTTTATCATCTTTATGAGGGATTTCAGAAGGTGCTGGGGGAATTCGTTTCATTAATTCGGACGCCAAGGTCTGCTAATAGTTAGGGTTCCCAATATTATTAGTCAATTTAGGGGGAATTGGGGGAATTCCACTAAGGTTTGGTGGCATGTTAAATGAAGCTTGGTCACCTAACCATTGGCCATGGTGTAAATTATCTCCCATGGGAGTCTCCGCATTATTTTGCACAAATTCAAGCATTCTGACTATACATCAAACAGAGTAATCCAATCACTTAACCACAACCAACATATAAGATAAGCATACATAACAGATACAAACTAATATGGCTCAAATATTATTAAAACATAAACCAAAGCTTCATTATATCATTACTATAACTGTTTGTTTGCATACATGTACATGGTTCAACAAAAGAATAACATATCCCGCTGCCTAACCAAGGTCAGCCCTTACTTCTACCTCCTAACTAAAATACTACCTAGCCCCAATAAACTAAGTCCACTACATGCCTAAAAAGAAGGGGAAACTAATCAACATAGTTGGAAAGATCTGTCTAACTACATACTATGCCATAACCTGTATAAAATTCATCTATCCAGCCAACTATAGTATATACATGTGTGGCTCAAAATGTAATCTAACTGAGAAGTCAACACCCAAATAAAGCTAACAATCCCTAGATGGATTATAGCCTTGGTCAAACTCGTCCTTAGGCTCCTCGCCTGAGTCAAAACTGTTGTTTAATGTTCCCGACTCTGCATTGTTAATGTCATGATCTGACTAATGCCACCCCAACTCTGGGTTACCATCTGGATACTCCATAGGCTTGTCATTCGAGGTAAGCTCCACTACCTCTGGTGTATCAGGGATATCCACAACTACGTAAACCTCCCCTAATCCCAATGACACTGGACTGTCGGGCGGCTGAGTAGCGCCTGGTGCGAGTGGTGATAATGGTCCCATGAGCTGGGGCAGGTGGGGAAGGTGCAAAGTGTAAAGAAAATACATACTGAAGAGTCTCTATAGTGATCACCCCCCCTCTGCTCAAACTCCTCCCTGAGTAACAACTCGGTAGTAATGGTAGCCTAAGCCCCCTGAAGCTAAAATCTAGGTCCATCCCACCCCAGGGCTCCAATCATCATAAAATCATAGTGCAAATCCTTAACTCGATCGTAGGGGCAACTATAGGGAAGGACCATAACAGCCTACATGTACGGACCGTAACACTATAAAACTCGAAAAAAGGCTCCTGCATGTGGGCCACCATACTAGCATGTAGCAAAGAAATATGAGTGGCCATAGAAGCACCCGGCATTGTATTCACGACATATGGCTCCACCTAACAAAGAAAATATAAAAGAAGAACTTGTGAGAGATAAGCAGACATTTCTATTATCATAAATCTCTGATGATATAATAATAACCCATCAAGGAAAATCTAACCTGGCTCTTATACCAAAGCTGTAATACCCCTAATGTGCATATTTTACTGTTTGTAATCTCTTTAATTAGTTCCCTAATTAAAATGGATAAACTCAATGATTAGGGCGTTACCATCATCCAGAAGGATAAGGCTTTAAGTATACATGCAAGATATAATATAGTCAAGCATAGCTTACAACCATACACATTCAAACATTATCAAAACCATATACAAGTTGCTGCTCACTACCATAAGGTTTACACAACATAATAGATCAGTACTTCATAAAGTTTACAACTTCATTAACTGAAGATCTCAAAATACAGTTCCTAAAACTTCCGTGAACTAATATCACTGCTGATCCTTCCAGATTTTCCTTACTCACTTAGTCTCTTCAGCTGCTTTGCTAGCATTAGGGCAATTCACTGAGTACTTGCTTCAAACAAAACATGACAAATATTTCAAACTGCGAGCCAACGCTCAATATATGCATTTCTGTATTGTTAAATTATCACTAAACTATTAGCTGGGTCCGCTTTGCAATTCATTTGAATTTAAAACAGGGAATGAAATGAACTCTAAATTGCTAGTTATTATCTGGTAGTGAACCCCTGGTAACTATTACTATCAATAGATAGGTATCCACCTGCTAAGCCAATTGGGAGACCTGGCCTGAGGCCGCGAGGGTAACTGGAGGTTGAGTGCCCTATATATGATAAATAACGGGGTCACTAATTAGGTGATAAATTACTGAGTAAACTGATTCATTGATATACTTACTAAGACATTGTAACTTTGATAAATACATTCTGATTTCTAAAGATACAAGTAATGAACGTACCTGGGATTTTTAAATGCAATCTCACTGGATAATATTTATGCACAAAAAGGGAAAAACGATAGTGTAGGCCCTGATTCTACTCCAAAAATGCCATTATAGATATATGCAGTTAATAATAACAGACACTCTAATAAATGGAATCTTTAATAGAAACTTATTAACTAAATGGCATTCAAAACTTCAATAAATCAATATTAGGTAGGTTACATAAAAGTAACTCCAAAACTAAATAAATTAAGGTAATTTAACTCTGGGTAAGATAATTTGGAGTAAAATAGACCAAAGTAAAATAATTGAGGTTATATTGGAAAGGCTTTGATAGATATAAATGGAATATGGATTCTTAATATTTCTGAGATGGAAAATAAAAGGTTTAAGGCCAGGAGGGTATAATTAGATTCGGGATAGCTTAAATCACAATTGTTTAGCCTAATAACCACTGTTCTTGAGTCATTACTCTCCCCACTTCTCAAATTTCATTCTCATGCTAATTAACTCGATTTTCCAACCCAAATAAACCTCTAAGCACAACCAAAGTTATTAAACTAAACTTTGTATTTTCTTCGCGGTATCCATAATTACTTATAAACTTTTAATTAAGCTCTCAAAGTTTATGGTTTCCTTCTTTTCTCTCAAAATCAAGCTAAATGCCCCTTTAAAGACCATTAAAATTTGTTTCCTTCCATTAATGACCTTATTCTAGCCAAACATTCAAAAATTACATCATGATCAACCTTACATATTTTTCAACATTTTTCTTTACATAATCACTCAAAATGCTCCCATAAACTCACTTGCTTGCATTAATGACCAAACAACCACTTTTGGTCACTTATGAGATTTTCCATAATCCCCTAATTTTGACAAAACCCAAATAACATCAATTTTTTAAGCGAACAGCATATCCAACCTCCAAATTCCATCTAATTTAATCCAAGTAAGATACTTGATTCAAGAATCAAATTAAATCATGCATGATTACAAAACCCTAAATTATGTTCAATTGAATTTACAGCCAAACTCATCCAAAATCACCTTACACAACATTATACTTACTCTTTATGCTAAAGATTGCAAAACTAAATGAAAGGAATTCAAGTTCCATCATTTTCAACATCAAGCTTGCATGATCATGTTTGATCCCAATTCTTACATGCTTCTAAACTCAGCCACCCATAACAAAACATCAAACTAACACTCATTTTTATTAATCTAACATGATTTATGAACAAATCTATCATAAAAACCCAAAATTAAATGAAGTTGGGTTAAGGTTTTTACCTCACTTGAAGCTTAAAAGAGAGAGATGGAGGCGGTGTGAGGTGGTGTTTATAGTGGCTGATGGTGCGGGGGGGATGGGGTGGCTAGTGACAACCCTGAGCTGGCGGCAGCAGCAGCAGAGCACGGCAGCAGGGTTGGGCAGAACAGGGCTATAGAGGAGGAAAGAGAGGGAGAGGGAAAAAAAGCAAGTTTGGTTTTGAACTTTGGCTAATATTTGTTTTTTAGTTATCTTCATAATTTGGCTATTTTTCATCCACCAAAAAGTAGTTTTTTGCTAATTATACTTAGGCATAAATAATGATAATTAACTAAATCAAGTGCATTAACTTTTTGGGCCTCAAATTGGGCTCAAATGAATTTGGCTTATGAAAGAAATAACACTTCATTTGATGAAGGTCTATCCATGGAGCATCAACCACGCCCTCAAGACCAGCAAGCGAGTCTAAGTACAAGCACAAAAACCCAAGGAATGATCAAAGCTTTGCTAAGTCAATTTTCAGCCCTACCCGGATTTGAGCTAGTGCACAAGCCTGGTATTGTGCACCTGATTTCTTAACCCTCCTCGGGGTATGATTGGGATGTATTTAGCCTAGATTGAATTTCAAGAAGTGCTTGATCCAATAAAGCAAGTTACAGGTGATTTGGAGTCCATTTTCACCCTCAAATCAGTCGTATAAGCCAAGTGTGCAAAACTATCCAATTTTGCACAGTGCTAGAAATGCTTCTGTTTTGGCACCCAAATCTCCAAGTTCTGGTTTGAACCTTTTATAGCTTGATATTACCTTAAAAATATTATCATGTGGCCATTAAAAACCGCAGCCAAATTACACACCTGAGGAGCTATTAACCAACAAAGTTAGGGACGTAATTCCGTTTACCCGGGTAATGATCCAGCCGGTTGTACTTGGTGATTATGACCTATTTTTGTGTTCTCAAGGGGGCAACCACTTGCAAAGCAGTTGATTAGAGGTCCAAGTAGAATATTAGTAATTTATTTATCCTTAAGTCGACACCTAAGGCCTCAAGATCAACAACTAAAGAGGTGTCACCTACCTGTTGCATCCTTCCTTTTGTAGGCTGTTTTGGGAAACCCAATCTAGCCTTGTTTAGTTAGCTTATTTTGAATTACTAGCTATTGTAAGCAAGTGGGGAGGGAGTATATAACCCCCCCTGCAGCTTATGTAATGGACTTTTGATCATTTGATGAATGAAGTTGAGCCTTAGCTCCTTTAAACACTCAAATTCTCTTCTAGCTTATCCTTGCTTGTGGGCCGGTAAGGTGGTGATCTAGCAAGAGTCTTAGCATCTCTTTGGTGGTGTTTCTGTATCCAAGGAGTTGTTAGGGGCCCTAGTGCTTAACTTGGTGGTATTTCTGTATCCAAGTGAGGTGCTAATTTCGGTTATCTCTCTCTATCTCTGCTAATTTGAGTTTAAGTTTTTATAGTTGCTTGCTTATCTTACTTGATCAGCAACCTTTCACTATTTGAGTGTGGTGAGTGCTTGGGGGAATACATCATCATTGCAATTAAACTTTTGTGTGCCTCAAAATTAAATTTTTGGGATGTTATAGAAAATAATTTATCGATTAATCATATTTACCGGGGCTTACTATCGATTGACCAAAAATTTTACGATTGTTAAAACTCGAATTACAAAGTGGGGCCCAAAATGAATTTTTCCAAAGTAGAATGATTAAATGCGATAATTAAATGTGAGAAAATTAATAACATGACTCAATTAAATAAATAAACATGATTTATGGTCGAGATATTACAGCCTTCCCCCCTTAAAACGTTTCCATCCAAATCACCATAAATGGATTTAATAGGATCACCAACAATTTCAAATCTATTTTTTATGCCAAAGATCACAACATTAACAAAGAACTCAAAGTTCCTCATTTTTAACATTAAGCTTGCATGATCATATATGATTCCAATTCTTACATGCTTCCAAACTTAATCAAACACAATAAAACATCAAACTAGTGTTCAATTTTATCAATATAACATGATCCATAATCAAATCATTCATAAAATTGATAATTTAAACAAAGTTGGGTTAGGGTTTTACCTTACTTAGAAGCTTAAAGAGACAAATGGAGGTGGTGTTTGGTGGTTGTGGGGTTTGCGGGTGTTGGGTGGTGGTGTTGGGGTTGTGGTGGTTGGTGGATCCAACAGTGGCGACAGCAGCAAAACAGCAGCGGTAGAACCAGGGGCAGCGGTAAAACCAAGGATAGCAGGGGAGGGGCTGGCCAAAGGTGAGAAGAAGAAAAAGACAAGTTGATTTTGGCCTTTGCTTGATATTTTTTTGACTCATCTAGATAATTGGTTGATTTTATATATCCATAAAGTAGCTTTTTGCTAATGGTAATTATGCACAAATGATGGTAATTAGTTAAATTCAATTATCCCAACTTTTTGGCCTCAATTTGGGCTCAAAAGAATTAGGCTTGGAAAATTGGCATTCAGTGGTAATAAATTTTTTTTGTGTAGCTCATAATTAGTTTTTTATAATGTTATGGAAAATAATTTATCGCTTAATCATATTTACCAGAGCCTATTATCAATTCACCCGAAATTGTTACGACAATTAAAACTCAAATTGCAAAAAGGGGCCTGAAATGAAATTTTTTCCCAACCGGGATGATTAAATGCGATAAATTAATACAAGAAAATTATCAACAAGGCTTAATTAAATAAAGAAACATGATTTAGGGGCGGCTTATTACACAAATGCCCTAAAATGAGTGGAGGAAAATGAATGATATGGCTGTAAATCAAGTATCTCGCCACACTTAGCAACTAATTGTCTTTTCGCTTGGACCTTCAATATCACCCATGAAGAGCGACAACCAAGAGAAAACATATGGTGTAAAACCCCGAAAATGCACATTCATAGTGGTACCATGTCGCAGCTTACTAAAGTTTCGGAGATAAAACTTTCTTAAGTGGAGTAGTATGTAAAACCCCGGAAAATCAAATTGGGAGACCTTGTGATGTGGACCGACCCTCGTAATCTAAGTCATTCTAAAACCTCTTTCGCCATGAGTTGTGTCTTTTAAATTTTTCTAAAATATTTATTTATTTATTTTTCACCCGGAACATTTTGTTTTTCCCGATTTAAATATTTGTGTATTTTGCCTCATAACTCAATTACTTACTTCTTTCATTTATTTTTCCCTCCTATCTATTCTATTTTGAAATTTAATTTTCCCTCCCACATTCATCCAAATCAAACCCTAGAATATATCTTATTCTCCCTTCCTTTTTTTTATTTTCACTCTTTCCTTTTCTCATTTTCCCTTCTCTTTTTATTTATTTCTTTCCTTTTCTTTTCTTTTCCCTGCCCTTGTTTTTTCCCCCACGACCCGATACCCCCCTAGAAAACCCTAAGCCGTGGTTACCCCCCTTTTTACATTATTTCTCTTCTCTTTCTCTCTCTTCTTCTTCTCTTTCTCTCTCTCGTTTTCTCTCTCATTCCTCTCTCTGCCTCTCCCTCCCGCAACCACGCCACCACCGGACCACCACCAGCCACCACGCCGCCTCCTCCCTTGGTGGTAAGTGGGGTGCATTCCATGCACCCTATGCATGAGTATCCCAACCCTTTGAAATTCTTTCTTTAAAAAAAAATATAGATGTATAAATCATGGTTTATGCAAATTCAAGTAGAAAGCATTAAACTCCATTTTCTTTATGTTATTTTCATATTTGAAGCACGAGGGATCCGACCCCAAATCACTTTTCTACCGAATCTACATCAAGGTAAGCGTGTAACGTTTTCTTGAAGTTTTAGTATCAAATTGTAGGTTTTCTTGACTTAAACAACTTAAGTTAGGGGGAAGGGTCATTAGATCGCTACGAGGGTTATTTTGAGACCAAAAACGTCATTATTAGGGAAAAGAGATTGGGCTTTGGATTAAGGTTTGATAGGGGGCAAGCCATTGTTGAAGAACAAAAATACATGTAACTTTAAAAAATTATTCCTATCGATATTATGTCCTAAAAATTGTCAAATTTGGAGGGTAGGTAGGCCAAGGCGTTCTCTGTGCTACACCTTTGGAATTGATGGATTTTGATGTATATCGAGAGAGTTATGGTCCGTTTAAGGGAGACTGTCCGAGCTAGGACAGTTAGGGATAGTTTGCATATTTTAAGGTTTTTGGCCTAGGTACTGAGAGAATTAGCAAAAACACAAAACACAAAATTTGTATAAGACAAACCCCTTTTTTTGGAATGGGCAAGAAATTGAGTTTGGACGTCGAGTGTGAACATTATGGGACTAGGAAGTCGGGCTTAGAAATCTAGGCTGGGCCTGCTGGGCTGGAAAGTGGGCTGCAGTTACGGTCACTTTGAAAATTCACCCAGGGCGAGTCGGTGAGCCAAAAATCGTCAAATGTTTATGGTGAATTCCTCGGGATATTTTCCGTAGCCTCATTTTGGAATCGGGCCAATTAGGTAGCATAGCCCACGTTACAACCAGTTTACCGTAGACTATCCAAACCAAGACAGTCAGTGACACCGCTAAAATATGTGAGAAAACGACCTAGTTCGGGATGGAATTGGGCGAAACCCCAAACATGACAAGGGTAAGGAACGACTCAAAGTTTCTAGATTGGGCTAGAAAATTTAAATTGGACATCGAGTCCAGAAGTTGGGGCTTCTTTAAAGGGGCCTAGATTTTGACCGAGCCTGGACCCTAGTGTGGGCTTGAATTGGGGGCCCTAAAGGCATGGATAAATTGTATAAAATTTTTGGAAGTAAGGAAAAAGCCAGGGGTATAATCTATTTGAGTTTAGACTAAGTGTTGGCTATATTTTAGCCCAGGTGCAGTGCAGCAAATTTAGCATAGTAACAGAGCCCGTAACTTGTACGGTATCCAGGTAACAATCATGCCCTAACCCTTCCCCACGTTATTGCAACTGTGTATGTGTTGAGCACGGTAAGAACTACGCAGTTTGCTAATTTAAAGGAATGATAGTAGGAGTTAATTGAATATAATGGAGTAGTAGAATCTGTATGATGTGATATGCCATGAAGTCAGATCTTATCATGCGTTGCTGGAAGTTCCTGCTTTACTGCTGTAGTGTTGTCATTGGGGGAGGTGGCTGAGATTGAATGAGCTTAACTATGCTAAGTCGACCTCTAATAAGGGGGAACGAAATCAATAACTGAAAAGGCTGAGTTGGGTAAGATTTAATTTGACTGTGTTGATTGAAGGCCGTTAGCCTTCCCCGGGAAACTAGTGCATGCATGTGAACGGCCACGTGCTCTGATGGCCAGGTTAGCGATAACCATCTCTGTTGATAGTAGGCCAAGAAAGGGTTAAGCGATAATGGCCTGAGTAGTGGTAGGCCAGGAACAAGTTGAGCGCGACTGCGTGGAACTGAAGCGCAGGCCATGAGACCCAATGGGGTTGCTCACCTAAAACCTGACTGTTGTGTTTGAATCAATAATTATTAAGTTATATCTCTGAGAACTGGTAACCATGGAAGGCTAGGTTAATGAGAAATATAGTTTAGGAGTCTTGCTGTTTTCCCCACCCCTTAAAATGTTTTCAAAATGAATTTGTGTACATAGTTGACTGTTAGGAGTGATTGTTTACTGAGTTTATCTCACTTTTGTAAAATGTTTTGTTTTCAGGTGATTTAGTTGTGCATGGGACTAGGGAATGGAAAGTAGAGTGAGGCCCGAACGCATGAGTCCAAGGCAATGGAAGCTTAGTGTTAAGACAAAGTTACTATGAATATTTGTTGATTTAGTAGATGTTGTTAAAGTTTGAACAACGTGGAGGTTGAATTATTATTAAGGATTTTTATAATAATTGTTACTTCGATATCCAGCCTGGTATTTCCAAGAAGGAAATACGGCGGTAACACCCCAATTAAGTTCTACGACCACGTAGGATAAAGGCTAGTAAACAAAAAATGAGATTAGAGTTTCGGGGTGTTACATATGGCTTAAGGTGAGTGTAAAGGGAAAAAAATGGTGTTACTACAGATCAAGATCTTAGCCAAACTTACAAACTAACTTTAAGTCTAATTGTCCTCTAATTTAGGGCCCAATTTTACCTAGACAGAGCTCCCACCCAAAGGAAGCATTGCCCTTTAATGAGTGCAAGAGAATGAACAGTTCGGTTCTAAATCAAGAATCTAGCCAAACTTAAGTACAAATTTAAACTCTAGTTGTCTTTTGATTTGAGGCTCCAATTTAATCCACAAAGTGCTCTACCAATAGGAAAGAAATGCCTTAATGTGCATGTAAGAGGATGAATGGTGTTGCTACAAGTGAAAAAACTAATCCAGACTTGAGGACTAACATTAACACTTGTTGTCTTTTCTTTGGGGGATATCAATTTCACCAACAAAGAGCTTTCACTAAGAGGAACCAAAATCCCTAATAAGAGAGCAGGAGAATGAATGTTATCGCCACAAACAAAGAACCTAGCCAAAATTAAGAAATCACTTTAACTCTAGTTGTCTTTTCATTTGGGGCTCGAATTTCAAACACAAAGAGCTTTTCTCTAGAGGAAACAAATGCCCTAAAATCATTGTAAGAGAATGACCAATATGGCTACCAATCAGTAACCTAGTCGAACAAGAGGGCAAACTTTAAATACAACTATGTTTTTATTTGGGCCTCTAATGTCACCCACAAAGAGTTCCCATCAAGAGGAAACAAATGCTCTAAAAAAATTACAAGTGAATGAATTATCTGGCTATAAATAAAGAGTCTAGCCAAACTTAAGAACTAACTTTAGTTCTAATTGTCTTTTGATTTGGAGCTCCCATTAGATGCACAAAGAGCTCCTACTACGAGGAAAAGAATACCCTAAAATGAGTGCAAATGAATGAATGGTACGACCACAAATTAAGAACCAACTCAAATTTAAGACGTAACTTTAGTTGTCTTCTCATATTGTAACACCTCGATTTTCTAATCCTTTTTTATTTACTATGATTAACCTACGTGGAAATGGAAAACCTAAATGGGGTGTTACCCCCGTATTTTCTTTTTGGAAATACCAAGCTGAGTATCAACCAAAACATTACTACATAGTTTAATCTCAAATTAAGGCATGAGTTCGAATCCTGGCAAAAAATACAAAAGTGTCCAAATTGAATAACAATCTCTAAAATAAATTTAATCTGAAACTAATTCATCTCAACTAAATCTTAGGCAATGAGGCCTTGCTCTAATTTGGATTCCCATACCCATGCGCATGCACTTCACCTGAAAACAAAACATTTGGAAAAGTGAGATGGACTTAATAATAACCACTCCTAACAGTCAAAACACACACACAAATTCATTTCAAACCATTTTAGGGGTGGGGGATAAACATGCAGTTCTAAGTACTTATGCATTCTCAACATGAACTTGTAACAATCCCAATCCCGCTTACTCAGTTTCAAAATAAAAGGGAGCGAGCAACCCCACTGGGTCTCATGGCCTGCATTTGGCTTTAACGTAGCCGCTTAACCATATCCTGGCCTACCGTCAATTTGGACAGTTGCCGATAACTGTGCCCACATCCATCCACAAGGTGGCACGTGGCCGCTCACATGCATGCATTGTTACCCTGGGAAGGCTAATGGCCTTCAAACACAATAGGAACATAACCACTCTGTTCTGCCCATTTATTCAGCTACTCACATATTCGCAATTAACAATGATCTTTAACATAATATAGCCCAACTCAACCCATTCTGATCTAGAAACATTTCATTATCATTTTCATTTTCACAGTGAACATTCAAGATAAACTCATGCAATGACCAGTTGAACAATTGCCTCAATAAAAATCATAGTAACACCTCATCACGCATTCACCTAGGAAAGATACCCCGAACACCAATTCAAAACACATTTAAACACATTTCAGGCACAGTCATAGGACATGTCTCCAATGGATATTCGGAGGAGTTAGGGTATGATTGTTACCTGCTAGAATACATCGCCTAAACTTGAGCTCAGAATGCTAGTTTGACCTAAAATAATTTCCCACAATAGTGTTCTGTTAGTTCCAACTCTTAGCCCAACTCTCTACGAGCCCACTATACCCAAATAATTTTTCCTAAATGTCCTCTTATCCCCAACAACCAATTCCAGCACTCAAATAAATTTTTGGAGAGCTACAAGTGTTAAAAATTCCACACATGCTACTACTGAGAACTTCCCAGTTCATTCTCAGATTTTAGCCCCAACTTCCTAGGACCATAACTTTCATTTCTGATGTCAAAATTTTAAGACTAAGCCTGTTCCGAAAAGCCAAGCTGTGAACTACAACGTTTCACTTATAACCATTAACAGAATCCAAGTTTAACTGGTTCAAATTTCAACAAATTCTCAAACTATCCCTGTTATAGTTAGTTTTACGCAGTCCCGGTACTTCGGCCATAACTTGCTCCTTTTAACTCCGATTCGTGAAATTCAAAATTTTCTAGTTAAAGGACCTCTAGATCTACCATCAAAAACTTTTCCATAATTTTTAGGGAGCTCGACTATTGCCAGCAATTCCACGAATTCAAAAAAAAATTTGGGCATCCCAACAGTGACAATAACACAGCTTTTAACCCTTCCTTCCCGCCATAATTCGACCCAAACATCCCCAAAATCATGTATACAATCCTTTTACTCAATAATACCATTACTCTTAATTGTTAAACCAATCAAACCATCCAAGCCACAAGAGGAGAAACGAATATTCTACCTTGAAGTGAATAATATTGGAAAGGAAACCCTAAGGTGTTTTAGTTCTCCCACCAAGATTTTAAATCTGGAAAAAATGTCATAGGAGTGTGCAACTATAAATTCCATGGCCACGTTTAAGGTTTCTTGAGGAAAAACAATGAAAAATCCAATGAAATTGGCTAGGGTTTGAAATACTTACCAAGAAAGACAAAGAGGGTGGAGAAAGAGAGAGATGGGCGGTGGTGACTAGGGGCGGTAGCGGCCGGCTGCAGTTCATGAGAGGGGGAGAAAAAGAAAGGAGAGTGTTGCCATGGGGGGGAGAGAGAGTGCCATGAGGAGAGAGAGAGAGAGACCATGTGGAGAGGGAGAGAGGCGAGGAAGAGTGGGGGAAAAATAAGAGTTTAAATCCTTAGGGTTTCTCATCATTAGGGTTTTTCCTTCCCGTGCCTTTTTTTGCATTGCTATTTTTTTTGTCTAGAAATAGAAACTCGAAGGACTAATATTTCTCTGGCTTGGGCCATTCGATCAACCTTTGAGCTATCCCGCTAAATTTTCTAAAACTTAAAACATTACGAGCTCAAGCATTCTAGGTCGGCCAATATCGTAATAATTATAAATAACAGAAATATATATATATATATATATTTATATATATATATAAAATAAATAATCTTTTTCTAGGGTTTCACATTCTACCCCCTTAAAGAAAGTTTTGTCCTCAAAACTTTGCACACACCTGGTCATTCAAATAGGCGAGGGTATTTGGATCGCATCTCTTGCTCTGGTTCCCATGTGGCTTCCGATACCTCATGATTTGCCCATAGAACTTTTACTAGGAGCACTGTCTTCCTATGGAACTGCTTTTGCTTTCGGTCTAGAATACGAACCAATTGTTCTTCATAAGACAAATCTTCCCTCAGTTGTACGAGATTCGACGTGATAACATGGGATGGATTAGAGACATACTTGCACAGCTGTGACATATGAAATACATTGTGCACTCTGGGTAGCTTAGGTGGTAGTTCCAAATAATAAGCTACCTCCCTGACTCGTTGAATGATGGGGTACGACCTGATATATCTAGGGCTGAGCTTGCCCATTACACCAAATCTCATGATGTCCTTGGTTGGAGACACTCGAAGGAAAACTCGGTCTCCTGCTTCAAACTCCAAAGGTCTGCACCTTCGGTCCACATAGCTCTTCTGCCGACTTTGGCCACTTGCATTCATTCTTAGATCATTCTGACCTTCTGGGTCGTAACCTGTATTAGTTCTGGTATAATGGTCAGTGCGCCGTTAATCTCCTACCAACACAGCGGGGTTCTGCACCGTCGACCATACAGTGCTTCGTACGGGGCCATCCTGATGCTGGCATGGTAACTGTTATTGTAAGAGAATTCGATCAGCGCTAATTGCTCATCCCAAGCTTGTTTGAAGTCCAACACGCACACTCGAAGCATATCTTCTAGGGTTTGAATTGTTCTCTCAGTCTGCCCATCCGTGGCTGGGTGAAAGATTGTACTAAAATGCAACAGTGTCCCGTACGCCTCCTACGGCTTCTGCCAGAATCCCGATTGGAATCTAGTGTCCCAGTTTAATACTATAGAGCTCGGTAAACCATGCAATAGACTATCTCCTCTAGGTAGGCTCGGGCTAATTGGTCTAAGGTCCATGCATTTCTCATGGCTATGAAGTGAGCCGTTTTCGTGGATCGATCCACGATGACCCACATCGCGTTGTTCTTCCTTTGGGTGGGTGGTAAACCTACTACAAAGTCCATCGAGACCGAGTCCCATTTCCACTCAGGGATTTCCAAGGGTTGTAAAAGTCCTGCAGGCCTTTAGTTCTCCGCTTTTACTCACTGACACGTCAGACATTTCGCCACGTAGTCTGCCACCTCTTATTTCTTATTGCTCCACCAGAAAGTTCATTTCAAGTCTATATATAACTTGTTCCCACCAGGGTGAACAGAATGTGGGGTGTTGTGTCCTTTATCAAGGATTTTCCACTTGAGTTCCTCTATGGCGGGAACGCATACCCGGTTCTGGAACCTTAGCGTCCCATCCTCGTGAATTAAGAAACTAGGTGCCTTTCCTGCTGATACCTTCGCCTTGATCCTATCTAACTGCAGGTCCGTGCTCTACACGGCTCGAATTTCCTCAATAAGGGTAGGTTGTATCTCCATGGTATATAGCATAGATCTGGTGTCCCTTATCACCACATTGAGCTCCAATTTCCTAAAATCCTTGCACAAATCCCTAGGTAGTGCCAACAAGCTATTGAGAGTTGGGTATCGCCTACGGCGTAATGCATTTGCTACTACATTTACCTTTCCGAGATGTCATTAGAAGTTCATATCACAGTCCTTAAGGAATTTCAACCACTTTGTCTATCTCAGGTTCAAGTCCTTTTGTGAGAACAAACACTTCAGACTTTGGTGATCAGTGAATATCTCGCAGTGTACCCCGTACAGGTAGTCTCCGAATTTTTAGCGTGAACACTATTGCTGCTATCTGTAAGTCGTGAGGTGGATAGTTCCGCTCATGAGTCTTTAGTTGTGGCAAGACATAGGCTATGACACGGTCACCCTACATCAGCACACACCCCAATCCATTTCTGGATGTGTCACTATATACCACGAAGTTCCTGTCATTAGTGGGTAAGGCCAATATAGGCACACTGGTCAACCTCTTCTTAAGTTCTTAGAAAGCTTCTTCGCACCGATCTGTCCACTCATACTTGGTAACCTTTCATGTTAAATTAGTGAGGGGAGTGGCGATCTTTGAGAAGTTCTGAACAAACCTATGATAGTACCCTGCCAAACCTAAGAAGCTTCTCACCTCCATTGCATTCTTAGGCCTTGGCCACTTCGTTATGGCCTCTATCTTCTGGGGATCCATAGATACTCCCTCATTAGACACTACATGCCCCAAAAATGCTACTTGACCCAGCCAAAACTCATACTTTTTCAGCTTTATATACAACTCATTCTCCCTTAGCACTTCTAGGATGGTCCTCAAATGGTGGATATGTTCTTCTATGTTCCTCGAATAGATCAGTATATCATCTATGAACACTACTACAAACTGATCGAAATAAGGTTTGAAGACCCTATTCATGAGATCTACAAGTGTTCTCGGGGTGTTTGTAAGCCAAAAAGGTATCACTACAAATTCATAATGTCTATATCGAGTGCGGAATGCAGTCTTGGGTATGTCCTCCTCCTTGATCCGGAGTTGATGATACCCAGAACGAAGGTTTATCTTGCATAAGGTCGTCGCACCTCTAAGTTGGTCAAAGAGATCGTCTATCCTGGACAAAGGGTAACGGTTTTTGACCGTTATTTTGTTTAACTCTCTATAATCTACGCACAATCTCAGGGTTCTGTCCTTCTTTTCCACGAACAACACCGGGGCTCCCCATGGGGATGTACTGTGCCGGATATAACCCTTCTCCAACAGCTCATCTAGTTGAGTCTTTAACTCCTTAAGTTCTTCTGGTGCTATCCGATAAAGTGCTTTAGAGATAGGGTTGCCCCTGGTACTAAATCAATGTAAAATTCCACCTCCCTAAGGGGTGGCATGCCATGGATCTCCTCCTAAAAACATCTGGGAATTCTCAAACTACTGGAATGTCCTGGAGGGATGGCTCACAGCTTTGGTTTCCACTACATTGCATAGGAATCCTTCACATTCTCACCCTAGCAGTTTATGGGCTTTCATCGCGGTGATAAGTTTCGACCCACTCTTTGAGGCCTTTCCTTTGTGAACTATTTTCTCCCCGTCGGGCCCCCTTACGTGATTCTTTGTTTTGGACAATTTATTTAGCCCTAATACTTCGCTAACTATTTCATCCCAAAAATGGCACTGAAATCAGTTAACTTAAACTTATATAGGTCCTCCAAAAATATTCATACATCTAAATAGGGAAGTCCTCATATAGTTCACAGTCTTTCCATCAAGGAGAGTCACAAACAGTAAAGGGGCTCTATGTGTTGGAACTAGCCTAGTGTCTCCAGCTTGACAGAAATAAAGGAATGGTAGCACCAGAATCAAACAAGACCTCTATCGGTTGAGCATGGATAGAGAATGTACCAGTCACCACGTTTGCGGCATCCTCTGCTTCCTCAAATTCTACTTCACGGAGGTTGATTGGGGGTCTCGCCTGGTTCCGCTGAGGTGCTCGAGCTTGATGGTTCGGGTTGACCATCTACCCACCCTTATTCTGGTCGTGCTACTGGGGATGTTGTCCCCCATGACCTTGATTGGTAGGAGGTGGGGGATATAGGTAATCCAGCACCTGGTGTTGAGGACTCCCATAGCGGTAGCACCTCTTAACTATGGGGCATTCCCGGGCGTAATGTCGTAGCTTGCCACGGGCATTGCAGGTCACCCTAGGCCGATTGTTGGTTTACTGCCCTCCACATGTGTTGTTGTGCTGATAGTGGTTCCCAGGAGGCCTCTCATATGGGCCTTAAGAGTGGAGGTTTTCTCGCTGATCCCCCTTCCTCTTGTTCCCCCCTACTCATTACAATAGTCATTCTTCTCCCTCATTGCCTTTTCCACATTCATTGCAGTGTAATATAGGTCCTGGTAGGAGATGTATTGATGCATAGACATCCCCTCCTTAATGTTTGGATTGAGCTCGACCTCAAAATGATTCACCTTTAGCTTCTCATCAACTACAAAGGCCAGGGTGAAATGGGAGAGTTCCATGAATCTTGAGGCATACTCCAATACACTCATCCCCCCTTGTTGCAGTTGTATGAATTCATTCTCCTGGCCTTCTAGAGAGACATAGGGTAGAATTGGTCCTTGATCAGCTCCTTGAACCTTTTCCAGCTGAGCCCAGGCTCATACTGTCTCTTTCGCACGATCACCCACCAGAGGTCGGCTTTGTCCTTAAGGTAGAACACCGCAAATCCTACCCTCCACTCCTCAGGGCATTTGAGGGCATTGAACAGCTTCTCCATACCCCGAATACAATCCTCGGAAGCCTTGAGGCCGAGAGCACGATCGTAGACTAGTAGGTTGTGACTAGCGAGTCTCTTAACCATATGGGAGTTGTTCTCCTCAGTGTTCTTCTCCTTAGCCTCCATCATTTTCTGCAGGTGTTAGTTCTGTCACTGTAGCTGTTCCCTTGGTTTCTATAGCAGCTCCAACAGTAGTAGATTGGTAAGGTCTACTCTTGTAGGCAGGTTGATTTCGTCCACCTGGCTGTGGGACCCATTCCCATTCCTAGGGCAGAGGGCTTCCAATCATTCCCTCAAACAGGCCATGGGGATGTCCAGGTTCACATAGGACCTTAAAGTGGGGCGGGTCCCAGTCCAAGATTTGCCATTGTTCCCTGACATCCTACTTGGGAAATAAGCCTACTTTAGTTACTTCCTTAATAGTTCATGACACGCGTGCCACTATAGTTTAGTAAGGCATCTTATGCCACATTATTATACACAACAAACATGCAGTTTTGTTTACATTCGCATTCACTCATCACGCTCATGTGGCCCGGTCTCATCTTCACATGTCCCATACTCACATATTAATGCATATATAACGTAAATTCACAATTCTCAGCCAATCATAACAAATTGTTGTATCTATGTAAGTCAATAAAGTTCTAATGCATAGATTTGAAATAGTAGCTATTCCACACACCAATACTATCATTACATAAGAATTTTAACAAACCTTACTCGTTCATACTTACTAGCAAAAGGGAAAGATAAAATAACTAGTACAGTCTTTAAAAATAAAAGATCCTAACTTCCAGCAAACTTCTAGCATCTACTGCTCAAGGGCGTCAATTGGGCAGATACCATGACGCATCCTACTACACCTTCCGAGGTCCCCGCGGGTAACTTCAGGCTTGGGTTCCTTCTCAATTGAATCCTCTTCCAGGTCTTCCTCTACTTAATGCTCTTCCTCGAGGTCCTCCTCTTCTAAGGGCTCTTCCTCAAGGTCCTCTTCTGGGTCTTCCCCTTTCATAGGGTCTTCCTTGGGATCATCCTCATCTAAGGTTACTCTTCCATAGGGTCTTCCTTGGGATCATCCTCATTTAGGGTTCCTCTCTAAGGTCTCCCTCCTCAATAGGTTCCTCTCCCAGTTCCTCCTCTCTATCCACAAGCTCGTTTATAGACTCTTCCTCTTCAATATCTTCCCCCGTTAAGGGTGGTGGGACCTCATCCTCAATATCAGGGTTAGGACGTTGATCATAGGGGCCCATATCTATTAAATGGTCCACTAGCCCTGCTAAGTTAATTCTCATAGGTTCCCAGTCACACAAGCAACACCTATTGCAAAAACTGAACAATCTAGTCTTATGGTGAAGCTCATTAATCCTATAATGCCACATTCGGTCACCCAAGAGGGTCAGGAGAAAGAATAGGCCTAATTGCTCCCAAACCTCAAGTAGTCATTTGGTATCTCCTCTAGTCTCCAATGTATAAAAGCCTCAATCCATTCTAAGTGGCTAGCTAGACTAACCCTGGGTTTCTTCTCCATCCTTTGATAGTCACAACGACAACCCATGCAACCACAATGACGGGTCCCATTCAACCTAAACATTGACAAGTCCAAGTCAGACACGTGTTCACAAGTAAATAAGCGCATACAGACATGCCCATTTTCCCGTCTTACACTCACGCTCTGTGTAACCCTTAGGTCTATAGGTTTTTAATTTTTTTATTCCTCATTACTATATTTTAGGCGACCCTTTAGGTCAGTTAATCTGAGCTCTGATACCACTTTGTAACATCTTGATTTTTTAATCCCTTTTTATTTACTAATATTAACCTACGTGGCAGCGGAAAGCCTGAATGGGGTGTCACCACCGTATTTCCTTTTTGAAAATACCAGGCTTAGTATCAACCAACACATTACTGCATAGTTTAATCTCAAATTAAAGCATAAGTTCAAATCCTGGCGACAAATACAATAGTGTCCAAACTAAATAACAATCTCTAAAACAAATTTATTCTGACCCTAATTCATCTGAACTAAATCGTACGTAACTAGGCCTTGCTCTAATTCAGGTCCCCATCCCATGCTCATGCACTTCATCTGAAAACAAAACATTTGAAAAAGTGAGATAAACTCAATAATAACCACCCTTAACAGTCAAAACATGCACACAAATTCATTTCAAACAATTTTAGGGGTGGGGGACAAACACGTAGTTCTAAGTTCTTACGCATTCTCAACATGAACTTGTAATAATCCCAGTCCCATTTATTCAATTTTAAGATAAAAGGGAGCGAGCAACCCCACTGGGTCTCATGGCCTATATTTGGCTTTAACACAGCCGCTTAACCATGTCCTGACCTATCGTCAATTTGGACGGTTGTCGATTACTTAGCCCACGTCCATCCACAAGGTGGCATGTGGCCGCGCATATGTACGCACTGTTACCTAGGGAAGGCCAATGGCCTACAAACACAATAGGATCATAACCACCCCGTCCCGCCTATTTATTCAGTTACTCACATATTCGCAATTAACAATGATCTTTAACAGAATATAGCCTAACCCAACCCATTCTGATCCAGAAACATTTCATTATCATTTTTGCAATGAACATCCAAGATAAACTCATGCAATGACCAGTTGAATAATTGCTTCAGCAAAAATCATAGTAAAACCTTATCACGCATTTACCTAGGGAAGATCCCCCAAGCGCCAATTCAAAACACATTTAAACTCAAACCGGGCAACGGGTTGGTTCGGGTTGACCCACTTAATAAACAGGTCAATTTTGTGTCAGTCTTGCAAATAGTTTAGAACTACTTAAAAATGTAAACGACTATATTTTCAAACTAAACGGTCAAATCGTATTGACTTCGGGTCAAAATCAATTCAGTTCGCATCGGGTTCGGGTTTTTCTCAATAACTTCAGGTCGGGTTCGGGTCAGGTTATCGGGTAGAATCAGACTTTTCCAACTCTAATCTAAACACATTTTAAGCATACTCATAGGACATGTTTCCAAGGGATATTCGGGGGAGTTAGGGTATGATTGTTACCTACTAGAATACGTCGCCTAAGCTTGAGCTCGGAATGCTAGTTTGACCTAAAACAATTTCCTATAATACTATTCTGTTAGTTCCAACTCTTAGCCCGACTCTCTACGGACCAACTATACCCAAATAATTTTTCCTAAATGTCCTCTTATCCCTAACAACCAATTCCAGCCCTCAAATAAATTTTTAGAAAGATATAAGTGTTAAAAACTCCACACATACTACTACTGGGAACTTCCCAGTCCATCCCTAGATTTCACCCCAAATTTTCGGGACCTTAACTTTCACTCTCAACATTATAATTTTCCTAATTAGCCCATTCTGGAAAGGTTAAGCCGTGAACTACGACTTTTGTTTTATGACTATTAACAGAATCCAAGTCTAACTAGTTCAAATTTCAATAAATTATCAAACTGTCCTAGTTACAGTTAGTTTTGTGCAGTCCCGCTATTTTGGTCATAACTTGATCGTTTTAACTCCGATTTGTGAAATTCAAAGTTCCCTAGTTAAAGGAGCACCAGAACTACCATTAAAATTTTTGTCATAATTTTTAGGGATCACGATTATTGCCAGCAAGTCCACGAAGTCAGATAATTTTCTGTGCATCCCAACAGTGACAATAACACAACTTGTAACCCTTCCTTTCCTCCATAATTCGACTCAAACCTCCCCCAAATCATGCATACATTCCTTTTACTCAATAATACCATTACTCTTAATTGTTAAAACAATCAAACTATCCAAGCTATCGGACAAGAAATGAATATTCTACCTTGAAGTGAAGAATAGCGGAAAGGAAACCCTAGGGTGTTTTAGTTCTCCCACCAAGAGTTTGAATCTGAAAAAAAACATTATAGGAGTAGCCAAGTTTAAGGTTTCTTGAGGAAAAACAATGGAAAATCCAATACACATGCCTAGGGTTTCAAATACTTACCAAGAAAAACAAAGAGGATGGAGAGAGGGAGAGATGGGCGGCGGCAACTAGGGGCTACGGCGGTCGGCTGAGGTTAAGGGGGGGAGAGTGTGTGTGTGTGTGTGTGTGTGTGTGTGTGTGTGTGTGTGTGTGTGTGTGTGTGTGTGTGTGTTGCCATGGGGGAGAGAGAGAGTGCTGTGGGTAGAGACAGAGAGACACCATGAGGAGAAGAAGAGAGGAGAGGAAGAGAGAGGGGAAAATAAGAGTTTAAATCCTTAGGGTTTCTCTTCATTATGGTATTTCCTTCCCCCCGCCCTCTTTTGCATTGCTTTTTTTTTTTTGGTTTGGAAATAGATATTCGAAGGACTAATATTCCTCTGGCTTGGACCGTTCGACCAACCTTCGGGCTATCCTGCTAAATTTCCTAAAAATTAAAACATTACGAGTTTAAGCATTCTAGGTCGGCCAATATTGTAATAATTATAAATAATAGAAAAATATATATATAAAGATAGATAGATATATATATATATATATAAAATAATCTTTTTTTGAGGTTTCACACATATAGGGCCCCAACTTCACCCACAAAGGGCTCCTTCTAAGAGGAGAGAAATCTCCTAAAATGAATGTAAGAGAATTAACTGTCTAGCTACAAATCAAGAACTATCTCGAGCTTAAGAACTCCAATTCCATCAATAAAGAGCTCCCATGAAGTGAAAACAAATACCTTTAAATGAGCTTAAGAGAATGAATGGTGACTTTAAATTATGAACCCAGCCAAGCTTAGGAACTAACTTCACCTCTAGTTGAATTTTCATTTGGACTTTTAATTCGCTAACAAAGAGCCCCTGCCATGATGAACGGATGTCTTAAAATGAGTGCAAGGCAATCAACGGTATCGTTACAAATCAGGAGTCGAGCTAATTTTGGGAACTAACTTTGACTCTATTCACCTTCTCATTTGGGGTTCCAACTTCACCTATGAAGTGTTCTATAATTAGTGCAAGAGAATGAATGGTGTGGCCACAAATCAACAACCTAATCAAACATAAAAACTTACTTTTAACGCTAGTTGTTTTTCTTTTTTATGGCTCTAATTTTCCCTATAAAGAGATCCCACTAAGCGGAGACAAATGCTCTAAAATGAGTGCGAAAAGAATGAACAGTGTGCTTATAAATCAAGAATCTAGCCAAACTTAGGAATTAACTTTGACGTTAGTTGTCTTTTCATTTGGGGCTCTGATTTCACCCACTAAGATCTCCCCTGGATGAAACAAATGCCCTAAAATGAGTCCAAGTGAAAGAATAGTGTGACTACAAATTAAGAACCCAGCCAAACTTAAAAACTAACTTTAACTCTAGCGGTCTATTCTTTTCGGACTCTAATTTCCCTCTCAAAGAGTTCCTACCAAGAGGGAGGAAATGTCCCATAGAGCGGAAACAAATGCCTTGAATGAGCACAAGAGAACAAACAATGTGGCTATAAATGAAGAACTAAGCAAAATTGAAGAACTTTCACTTTATTTGTCTTTCTGTTTAAAGCCTTTAGAATCCTACCCCCCCCCACCCAAAGAGCTCTCGCCACCAGGAATAAATGCCATAAAATGAGTGTAAGAGAATGAACAGTGTAGCTACAAATCAAAAACCTAGTAGAACTTAGGAACTAACTTTAACTATAGTTGTCTTTTCACTTGGATCTCCAATTATCCCTATAAAGAGCTCCCATCATGAGGTAACAAATGCCCTAAAATGAGTGGAAGAGAATGAATAGTATGGCTATGAACAAGAATCTAGTCAAACTTAAGAACTAACTTTAACTCTAATTGTCTTTTTGTTTGGACATCCAATATCACCCACAAAAAGCCCACATTAAGAGGAAACATATGCCATAAGATAAGTGCAAGAGAATAAACGGTATAACTACATGTTAAGAATCTTGCCAAACTTACAAAATAACTTTGATTCTAGCTATTTTTTTCATTTGGGACATTAATTTTACCAAGAGAAAGCTCCCACGTAAAGGAAACAAATGCCACATAATAAGTGCAAGAGACTGATCAGTGCAGCTACAAATCAACAACTTAGCCACACTTAAGTACAAATGTAAATTGTGGTTATTTTTTGACTTGAGGTTCAAATTTCATCCACAAAGTAGTCCAACAAAGAGGGGGAAACGCCCTAATGTGCGTATAAGAGAATGAAAGTGCGGCCAAAAAGAGAAAACTTAGCCACACCTACGAACTAGCTTTAACACTAGTTGTCTTTTCTTTTAGGACATTTATTTGGCCAAAAAAGAACTCCCACTAGGAAGAAGCAAATGCCCTAATAATAAACCAAGAGAATGAGCAGTGTAGCCACAAATAAAGAATCTAAACAAACTTAAGAACCTAACCAAACATAAGAACAACCTTCCAATATAGTTGTCTTTTCATTTAGACCTCCAATTTTAGCCACAAAGAGCCCTCGCCAAGAGGGGACAAATGCCCTAAAATTAGGGCAAGAGAATGAACAATATGGCTTCTAATCAAGAAACAAGCCACCCTTGAGAATAAACTTTAAATGTAGTTCTCTTTTCATTTGGGGCTCAAATTTCACCCACAAGAGCTCCCATCAAGAGGAACAAATGCCCCAAAAAAGTACAAGAGAATGAACTGTTACAAATTAAGAGCCTAGCCAAACTTAAGAACTAACTTTAATTTAGTTGTTTTTTCATTTGGTGTTCCCATTTGACACACAAAGAGCTCCCACCAAGGGGGAAGAAATGTCCTAAAATGAGTGCAAGAAAATGAACAGTGTGACCTCAAATCTAAAACCTACTCCAGCAAAAGAAAACTATAACACTAGTAGTCGTTTCATTCATAGCGCCGGTTTCATCCACAATGATCTCCCACCAAGAGGAAGCTAATATCGCTAAATGTATGTAAGGGAGTGAATAGCATGGCTACAAGTGCTAAACCTAGCCAAGCTTAAGAACTAACTTTAACTCTAGTTGTCTTTTCACTCAAACCGCTACTTTCACCCAAAAAAAGTCCCCACCAAGGGGACCAAATGCCCTAAAAAGAGTGCAAGAGGATGAACGATGTCGCTTCAAATCAACAACCATGCCAATTTTAAGAACCAACTTTGAGTATAGTTGTCTTTTCATTTGGGGATCTAACTTCACCCATAAAGAGCTCCCATAAGGAAGAAACAAATGAGTTATAACTAGTTGAATAGAATAAGCAGTGTTGCCAACAATCAAGAATTGGGACAAACTTAAAAACTTACTTTTAACTCTAGTTGTTTTTGTACTTGGGGCTCCAATTTCACCTGTAAAGAGTTCCCACCAAGAGGAAACACATGTCCTAAAATAAGTGCAAGAAAAATGAATAGTGTGGCTACAGATCAAGAACCTAGCCAAACTTAGGAACTAACTTTGACACTAGTTGTCCTTTCATTTAGGGTTCCAATATCACCCATAAAGAGCTCACACCTAGAGGAAACAAACGCCCAAAATTGAGTGCGAGAGAATAAATGGTGTGGCTATAAACTAAGAACCTAATCAAATTTAAAAGTTAACTTTAACTCTAGTTCTATTGTCTTTCAGCCTCCAATTTCACTCACAAAGAGCTACGACCAAGAGGAAGGAAATGCCTTAGTATGAGTATAAGAAAGTGAACGACATGGATACAAATTAGGATTATAGCCAAACCCAAGAACTTTCTTTAACACATATTGTCTTTTCTTATGGGATTCCAATTTCACCCATTAAGAGTGCCCACTAAGAGGAAACAAACACTTTCAAAGAAGTGAAACAAAATGAACAGCATCATCACAAATCAAGAACCTAGCCAAACTTTAGAACAAACTTTAAATCGAGTTCTCTTTTCATTTAGGGCCCTAATTTTATTCACAAATTGCTTTCACTAGGACAAAACAAACACCCTAAAATAAGTACAATAGAATGAATGGTGTCACAATAAATCAAGAATCCAGTCAAATTTAAGAACTAACTTCAACTTTAATTACCTTTTCATTTGGGGTTCCCATTTCACTGACAAAGAGGTCCTACCAAGAGGAAACAAATGCCCTAAAATGAGTGCAAGAGATTGAACAGTGTAGTTACAAATCAAAAACCTACACGAATGTACAAACCAACTTTAACACTAGTTGCTTTTTATTAGGTCTCCAATTTAACACAAAAAAGCTAGCATTAAAAGGAAACAAGCACCCTTAAATGAGTCTAAGAGAATGAACGATGTGGCTAAAAATTAGAAACCTAATCAATCTTAAGAGCTAAGTTTAACACTGGTTTTCTTTTCATTCGAGGCTACAACTTTGCCCACAAACAGCTCCCCCTAAAAAGAAACGAATGCTCAAAAATGAGTGCAAGATAATGAATGGTGCAGCTAGAAATTAACAACCTAACTAGACTTAAGAAGTAGCTCTAACTGTAGTTATCTTTTAATATGGCTCCACATTTTCACCCATAAAAAGCTCCCACCAAGAGGTAATAAATGCTCGTATGAATGGGGTAGCTTCAAATCAATAACCTAGCCAAACTTAAGAACTAACTTTAACTCTAATTGTCTTTTTATTTAGACATCTAATATCACCTACATAAAGCTCCCACCATGAGGAAACGTACGCTATAGGATGAGTGCAATTTTAGTAATAACACTATATCTCTCTCCATACACCTCCAAACTAATTGATTCAAAATTTCTGGTGCAACTGGACATCCACTTTATAAATTTTATAACGAGATACCCACCTAAACATTCCTAGTAAACAAGTTGGACAAATTTGCAGGACGAAACCCAGCACACTGCAAGCCTTGTTTCCAGTTAATTTAAATGATCAATCCCATTAGTCCGCCCACAAAATTTTTATTTTGGAGCCTTGGTTCATAGAAGAAGGGCACTAAGAGAAAAATTCTTAAACTTTCCTAGTAACTAGACCTGGAAAAGGATAGAGTTTTAGAAAGCCGGTTACCTTAGTAAACTAGGAGGCTTTTTTGTTTCTCCCAAAAATTCTCACTTCATTTTTTATCCCGTATATCAACCCCAAATCGTAGTACATTAGAACTCCAGTGACATGGATGTTGAAGTACAAATGAAATTGATCTAGAACAAAGTCTTTTCTTTCCCTTTTAACACAAAAAAATAATGAAGATGATGTCTCTTTCTCACCTTACTAATGAACGTATAATGCTTCAAGGGGAAGAAGAAGAGCTTTTTTTCTTGTTTCTCCTTCTATAAGGGAAGAGGAGGGGCAGTCGTGTGGCGTACAGGGAGGATATGGTGAAACCACTTTTTTTTTTTCCTACCTTGGGTTTCAGGAGAGAGGAGTAGTATGATGTAGTCTAAAAAGAGCGGGGAGAGAGAGGTTTTTCCCCCTATATGTGACCAGCTAGGGTGCGTTTCTCCAAATTTTTTATTTTTTCCCCTCTTGCTTCCTTAGTAGGGTGAACAGTGTCAAACCCTAAGCCAGTTATACTAGGACTTACATGAGTAGAAACATATATCTATGTATATTATTTTTTTTTTGCTTTTTCTTCCTCTCTTCCTTAGGACATTGCGTGACTCAATTCTACACTCCATTTTTAGTCTACTCGTCAACTGCTGGTTCTAACTATTAAGCTCAAGTACGACGCGTATAATGCCCAGTATCACATTAGAAAAATAGAAGGAATTAATCCATACCATCATTTCATAGAATTTCCAAGTTCTAAGAAGTTCCAAGTAAATTTTCAGGGGGTATTACATTCCCCCCTTAAAGAGTTTTCATCCAAATCACCATAAATGGATTTAATAGAATCACCAACAACTTTAAATCTATTTTTCATGCCAAAGATCACAACATTGAATCAAAGAACTCAAAGTTCCTCATTTTCAACATCAAGCTTGCATGATCATATATAATCCCAATTCTTACATGCTTCCAGACTTCCAAACACAATAAAACATCAAACCAGCATTCATCTTTATCAATATAACATGATCCATAAACAAATCATTCGTAAAGTTGAGAATTTAAACAAAGTTGGGTTAGAGTTTTACCTCACTTGGAAGTTTAAAGAGAGAAATGGAGGTGGTGTTTGGCGGTTGTGGGGTTTGTGGGTGTTGGCTGGTGGTGTTGGGGTTCTGGTGGTTGGTGGATCCAATAGCGGTGACAGCAGCAAAACAGCAGCAGTAGAACCAGGGACAGCAGGGGAGGGGCTAGCCAAAGGTGAGAAGAAGAAGAAGGCAAGTAGATTTTGGCCTTTGCTTGATTTTTTTTTGACTCATCTAGATAATTGGTTGATTTTGTATATCTATACAGTAGACTTTTGATAATGATAATTATGCACAAATAATGATAATTAGTTAAATTCAATCATACCAACTTTTTGGGCCTCAATTTGGTCAAAGGAATTGGGTTCGAAAATTTGGTATTCAATGGCAATAAATTTTTTTTGTGCAGCTCATAATTAATTTTTTATGATGTTAAGGAAAATAATTTGTCACTTAAATCATATTTGCGGGGGACTATTATCAATTCACCCAAAATTGTTACGATAATTAAAAACTCAAATTGCGAAAAGGGGTCTGAAATGAATTTTTTTTCCCAACCAGGATGATTAAATGCGATAAATTAATGCAAGAAAATTATTAACATGGCTTCATTAAATAAAGAAACATGATTTAGGGACAGGTTATTACGCAAATGCCCTAAAATCAGTGGAGGAAAATGAATGATATGGCTGTAAATCAAGAATCTTATCAAACTTAACAACTAATTGTCTTTTTGCTTGGACCTTCAATATCACCCATGAAGAGTAACAACCGAGAAGAAACATATGGCCTAAGGTGAGTGCAGAGAAAAAAATGGTGTTACTACAGATCAAGCACCTAGCCAAACTTACAAACTAACTTTGAGTTTGTCCACTAATTTGGGGCCCAATTTTCCCTAGACAGAGCTCCCACCCAAAGGAAGCGTTACCCTTTAATGAGT
Source organism: Carnegiea gigantea (assembly GCA_029747015.1). Taxonomy (NCBI): domain Eukaryota; kingdom Viridiplantae; phylum Streptophyta; class Magnoliopsida; order Caryophyllales; family Cactaceae; genus Carnegiea; species Carnegiea gigantea. Next base: position 432,083 of record JAKOGI010000462.1, read on the forward strand.
GTAAGAGAATGAACAGTTCGGCTATAAATCAAGAATATAGCCAAACTTAAGTACAAATTTAAACTCTAGCTGTCTTTTGATTTGAGGCTCCAATTTAATCCACAAAGCACTCTACCAATAGGAAAGAAATGCCTTAATGTGCGTGTAAGAGGATAAATGGTGTTGCTACAAGTAAAAAACTAATCCAAATTTGAGAATTAACATTAACACTTGTTATCTTTTCTTCGCGGGATATCAACTTCACCCACAAAGAGCTTTCACTAAGAGGAACCAAAAGCCCTAATAAGAGAGCAGGAGAATGAACATTATCGCCACAAATAAAGAACCCAGCCAAAATTAGGAAATCACTTTAACTCTAGTTGTCATTTCATTTGGGCCTCGAATTTCAAACACAAAGAGCTTTTCTCTAGAGGAAACAAATGCCCTAAAATCATTGCAGGAGAATGACCAATATGGCTACCAATCAGCAACCTAGCCGAACAAAAGGGTAAACTTTAAATACAACTGTCTTTTTATTTGGGCCTCTAATCTCAGCCACAAAGAGTTCCCATCAAGAGGAAACAAATGCCCTAAAAAAATTACAAGAGAATGAATTTTGATTTAAGGCTCCAATTTAATCCACAAAGCACTCTACCAATAGGAAAGAAATGCCTTAATGTGCGTGTAAGAGGATGAATGGTGTTGCTATAAGTAAAAAACTAATCTAAACTTGAGAACTAACATTAACACTTGTCATCTTTTCTTTGGGGGATATCAATTTCACCCACAAAGAGCTTTCACTAAGAGGTGCCAAAAGCTCTAATAAGAGAGCATGAGAATGAACGTTATCACCGCAAATAAAGAACCCAGCCAAAATTAGGAAATCACTTTAACTCTAGTTGTCTTTTCATTTGGGTTTCGAATTTCAAATGCATAGAGCTTTTCTCTAGAGGAAACAAATGCCCTAAAATCATTGCAAGAGAATGACCAATATGGCAACCAATCAGTAACCTAGCCAAACAAAAGGGCAAACTTTAAATACAACTGTCTTTTTATTTGGGCCTCTAATCTCACCCACAAAGAGTTCCCATCAAGAGGAAACAAATGCTTTAAAAATTACAAGTGAATAAATTGTTTGGCTATATATCAAGAGTCTAGCCAAATTTAAGAACTAACTTTAACTCTAATTGTCTTTTAGCTTGGAGCTCCCATTTAACACACACAGAGCTCCTACTAAGAGGAAAAGAATACCCTAAAATGAGTGTAAATGAATGAACGGTACGACTATAAATTAAGAACTAATTCAAATTTAAGAAGTAACTTTGACTCTAGTTGTCTTCTCATATTGTAACACCTCGATTTTCTAATCCTTTTTTATTTACTATGATCAACCTACGTGAAAATGGAAAACCTAAATGGGGTGTTACCCCCGTATTTCTCTTTTGAAAATACCAGGCTAAGTATTAACCAACACATCACAGCGTAGTTTAATCTCAAATTAAAGCATAAGTTTGAATCCTTGCGACAAAAATAGTGTCCAAATTAAATAACAATCTCTAAAACAAATTTAATCTGAAACTAATTCATCTCAACTAAATCTTAGGTAATGAAGCCTTGCTCTAATTCGGATTCCCATCCTCATGGTCATGCACTTCACCTGAAAACAAAACATTTGGAAAAGTGAGATAAGCTCAATAACAACCACCCTAAGAGTCAAAACACGCACATAAATTCATTTCAAACCATTTTTGGGATGGGGGACAAACACGCCGTTCTAAGTACTTACGCATTCTCAACATGAACTTGTAACAATCCCAGTCCCGCTTATTCAGTTTCAAAATAAAAGGGAGCTAGCAACCCCACTAGGTCTCATGGCCTGCATTTGGGTTTAACGCAGCCGCTTAACCATATCCTGGCCTACCGTCAATTTGGACAGTTATCGATAACTTTGCCCACGTCCATCCAGAAGGTGACACGTGACTGCTCACATGCGTGCATTGTTATCCCAGGAAGGCTAATGGCCTTCAAACATAACAGGAGCATAACCACTCCGTCCCGCCCATTTATTCAATTACTCACATATTAGCAATTAACAACAATCTCTAATAGAATATAGCCTAACTCGACCCATTCCGATCCAGAAACATTTCATTATCATTTTGGCAATGAACATTCAAGATAAACTCATGTAATGATCAGTTGAACAATTGCTTCAGTAAAAATCATAGTAAAACCTCATCACGCATTTACCCGGAAAAGATCCCCGAACACCAATTTAAAACACATTTAAACACATTTCAAGCACATTCACAGGACATGTTTCCAAGGGATATTCGAAGGAGTTAGGGCATGATTGTTACCTGCTAGAATACGTCACCCCAGCTTGAGCTCGGAACGCTAGTTTAACCTAAAACAATTTCCCACAATGGTATCCTGTCAGTTCCAACTCTTAACCCGACTCTCTAAGAGCCCACTATACCCAAATAATTTTTCCTAAATGTCCACTTATCCCTAACAACCAATTCCAGCCCTCAAATAAATTTTTAGAAAGCTATAAGTGTTAAAAACTCCACACATGCTACTACTGTGAACTTCCCAATTCTTTCCCATATTTAGCCACAACTTCAAAAGCCGATAACTTTCACTTCTGATGTCAAAATTTTAAGATTAAGCCCGTTTTGGAGAGGCCAATCCTACCCTCCACTCCTCAAGGCATTTGAGGGCATCGAACAGCTTCTCTATAACCCGAATCCAATCCTCGAAGGCCTTGGGGTCAAGAGCGTCATCGTAGACCAATGGGTTGTAACTAGCAAGTCTCTTAAATATATGGGAGTTGTCCTCCTCAATGTTCTTCTCCTTAGCATCCATCATTTTTTACAGGTGTTCGTTTTGTCGCTATAGCTGTTCCCTTGGTTTCTGCAGCAGCTCTAGCAGTAATAGTTTGGTAAGGTTTGCTCTCGTACGCGGGTTGATTTCGTCCACCTGGTTGTAGAATCCATTCCCATTCCTGGGGTGGAGGGCTTCCAGTCGTTCCCTCAAACTGGCCATGGGGATGTCCAGGTTCACACAGGGCCTTGGAGTGGGTTTGGAACCGGTTCGAGATTCGCCATTGTTCCCCGACATCGTACTTAGGAAACAAGCCGAGTTCAGTTACTTCCGTAATAGTTCACGACACATGTGCGACTATAGTTTAGTAAGGCATCTTATGTCACATTATTGCACACAACAAACATGTAGTTTTGTTCAGTCGCATTCACTTACCACGCTCACGTGGCCTAGTCTCATCTTCACGTGTCCCATACATATCTCATTAACAATAACGACATTCATATATTGATGCATATATAACGTAAATTCACAATTCTCAGCCAATCATAACAAATGGTTGTACCCATACAAGTCAGTAAAGTTCAAATGCATAGATTTAAAATAGTAACTATTCGACACCCCAATACTATCATTATATAAGCAATTTAACAAAACTTCCTAGTTCATACTTGCTAGCAAAAGGGAAAGATAAAATAAACAGTACAGTGTTTAAAAACAAAAGGTCCTAACTTCTAGCAAACTTCTAGCATCTACTGCTTAAGGGCGTCAATTGGGCAAGTACCACGATGCATCCTACTACACCTTCTCCGCTTCTAACGGGTATCTTCAGGCTTGGGTTCCTCCTCACTTGAGTCCTCTTCCAGGTCTTCCTCTACTAGATGCTCTTCCTCGATGTCCTCCTCTTCTAAGGGCTCTTCCTCAGATCCTCTTCTGGGTCTTCCCCTTCCATAGGGTCTTCCTCGGGATCATCCTCAACTAAGGGTCCCCTTCTAGGTCTTCCTCTTCCATAGGGTCTTCCTCAGAATCATCCTCATCTAAGGGTTCCTTTCCAGGGTCTCCCTCCTCATCAAGTTCCTCTCCCAATTCCTCCTCCCCATCCACAAGCTCGTCTCCGCTTGTAGACTCTTCCTCTTCAGTAGCTTCCCCCACTGGGGGTGGTGGGGTCTCATCCTCAGTATCAGGGGTAGGAGGTTGATTATAGGGGCCCACATCTATTAGATGCTTCACTATCCCTGCTAAGTTCATTCCCATAAGTTCCCAGTCACACAAGCAACACCTATTGTAGAAACTAAACAATCTAGTCTTAGGGTGAACCTCATTAATCCTGTAATGCGACACTAGGTCACCCAAGAAGGTCAGGAGAAAGAACAGGGCCTGATTGCTCCCAAACCTCAAGTAGTCATTTGGTATCTCCTCTAGTCTCCCATATATAAAAGCCTCAATCCGTTCTAAGTGGCTAACTAGACTAACTCCGGGTTTCTTTTCCATCCTCCGATAGCAGCAACGACGACCCATGCAACCACAATGACGGGTCCCATTCATCCTAACAAGTCCAAGTAAGACACATGTTCACAAGTAAATGAGGACATGCGGATATGCCCCTTTTCCCGTCCTACACTCACGCTCCGTACAGTCCTTACGTCTGCCGGTTTTTAATTTTTTTATTCCTAATTATAATATTTTAGGCGAACCTTCAGGTCAGTTAATCTGAGCTCTGATACCACTTTGTAACACCTCGATTTTCTAATCCCTTTTTACTTACTAATATTAACTTGCATGGCAGCAGAAAACCTAAATGGGGTGTTACCGCCGTATTTCCTTTTTGGAAATACCAGGTTTAGTATCAACCAACATATTACTACGTAGTTTAATCTCAACTAAAGCATAAGTTTGAATCCTAGCAACAAATACAACAGTGTCCAAACTGAATAACAATCTCTAAAACAAATTTATTTTGAACCTAATTCATCTTAACTAGATCTTAGGTGACGAGTCCTTGCTCTAATTCAGGTCCTCATCCCATCCTCATGCACTTCACCTGAAAATAAAACATTTGGAAAAGTGAGATAAACTCAATAATAAACATCCCTAATAGTCAAAACATGCACACAAATTTATTTCAAACCATTTTAGGGGTGGGAGACAAACACATAGTTCTAAGTACTTACGCATTCTCAACATGAACTTGTAACAATCCTAGTCCCGCTTATTCAGTTTTAAGATAAAAGAAAGCGAGCGACCCCACTGGGTCTCATGGCCTGAATTTGGCTTTCACGCAGCCGCTTAACCATATCCTGGGCCTACCGTTAATTTGGACAATTACCAGTAACTTGGCCCACGTCCATCCATAAGGTGGCGCGTGGCCGCTCACATGCATGCACTGCTACCCGGGGAATGTTAATGGCCTTCAAACACTACAGGAGCATAACCACTCCGTCCCGCCCATTTATTCAGTTACTCACATATTCGCAATTAACAATGATCTTTAACATAACATAGCCCAACCTGACCCATTCTGATCCAAAAACATTTCATTATCATTTTCGCAATGAACATTCAAGATAAACTCATGTAATGACTAGTTTAACAATTGTTTCAGTAAAAATCACAGTAAAACCTCATCACGCATTTACCCAGGGAAGATCCCACCGAACTCCAATTTAAAACACATTTAAACACATTTCAAGCATACTCACTGGACATGTTTCCAAGGGATAGGGCATGATTATTACTTGCTAGAATACGTCGCCTAAGGTTGAGCTCGGAACGCTAGTTTAACCTAAAATAATTTCCCACAATAGTGTTCTGTTAGTTCCAACTCTGAGCCCGACTCTTTACGAGCCCACTATACCCAAATAATTTTTCTTAAATGTCCTCTCATCCCCAACAACCAATTCCAGCCCTCAAATAAATTTTTAGAAAGTTATAAGTGTTAAAAACTCCACACATGCTACTACTGCGAACTTTCCAGTTCATTCCTAGATTTTACCCCCAATTTTCTGGGATCATAACTTTCACTCCTGATGTCGTAATTTTCATCATAAGCCCGTTCTGGAAAGGCCAGCCTTGAACTACAACTTTTCTTTATGATCATTAATAGAATCCAAGTCTAACTGTTCGAATTTCAACAAATTATCAAACTATTGCAGTTACAGTTAGCTTTGTGCAGTCCCGGTATTTTGGTCATAACTTGTTCGATTTAAGTCTGATTTGTGAAATTCAAAATTATCTAGGTAAAGGGCCTCTAAACTACCATCACAAAATTTCCATAATTTTTAGGGATCATGATTATTGCCAGCAAGTCCCCAAAGTCGGACAATTTTCTGGGCATCATAATAGTAACAATAACACAACTTTTAACCCTTCCTTCCTCCATAATTCAACCCAAACCTCCCCCAAATCATGCATACATTCCTTTTACTCAACAATACCATTGCTCTTAATTGTTAAAACAATCAAACTATCCAAGCCATAAGAGAAGAAACGAATATTCTACCTTGAAGTGAAGAATAGCAGAAAGAAAACCCTAGGGTGTTTTAGTTCTCCCACCAAGAGTTTGAATCTTAAAAAAAACATTATGGGAGTAGCTAAGTTTAAGGTTTCTTGAGGAAAAACAATGGAAAATTCAACACACTTGGCTAAGATTTCAAATACTTACCAAGAAAAACAAAGAGGATGGAGAGAAGGCGAGACAGGCGGCGGCAACTAGGGGTTGTGGTTCACGGGAGAGGGGGAGAGAGTGTGTGTGTGTGTGTGTGTTGCCGCGGGGGAGAGAGAGAGTGTTGTGGTAGAGAGAGAGACCGTGAGGAAAGGGAGAGAGGGAAAAATAAGAGTTTAAATCCTTAGGGTTTCTCATCATGAGGCCCTCTTTTGCATTGCTTTTTTTTGTTTGGAAATAGATACTCGAAGGACTAATATTCCTCTGGCTTGGACTATTTGACCAACCTTCGGGCTATCCCGCTAAATTTCCTAAAAATTAAAACATTATGAGCTCAAGCATTCTTGGTCCTCCAATGTCGTAATAATTATAAAAAATAGAAAAATATATATATATATATAAAATAATAAATAAATAATCTTTTTCCGAGGATTCCCAACTACACCCACAGAGGGCTCCCTCCAAGAGGAGAGAAATCTCCTAAAATGAATGCAAGAGAATTAACTGTCTGGCTACAAACCAAGAACTATCCCGAGCTTAAGAAGTCCAATTTCACCAATGAAGAGCTCCCATGAAGGGAAAACAAATAACTTTAAATGAGCGTAAGAGAATGAATGGTGGCTTCAAATCGTGAAACCAGCTAAGCTTAGGAACTAACTTTAACTCTAGTTGAATTTTCGCTTAGACTTTTAAGTCACTGACAAAGAGCCCCTACCATGATGAACGAATGTTTTAAAATGAGTGCGAAGGCAATCAACAGTATTGTTACAAATCAAGAGCTAAGCTAATTTTGGGAACTAACTTTAACTCTATTCACCTTCTCATTTGGGGTTCCAACTTCACCCATGAAGTGTTCTATAATTAGTGCAAGAGAATGAATGGTGTGGCCACAAATCAACAACCTAGTCAAACATAAAAACTTACTTTTAACTCTAGTTGTTTTTCTTTTTTATGTCTCCAATTTTCCCCATAAAGAGCTCCCACCAAGAGGAGACAATGCTCTAAAATGAGTGCCAAAAGAATGAACAATGTGCTTATAGATCAAGAATCTAGCCAAACTTAGGAATTAACTTTGACATTAGTTGTCTTTTCATTTGGGGCTCCGATTTCACCCACTAAGATCTCCCCTAGATGAAACAAATGCCCTAAAATGAGTCCAAGTGAAAGAACAGTGTGACTACAAATTACGAACCCAGCTAAACTTAAAAGCTAACTTTAGCTCTAGTTGTCTATTCTTTTCAGACTCTAATTTTCCTCTCAGAGAGTTCCTACCAAGAGGAAGGAAATGTCCCGTAGAAAGGAAACAAATGCCTTAAATGAGCACAAGAGAACAAACAATGTGGCTACAAATAAAGAACTAAGCAAAACTGAAGAACTGACTTTAACTCTATTTATCTTTCTGTTTAAAGCCTTTAGAATCCTAATCCCCCCCCCACCCAAAGAGCTCCCGCCAACATGAATAAATGCCTTAAAATGAGTGTAAGAGAATGAACAGTGTAGCTACAAATCAAAAACCTAGTAGAACTTAGGAATTGACTTTGACTATAGTTGTCTTTTCACTTAGATCTCCAATTATTCGTATAAAGAGCTCCTACCAAGAGGTAACAAATGCCCTAAAATGACTGGAAGAGAATGAATATTATGGCTACAAACAAGAACCTAGCCAAACTTAAGAACTAACTTTAACTCTAATTGTCTTTTCGTTTGGACATCCAATATCACCCCCAAAAAGCTCCTATTAAGAGGAAACATATGCCATAAGATAAGTGCAAGAGAATAAACGGTATAACTACATGTTAAGAATCTTGCCAAACTTACAAAATAACTTTGATTCTAGCTATCTTTTTCATTTGGGACATTAATTTTACCAAGAGAAAGCTCCCACCTAAAGGAAACAAATGCCATATAATAAGTGCAAGAGACTGATCAGTGCAGCTATAAATCAACAACTTAGCCACACTTAAGTACAAATGTAAATTGTGGTTATTTTTTGACTTAATGTTCAAACTTCATCCACAAAGTGGTCCTACAAAGAGGGCGAAAATGCCCTAATGTGCGTATAAGGGAATGAAAAGTGTGGCCAAAAATAGAAAACTGACACACCTGCGAACTAACTTTAACACTAGTTGTGTTTTCTTTTAGGACATTTATTTGACTAAAAAAGAGCTCCCACCAAGAAGAAGCAAATGCCCTGATAATGGACCAAGAGAATGAGCGATGTAGCCACAAATAAAGAATCTAGACAAACTTAAGAACCTAACCAAACGTAAGAACAACCTTCAAACATAGTTTTCTTTTCATTTAGGGCTCCAATTTTAGCCACAAAGAGCCCTCGCCATGAGGAGACAAATGCCCTAAAATTAAGGCAAGAGAATGAACAATATGGCTTCTAATTAAGAAACAAGCCACCCTTGAGAATAAACTTTAAATGTAGTTCTCTTTTTATTTGGGGCTCAAATTTCACCCATAAGAGCTCCCATCAAGAGGAACAAATGCCCCAAAAAAGTATAAGAGAATGAACCGTTACAAATCAAGAACCTAGCCAAACTTAAGAACTAACTTTAATTTAGTTGTTTTTTCATTTGGGGATCCTATTTGACACACAAAGAGCTCCCACCAAGGGGGAAGAAATGTCCTAAAATGAGTACAAGAAAATGAACAGCATGACCTCAAATCTAAAACCTACTCCAGTAAAAGATAGCTATGACACTAGTAGTTTTTTCACTCATAGCGCTAGTTTCATCCACAATGAGCTCCCACCAAGAGGAAGCTAATATCCCTAACTGAATGTAACGAAGTGAATAGCGTGGCTACAAGTGCTAAACCTAGCCAAGTTTAAGAACTAACTTAACTCTAGTTGTCTTTTCACTCAAACCGCTACTTTCCCCCACAAAAAGTCCCCACTAAGAGGACCAAATGCCCTAAAAAGAGTGTAAGAGAATGAACGGTGTCGCTTCAAATCAACAACCATGCCAATTTTAAGAACCAACTTTGAATATAGTTGTTGATGTATCTTGGAAAGGAAACATGAACACTCAAACCTGAATTCAAAGCTAAAGCAAAGCAAACTGAATTCAAGCTAAAGTTTAGGTGAATCCGTGGATGAATGTTTGAATAAAGGATAGACTAAACTCTTATTTAGATACAGAATCACCACTAAACTTAAGTTTAGGGTCCTTAACTCTTAATTAGGATACAGAAATGCCACTTAATTAGAAGTTAAGACTTACTTGATCACCACCTTAATCGACCAAATTAAGGATAAGCAACTGAAGTATTTAAAAGGAACAAAAGCAAATGCTCTCAATTCTGGTTTGTGTTTGATATTCATGTTCTGATTACAAAATGAGCCTTGGTAAGGCATTAATACATGACCAAGCAAGTAACTAGGTAGCAGAAGGGCTCGAATGAGGTTTCCTCCCTAGGAAGGAAATGGCCCAAACAAGTTTATCTATGCACTTAAGGCTAATCTAGTTTACATCCTTGCTTGACTTAAACTAATTACAACCAGAATGTAAAGGAAAGCAAGACAAATGATGCACTTAACTTTACTACACTTTAATTAAGCTAATACATCAGTTTATTAGCAAAGAAGTGAAGAAAAGCAGCCGTAAAGCATGCTCTCTTTTTGGCTGGCCAATCAGAATGCTTCTCTCTTTATGTTCTCATTGGTTGCTCTTTCCAAAGGGGGTTTTTGCAGTCAATCATTGTGTTTCTAGCTGTCTTGAATCATGAGTGAAGCTAACAAGCAAGCAACCAGCTAAAGAAACCCTCTTGAAGAGGAAAGACACGTAGCAGCTTACCAGGTTCTAGAAATAGTTTTCAGCCCGGTTTTGTGCCCTTGTTTCCACCAATTAAAAGTGAGCATCATTTTAATTTCAGGCCATGGGGGGAATCCTTAGGGTGTGTACAAACCCCCTGTAAAGAAATCAAGGTTAAATCATATTTAAGTAGGAGCTTTCTACTAAAACATCTTACCATGCAGTTTTGGACTAAAACTGGCAGGTTGAACAAAATGCCTTGATCCCTTGACTTCGACCATGCATGATTGACTTTGAATGCTTGCACCTAAAAGATAACATCTAAAGGATTCCAAAAATGCAAAAATATCAAATTAAGCCACAATGTAGCTTAAGAAATATAATGAATAATACCGGGTAATTTCTGGCTGTTTAACCCGGTTGCATCAATTTGGCTCTTCTCCAAAACTTAAGCTATAACTTGGACTTTGGAACTTGCATTGCACCTTGCTAGACTCTTAGGACCCTCTTCCATGTCTTGGCTAAATGGGACTCCATCATCCTTCCCTTTTTGAAGAGATTTGATCCTCAAATCTGCAAGGCGATCATCGGCTTGGTGCGCACTGAAGTCAGCCACATTGAATGTAGCTTAAACTCCATAGTCACCTAGCAAATCAACCTTATAAGCATTGTCATTAAGCTTTTCAAGTACCTCAAATGGACCATTAGCCCTTGGCATGAGCTTGTTCTTCCTCTTTGAAGGAAATCTCTCTTTCCTTAAGTGTATCCATACGAGGTCTCCAAGTTGAAACACCACCTTCTTATTGTAATTGTTGGCTTAAGCTTGATAGGATGCATTGGTCTTCTCTATTCTGCTCCTCACCAACTCATGTATCTTCTGGATTTCTTCTACCCTTGCTGCTGCATCTGCACTTGGCTTTTGATCTAAAGGACGTGGTGTAAGATCAAGTGGACTAATAGGATCAATCACGTAGACCACCTTGAATGGTGATAGACCAGTAGCCTTGCTAGGAGTCCTATTATAAGCAAACTTCTCATGGGGTAAAAGCAAATCCCAAGCCTTGGCATGAGGTTTAATCAAGGCCCTGAGAAGTGTTCCTAGGGTCTGATTTGAAACCTCAGTTTGTCCATCAGTTTGTGGATGGCAAATAGTACTATACTTGAGTTTGGTACCCAATTTCCTCCACAAAGTAATCCAGAAATGGCTAAGGAACTTAGTATCCTGATCAAAAACAATTGATCTAGGTATACCATGTGATCTAGCCACCTTCTTGAAATACAACTCAGAAATATGTGTAGCATCATTAGTTTTGTTACATAGAATGAAATGGGACATTTTTTAGAACCTGTCCACTACAACAAAGATTGAGCCTTTGTTCCTTTAGGTTTTAGTCAGTCCAAGAATGAAATCCATACTTACATCAACCCAAGGAGTAGTAGGGATAGGCAAAGGTGTGTAGAGGCCGTGAGGTAAAGAGTGACTTTTGGCCACTTGACAAGTTCCACACCTCTTCAGAATGTCCTGTACGTCTTTCTCCATACCTGGCCAGCAGTAATGCTCCCTTAGCATGATGAGTGTCTTGTTTTCACCATAGTGACCAGCTAGAAAACCTCCATAAACTTCCCTAATTAAGAGCTCTCTTGTGCTACACCGTGAAAAGGAACCCTTCTTGAATAAGGAAATCACCTTTGGGGTGTTTTGAACATTCAGCAAACAACTCCCAAAAGTCTTCATCTTCAGCATATAAAGCTTTTAGATGCTCAAAACCAAGTACACAAGCATCTAATTAAAACAAAAGTAGATACCTTCGTGAGAGAGCATCGGCATCTTGGTTAAGCTTTCCAGATTTATGCTTGATTGTAAAGTGAAATGACTGGAGAAACTCAACCCACTTAACATGGCGTGAGTTTAACTTGTGTTGGCCTTGAATATACTTCAAAGTCTCATGATCAGAATGGAGAATAAACTCACTTGCAATCAAATAATGACTCCAATGCTCTAAGCATCTTACAATGGCATAGAATTCCTCATCATAAGTGGAGTACTTTCTTCTTGAATCACACAATTTCTCACTGAAGAAGGCTAATGGTTTACCTTCTTGAGTAAGAACACCACCTATACCAACCCCAGAGGCATCACATTCAACTTCAAAGATCTTTTCTTGATCTCTTCAAAGGCAGATTGAGCTTTTGGTGTTCAAAGGAATGATGTACCTTTGATAACTTCAGTCATGGGAGCCATGATTGTGCTAAAACTTCGAATAAACCTCCTATAAAAAGAAGCTAATCCATGAAAAGCTCGAACATCATGAATTGACTTACAAGTAGGCCATGACCGAATAGCTTCAATCTTACTTTCATCTGCCTTTATACCATCACCAATGACAATGTAACCCAAAATGTTACCTCAGGAGTGAAAAAGGCACATTTCTTAAGGTTACCAAAGAATCTTTCATGTTCTAGAATAAGCATTACTTGAGTCAGATGGTCTTGATGTTCATGCTCATCCTTGGAATAGATTAAGATATCATCGAAGTATACCACCACAAACTTTCTAATGTATGGCCTGAAAACTTGATTCATTAATCTCATGAATGTGATACATGCATTTGAAAGACCAAAGGGTATAACCAACCATTCATAAAGCCCTCCCTTACTCTTAAAGGCTATCTTCCATTCATCACCTTCTCTAATCCGAATCTGGTAGTATCCATTTCGAAGGTCTATCTTTGAAAACACCTTAGAGCCATGTAATTCATCTAGCATGTCTTCAAGTCTAGGTATGGGATACCTATACTTGATTGTGATCATGTTAATGGCTCTACTATACACACACATACACATCCCACCATCCTTTTTAGGCACCAAAAGAGCAGGCACAGCACAAGGACTTAAGGACTCATAGATTAAGCCCTTAGACTTCAATTCTTCAACTTACCATTGTATCTCCATGGTATCCTTTGGATTCATCCTATAAACTGGCTTATTAGGTAGGATGGAATCAGGAATGAGATCAATGTGGTGTTGGATATCCCTTTTAGGAGGTAAACCCATGGGTATCTCCTCAAGAAACAAGTGATAGAAGTTTTGAATGAGTGTCTTGGCTACAGGGTGAGTGGGTAAAGGGGTTCCTAGTTTATCTTGAATGCTTAGAATCCACTCCTTAAAGGCCTTGAATTCATGCTGAGAGGCCTTTAACAATGGCTCACTAACTGCAAGTAGCAAATCAGAATGGTTTGGCTTGTTTTGAGGCTTGATTTCGTGGAGTTTTGATGGAGACAAAGGGGTTAAAGTAATCTTTTTACCATCCTTAGTAAAGGAGTAAGTATTCAAGTAACCATTATGCATAACCTTAGGGTCATACAGCCATGGTCTTCCTAAAAGCATATGACAAGCATCCATAGAAATGACATCACACCAAAGTTCATCTTGATAGTTCTTTCCAATGGAGAAAGAAACAAGGCACCATGAGTTAACCTGGATTCCCTTACTTTGATTCAACCATTAAATGTTGTAAAGGTATGGATGAGTCATGGTTTGCAATCCTAACTTCTCAATCATGCTTAGAGAAACTACGTTTGCACAGCTTCCTCCATCAATAATCACATAACATACATTCCCTTGAACTGTACAACGAGAATGGAATATGGTCTCCCTTTATTCGTCCTTTACTCCTTTCTGATTGCTTAGAACTCTTCTTAAAACTTGCAATTCACGTTCATCAACCTCTTCCACTACTTCTTCTTGAGTTCCCTCAAGATCATCCTCATAATCATCCTCCTTTTCTTCTTCTTCAAACACCTCCTTCACGGCTGACCATTCGGCTAAGGTGATTACCTTACGGTTTGGACAGTCCGAAGCTATATGCCCAAGTCCTTGGCATTTAAATCATCTTCTATTATTCATGGGGTTAGGATGGGGTCTATTTTGAGGAGCTTGGGTCTTTCGTGGAGTTGGGGTTCTTTGTGGAAAAGAAGGGGACGGATTTTGTGGCTTGGAAATGGGATTAGAACTCCCCTGATTAAAGAGTTGGTTCTAGGTAAAGGGCTTAGGATTTTGTGGCTTAGGGGCTATCTAGCTTTCTTTTGCTGCTCAACCTTGTGAGCCAGCACACAAACCTCATCAAAAGTGGTGTATGCGTATAAATCAACCGCATTAGCATACCTAGGATCAAGACCTCCTAAGTGTCTAACAATGGTTTGCTCTTCAGGTTCTTGCAAATCACATTTGATTACAAGCTTCTCAAACTCCCATGTATACTCCTCTAAATTCAGATTCCCTTGAGTTAAGTTATGAAGTTGAGAGTAGCAATCTTAAACGTAGGTAGGGGGAAGAAGTCTAGCCTTAAGTGTGGACTTCGTCTTCTCCCATGTTCTGATTTTAGACTTTCTTTTTCTAACCCGTTTAGCACACAGGTTAGTCCACCATAATGAAGCATATTTCCTAAGTCTTAAGGCCACTAACTTAACCTTCTTGTCCTCTGGAACATCTTTGTACTCAAAAACTCATTCAACAGTATGCAACCAATCTAAAAACTCTTCTGGATCAAGCTTACCTTCAAACTCTGGGATTTCAACCTTGAAATCATTTGTATTAGCTTGAAACCGTGGTTCTGGTCTAGCCATTCTCAATGGTTCATCTTCACTAGATGAATCAAGGTTATGACTAAGCACTTGTTCTTGCCTTCTTGGTTCAGATTGGAGAGATTCCTCGTTGATCTTCTACTTTTGCTTCAAGAATGCACGAAGCTACTTTTGTAAGTACTCATTTTGAGCCTGAGTTTCTTGGTTATGTTGAGAATCCACATGGATCTTCTTCAGCAACATTTCATTCTGCCTCATAAGAGTATCAAATTTCTCTTCCAAACTCGTGCTAGAATTCATCTTTCTCTCGGATTGTGCTTAAGCTCAAACAAGGAACGTGTTTGGAATTGAGTGGAGAATGAATCTAGAAGGGTGGAAAGGATACCAGGCCTAAGAGAAACCAAAGCTCTGATACCAAGTATAATGTATCCTGGAAGGGAAACACGAACACTCAAACCTGAATTCAAAGCTAAAGCAAAGCAAACTAAATTCCAGCTAAAGTCTAGGTGAATCCGTGGATGAATGTTTGAATAAAGGATAGACTAAACTCTTGTTTAGATAGAGAATCACCACCAAACTTGAGTTTAGGGTCCTTAACTCTTAATTAAGATATAGAAACACCACCTAATTAGAAGTTAAGACTTACTTGGTCACCAACTTAATCGACCAAATTAAGGACAAGCAAGTGAAGTATTTAAAAGGAACGAAAGCAAATGCTCTCAATTCTAGTTTGAGTTTGATATTCACGTTCTGATTGCAAAATGAGCCTTGGTAAGGCATTAATACACAACCAAGCAAGCAACTAGGCAGCACAAGGGCTAGAATGAGGTTTCCTCCCTAGGAAGGAAACGACCTAAACAAGTTTATCTATGCGCTTAAGGCTAATCTAGTTTACATGCTTGCTTAACTTAACTAATTACAACCAGAATGTAAAGAAAAGCAAGACAAATGATGTACTTAACTTTAATACACTTTAATTAAGCTAATACATCAGTTTACTAGCAAAGAAGTGAAGAAAAGCACCATAAAGCATGCTCCCTTTTCTGCTGGCCAATCAGAATGCTTGGCTTGATTTATCTCTTTATGTTCTCATTGGTTGCTCTTTCCAAAGGGGGGCTTTTACAGTCAATCATTGTGCTTCTGGCTATCTTGAATCATGAGTGAAGCTAACAAGTAAGCAACCAGCTGAAGAAACCCTCTTGAAGAGGAAAGCCACGCAGCAGCTTACCGGGTTCTAAAAACAATTTTCAGCCTGATTTTCACCAATCAAAAGTGAGCATGATTTTAATTTCAGGACATGGGGGGAATCCTTAGGGTGTGTACAAACTCGTTGCAAAGAAATCAATGTTAAATCATGTTTAAGTAGGAGATTTCTACTAAAACATTTTACCGTGCAACTTTGGACTAAAACTGGCAGGTTGAACAGAATGCCTTGATCCCTTAACTTCCACTATGCATGATTAACTTTAAATGCTTGGACCTGAAAGCTAACATCTTAAGGATCCCAAAAATACAAAAATATCAAACTTAAACCACAATGTAGCTTAAGAAATCTGATAAACAAAACCGGGTAATTTATGGTCGTTTAACCCGGTTGCATCAGTTTTGCTCTTCTCCAAAATTTGAGCCATAGCTTGGACTTTGGAACTTGCATTGGACCTTGCTGGACTCTTAGGACCCTCTTCCATATCTTGGCTGCAGGGGACTCCATCAGTTATCTTTTCATTTGGGGATCCAACTTCACCCATAAAGTGCTCCCATCAGGAAGAAACAAATGAGCTATAACTGGTGGAATAGAATAAGCAGTGTTGCCAACAATCAAGAACTAGGACAAACTTGAAAACTTGCTTTTAACTCTAGTTGTTTTTGTACCTAGGGCTCTAATTTCACCTATAAAGAGTTCCCACCAAGAGGAAACACATGTCCTAAAATAAGTGCAAGAAAAATGAATAGTGTGGTTACATATCAAGAACCTAGCCAAACTTAGGAACTACCTTTGACACTAGTTGTCTTTTCATTTAGGGTTCTAATATCATCCATAAAGAGCTCACACCTAGAGGAAACAAACGCCCAAAATTGAGTGTAAGAGAATAAATGGTGCGGTTATAAACCAAGAACCCAACCAAATTTAAAAGTTAACTTTAACTCTAGTTCTCTTTTTTTTCAGCCTCCAATTTCACTCACAAAGAGTTATGACCAAGAGGAAGGAAATGCCTTAGTATGAGTACAAGAAAGTGAACAATATGGATACAAATCAGGATTATAGCCAAACCTAAGAACTTTCTTTAACATTTGTTGTCTTTTCTTATGGGATTCTAATTTCACCCACTATGAGCGCCCACTAGGAGGAAACAAACACTTTAAAAGAAGTGCAACAAAATGAACAGCATCATCACAAATCAAGAACCTAGCCAAACTTTAGAACAAACTTTAAATCGAGTTCTCTTTTCATTTAAGGCCCTAATTTTATTTACAAATTGCTTCCACTAGGACAAAACAAACACCCTAAAATAAGTACAATAGAATGAATGGTGTCACAACAAATCAAGAATCCAGTCAAATTTAAGAACTAACTTCAACTTTAATTATCTTTTCATTTGGGGTTCCCATTTCACTAACAAAGAGGTCCCACCAAGAGGAAACAAATGCCCTAAAATGAGCAAAAGAGATTGAACAGTGTAGTTATGAATCAAGAACCTACACGAATGTACAAACTAACTTTAACACTAGTTGCTTTTTATTAGGTCTCCAATTTAACACAAAAAAGCCAGTGCTAAAAGGAAACAAGCACCCTTAAATGAGTCTAAGAGAATGAACGATGTGGCTAAAAATTAGAAACCTAGTCAATCCTAAGAGCCAAGTTTATCATTGGTTTTCTTTTCATTCAAGGCTCCAACTTTGCCCCCAAACAGCTCCCCCTAAAAGGAAACGAATGCTCAAAAATGAGTGCATGATAATGAATGGTGTGGCTAGAAATTAACAACCTAACTAGACTTAAGAAGTAGCTCTAATTGTAGTTGTCTTTTAATATGGCTCCACATTTTCACCCATAAAAAGCTCCCACCAAGAGGTAATAAATGCTCTAAAATGAGTGGAAGAGCATGAACGGGACAGCTTCAAATCAATAACCTAGCCAAACTTAAGAACTGACTTTAACTCTAATTGTCTTTTTACTTAGACATCTAATATCACCTACATAAAGCTCCCAATATGAGGAAACATATGCCATAGGATGAGTGCAATTTAAGTAATAACACTATATCTCCCTTCATACACCTCCAAATTAATTGATACAAAATTTCTGGTGCAACTAGACATCCACTTTATAAATTTTATAATGAGATACCCACCCAAACATTCCTAGTAATTCATACAAGTTGGATAAATTTGCAGGATGAAATCCAGCACACTACAAGCCTTGTTTCCAGTTAATTTAAATGATCAATCCCATTAGCCCACCCATAAAATTTTTATTTTGGAGCCTTGGTTCATAGAAGAAGGGTCCCAAGAGAAAAATTCTTAAACTTCCCTAGTAACTAGATCTGGAAAAGGACAGAGTTTTAGAAAGCCAGTTACCTTAGTAAACTAGGAGGCTTTTTTGTTTCTCCTAAAAATTCTCGCTTCCTTGTTTATCCTGCATACCAACCCCAAATTGTAGTACATTAGAACTCCAGCGACATGGATGTTGAAGTACAAATGAAATTGATTGAGAACAAAGTCTTTTCTTTTTCTTTTGATACAAAAAAATAAAGAAGATGATGTCTCTTTCTCACCTTACTAATGAACGTACGTATAATGCTTCAAGGGGAAGAAGAAGAGCTTTTTTTTTCCTTATTTCTCCTTCTATAAGGGAAGAGGAGGGGCATTCATGTGGTGTATAGGAAGGATATGGTAAAACCTCTTTTTTTGGGCCTGCCTAGGATTTCAGGAGAGAGGAGTAATATAATGTAGTTTAAAAATAGCAGGGAGAGAGGTCTTTTCCCCTATGTGTGGCTGACTAGGGTGCATTTCTCCAAATTTTTTATTTTTCCCCTCTTGCTTGCATAGTAACGTGAACAATGTCAAACTTTAATCCAGTTACACTAGGACTTACATGAGTAGAAATATATATCTGTGTATTTTTTTTTCTTTTTCTTCCTCTCTTCCTTGGGAGATTGCGTGACTCAATTCTAAACTCCATTTTTAGTCTACCCGTCAACTGCTAGTTCTGACTATTAAGCTCAAGTAGGGCATGCACAATGCCCAATATCACATTAGAAAAATAGAAGGAATTATTCTATACCATCATTTCATAGAATTTCCTAATTCTAATAAGTCCCAAGTAGATTCTCACGGGTATTACATTCCTAGGCCTGAAACTTACTTGACTACTCGACCATCCTATTCATGTTACATGTTAGAATATAGTACTGAGTTAAAAATTTCATAGAAATCCGTACACGTGCCCAATTGGATTAAAAGACCCCAATTTTGCCTCCTTACAACCTCTTCTAAAGTTACCATTGCTATAACTTTAATGAAATTCTAGCATAACTCTGTTAAAACGAGCAAAACGTTCCTAACATCATTTCAATGTTAGAATTGCACAGTTTCAATAATAACACTATATCTCCCTCTGTACAACTCCAGATTTATTGTTTCAAAATTCTAGTGCAACTAGACATCCACAAGGGCAATATAACTAAATTTCATAATTAGTTACCCTCCCAAACATTCTTAGTAATTCAAACAATTTGGAGAAGTTTTCAAGATGAAATTCAGCATGTTGTAAACTCAGTTTCTAGTTAATCAAAATGACCAATCCCAGTAGTTCACCCACAAAATTTTTAATTTTGAGTCTTGGTTTATAGATCAAGGGTCGTAAGATAAAAATTTTTAAACGTTACTAGTAACCAAATCTTTAAAAAAAAAACAAAGTTTCAAAAAGCCGATTACCTTGCTAAACCAAGAAGCTTTTTCCTTCCTCCTCAAAATTTTCACTTCCTTGTTTCTCTCCAATGTCAACCCCAAATATAGTATGTTAGAACTCTAGAGACATGGACGTTAAAATACAAAGATTGAGAACAAATTCTTCTCTTTTCCTTTCGATATAAAAAAATAAAAAACATGACTTTTTTCCCTCAACTTACCAATGAATGTATAATCCTTTAAGGGGAAGAAGAAGAGTTCTTTTTTCCTTGTTTCTTCTGATATGAGGGAAGAGGAAGGAGAGTCTTGTGGTGTACAGGAAGAAGATGGTGAAATCTTTTTTTATCTTTGCCTGACTAGGGTTTCAGAAGAGAGGAGTAATAAGTAATGTAGTTTAAAAAGAGGAGATAGAGATTTTTTTCCCTATAGGTGGCCGGATAAGGGGCGTTTCTCTTAAATTAATATTTTTTCCTCTTGCTTGCTTAGTAAAGTGAAAGGTGCTAAATCCTAATCTAGTTATGTTAGGACTTATACGACTAGACCGGTAGTAGAAATATATATTTATGTATTTTTTTAATTTTTCTCTTTTCTTCAAAACGGCATGTGACTCAATTCTACACTCCCTTTTTAGTCTACCCATTAACAGCTTGCTCTAACTATTTAGCTTAAGAATGGTTCGCATAATGCACAGTATCACATATAAGGAATAAAAGAAATTATTCCATATAGTCATTTCATAGAATTTCTTAATTCTAAGAAATTCCAAGTATTAGGGGCATTACAAATCCTCTACAATTTCATATTATAGACATGGACTCAAATCCCAGACCTCGCGAAAGCGGGACCCACACTGGGAGGTGTTGTTGTTGTAGACATGGACTCAAATCTACCACGTCAACAATGAACGAAACCCATAATCTCCTAGTTTCTGCAACTTGTAAGCATTATCATGGATCATCTCCAGTACATCAAATGGATCATCTACTCTTTGACTCAACTTGGACTTTATCTTTTAAGAGAATCTTTCCTTCCTAAGGTATGCCCACACTAAGTCTTTTGGGTGGAAGGTGGCTTTCTTCATGTGCTTTTTGGCTTGAGCCTAGTTAGCTTGCATTGGCTCACTCAATCTTTTCACTCACCTTTTCATGAATTGCCCGGATCTCTTGGTCTTAACTTCCATGTAAGGCTTTCCCTCCATTAAAATTAGAATCATATCTATAGGTGTTAGAGACTCCACTCGATAAACCACCTTGCATAGAGATAGACCTATTTGACCTGTAAGTGGCCTTGTTATATGATAACTCCGCATGAGAGAGTTGGAGACCCCAAGCCTGAGCATGTGACTTGAATAACAATCTCAAAAGAGCTCTTAAGGTCTTATTAGCATTAATGTCTATCCATCATTCTGAGGGTTGCAAGTCGTATTATGTTTGAGCTTGCTCCCATCTTCTGCCAAAGAGTCACTTAAAAATGACTCAAAAATTTTGTGTCTTAGTTTGAAACTATAGACCTGGGAAATGAAGTCTCATCACTTCCTTCAAGTATGATTCAGCAACGTAGTTGGCATGACTAATCTTGTTGCATAAAATAAAGTATACCATCTTAAAGAACCTGTCCACCACCACAAAAATTGAATCCTTTCCCCTATGAGTTTTGGGCAACCTAAGAATAAAATCCATACTCATACCTAAGAAGAGGTTAGGACTAGTAGAGGAGTGTATAACCCTTGGAGCGGTGAGTGACGCTTACCTATTTAATAAATTGCACACCTCTTGATACTATCTTGCACATTCATATCCTGGTTGGGCCAACAATAGTGTTCTCTTAGCATGATTGTTGTCTTGTTTTCCCCATAATGCCTAGGCAGTGCACCCTTATAAACTACCCTAATCAATAGTTCCCTTTTGCCACATTTAAAAACGCATAATTTTTGTTCCCTTAGATAAATAGCCATCCTAGACTAAATATTCCTATTATGCTTCTATTAGCATGCCTTGTACAATTCCACAAAAGTTTATAACTTACTCATACAAGGATTTAAGGTGCACAAACCCCAATACATATGCCTCAAGACAAAAACAGCAAAAGTGTCTCCTTAATAAAGCATCTGCTCCTTAATTAAGCTTTTCTAACTTGTGCTTAATAGTGAAGTGATAGGAATGTATTTATTCAATGCCCTTGGCATGCCTAGAGTTAAGCTTGTATTTACCTTGGATATACTTCAAGTTCTCATGATCTTGTGGAGAATGAACTCACCGACCACTAATGGCTCCAATGCTCTAGCCATCTAATGGTGGCCTAAAATCCCTTTCATGGTTGAGTATTTCCTCACAAAATCACACAATTTCTCTGTAACGCCTAACCCTTCTGAGCCGTGGAGTTAAAAGGAATGACTTTAGGGATCACAAATCACCATAAGCCTTTTCGCCTTGCTTCGTCCTTGATCATACATTGCTTGGGAGACTTCCTAAGAGATCACCCATCCTAAGATTTCATCATAACAAGCACGTTTAAATGCGAAGTCCTTAAGAGTGGGCTCCCCAAAAGGAAAGGTACACCTCTGGTGATATAAGAAGTCAATTCAATCCTTTTAAGCGACATTTAGGGTATTACAATCACCCCTCACTTGAAGAACACAACATCCTCGTTCTATCTTACTATGCAACTAACTCTTGACCGATAGATCCATCCCAGTATCTGTGCCTCGCTAGGTGACTACCCAGGACTCTTCTATCCACTGGCATAATTCATGGTCGCGGGTCAGTTCTAATACCATCTATAATACCTCAGCCCCTTTGGGGCCACGAAAAGTTAATAGAAATGGCTTCAAGGATCATCAACTGGCTCCACAAATTACCATAGCCTTTCTGGTGTACTTCGTCCTTATTCAAATGCTGCATGAGAAACTTCTTAGGAGGCCATCCATCATAAGATTTCTCCACAACAAGCACGTTTAACTATGTATTCTTAAGAGTAGACTTCTCGAAAAGGAAGGTGCACCTTTTGTGTTATACTTAGTTACTTCAAATCATTTGAGCTCAACTCTGACCATACTCAGGGTATTACAATCACTTTCACTTGAAGCGCACAACGTCCTCATTGCACCTCACTAATTGACCGACTTACGCGTCTTCTTGACCAGCGGTCCGTCCCAATATCTGCCCCGCTAGGTGACTGTTGAAGGCTCTCCGATCCACTAGCATAGCTCAAGTTTGTGGGTCAGCTCTGATGCCTTCTGTAATACCCTAGCCCCTTCCCAAGCCATTGATAGTTACCATAAATGGCTTTAGGGATCATCGACTAGTCCCATAAATCACCATAAGCCTTTCCGACGTACTTCATACTCGCTTACACACTGCCGAAGAAACTTCCTAGGAGGTCACCCATCCATTTCTCCACAGCGAGCATACTTAACTGTGGAGTTCTTAAGAGTGGATTCCTTGAAAAGGAAGGTGCACCTTTGGTAATATTAATAGTCACTTGAAATCCTTAATCCAACCTTAGGGTGTTATAATCAACCCCATTGAAGTGCACAACGTCCTCATTGTGCATTACAAATTAATCGACCTGGCAGGCGTTAACTCGCGACTCAGGAATGGGTCAGGGCATTATCGATGGTATCAAAGCCGACCCAACCATGAGTTGTGCTAATGGACAGAAGAGCCTTGGGTAGTCACCCAGTAGGGTAAAGATATTGGGATGGATTGCACAGTCAAGAGAACATGTAAGTCGGTCAGTTCGTAACACATAACAAGGCTTGTGCACTTCCAGTCGAGGTGGTTGTAACACTCTAAGTTTGTCTTAAGGATTTCAAGTGGCTACCAATATCACTACAGGTGCAACTTTCTTTTTCGAGGACTCCACTCTTAAGAACTTCATAGTTAAGCGTACTTGCTGTGGAGAAATCTTAGGATGGGTGACCTCCTAAAAAGTTCTTCATGCAGTGTGTGAGTGAGGATGAATCACGCTAATGAGCCTTGTAGTGATGTGCGACCATTCGACGATCCTTGGAATAGTTTTTAGTAACTGTACACAGTCCGGGATGGGGCCATGGCGTTACCATCTCACTAAAGAAGGCTAGTGGATAAACCTCTCGAGTGAGCAATCCTTTAAGGCCTACTTCAAGAGCATCACTCTCTAATTCAAACACTTTCTTAAAATGAGGAAGTGTTAGGTCTTATGCTTGAATTGACTTGCCCTTGATGTCTTCAAAGCCTTTTGGGCTTTGGGATTCCACTAGAATGAGGTCCCTTTGCTGACTCCAATCAAGGTTCTATGAAGGTGCTGATTTTTGGTAAACCTCCTATAAAAAAAGGCAAGTCCATGAAAGCTCCTTAGTGGTAAGCTTTTCATTACCCCTAGCTTGCTTTATCCACCTGGATGCCATAAGGAGTCATGATGTACCCCATGAACGGGACTTCAGTGGTGAAGAAAGTGCACTTCTTGAGGTTGTCATATAGCTCGTTTGCTCTGAAACTTTGATGACTTGGACTAAACAATTCGAGTGCTTTTCTTTTGTTTTCCTGTACATTAAAATGCCATCAAAATAAAGCACAATAAATTTTCATATAAAAGGTTAAATACCTACTTCTTAAACCTCATAAAACTACTGGGTGATTAGACAGACCAAAGGGCATGACTGACATTCATATAAGCCACACTTGATCTTGAAGGCAACTTTCTATTCATCCCCTTCTCTTTTTCTGATATGATAATAGCCACTCCTCGAATCCACTATAAAGAAACACTTTAAACCTATGCAATTCATTTAGCGTATCTTCAAATCTAGGGATCGAATGCTCATACTTCGTGGAGATTTTGTTTTAACCTACTTTTAACACACATCCTCATATTAGCATCGTTCTCAAGCAGTAGTAGAACAAGGACTACACAAGGGCTGAGGTTTCCCTCACCATTCCTTTGGCTACTAAAGTCTTCTACTTGCCTTTGAATGTTCTGAGTGTTTGTAGGATTCATTCTATAGATTAGCTTTTTATGTAAGATGACTCTTAGGATTAGGTCAATATTATACTATATGGATCTTTTGTGGGGTAAGCTTGGAGGTACCTCTCTTGGGAAGACAAGCTGAAATTAACTCAGCAATGAGGCAGCCTTACGGTAGAATGGATTTCTTATTCTGGTTCTTGCGGGAAGTGAAGATTCTAATCTTTGAGTGGTCTGAATTCATGCCGGGAGGCCTTAAGGATACTCTCCAATGGTGAAGAAAAGGTCAATTTGCTTAGGGTCCTTTTATGACTTGGCTTGGACAATTGGTGTGGTGCCAGGGGGCTAAGTGGTTTTCTTCCCATCCTGGTGAAATAGTAGGTATTTAGATAACTGTTGTGCAGTACCCTCTTATCAAAGAACTAAGACCTCTTAATAATATGTGACATACATCCATAGGTATAATATCACACCACACCTCATCCAAATAATTCTTGCATATAAAAAAATGAGACCAAGCATTTAGAGTTAACTTGGAGTCCTTTACCTTGGTTGAGCCACTAAATGTTGTAAATGTAAGGATGGATTGATGCTTGTGGATTCTCTACCAAGCTTGTAGAGGATACATTAAAGCTACTATCGTTATCAACAATCAATGAGTACACTTTTCCCTGAATTATGCACTTAGTGTGAAAGATGTTCTTTGTTTACACATCCTTGGGTCCTTTATAGTTGTTAGGTGCTCTCTTAATCATCAAAAGTTCTCCCTCATCAACTTGCACAATTACTTCTTCCTCTCCTTATTCGTCCATTAGATAAACCTCCCTTTCCTCCTCTATTTCCTCCTCTTGCACTGACTCATACTCCTTTAAGCCCGCTAATCACTCTTCTGTTTGGGCACTCTGAGATTATATAACCCAACCCTTGACATTTATACCACCTTTTATTACCATTGAATCTAGGTGGGGTTTATTTTATGGAGTTGGGTTCTTTGGTGGCATTTCAAAGGTGGAGTTTGAGGATTGTTGAATAGTTAGCTCTTTGGGAAAGATTTTGGTGGATATTTCTTGAAGGGTTTGGCCTTCTTCTGCTACTCAACTCTATATGCTATCACATACCCCCCCATCAAAGGTGGTCCATCGTTGTGGCTTCACCACATTAGCATACATATTGTTAAGTCCTCCTAGGTACCATAATATGGTTTGGTCCTCTGATTCCTTGAGATCACACTTAATGAGGAAACTTTCAAACTCCCCAACGTACTCTCAATAGTCATGTATCCTTGAGTGAGGTTGTGCAGTTTGACGTAGTTATCTTATAGGTAAGATGGGTGTAGGAACCTGTCTTTGAGTTTAGATGTCATGTTCTTCCAACTTCTGATATGTCCCTTTCTTTTCTCAGCTATTTGGCTGCAAATTTAATACACCACATATATGCATACTTTCTTAATTTAAGGGATACTAGCTTTACCTCATAAATGTCTTTGTAGTCAAAGACTCTCTTCAATGTGTGCAGCCACTCGAAGAATTCATAAAGATTACCTTTTATTTGAATTTAGGAACTTCCACTATGATAGCAGTGAAATGATGCTGCTCTCTCATGCCTTTTTCGCCCCTTGGTCCTACTTGGTCCTCACCAAAAAGATTGTTGTGGCTTGCATCATCTTTGTGTGATTAAGGGAGTCAGTTAATAACTTTTTGAGGTAGTGATTCTAAGCCTACAAGTGCTCATACTTCTTTATGAGAGCTTCAAACTTTTCTTCTAAACTCATGCTACCACCACATTGTGCAAGAATACAGTGATTTGGTTCCTTGTGAATTGTTTGTGTTTGGACAAGGGATGAATATTCAAGACAAGAGAAACCTTGTCTCTAATACCAAATGCAACGTATCTTTAGGCAAGATATTGCCAAGACACATTGAACGCTCACATTCAAAGAGATAATTTTAGCAACAAACTTAAATAACACACAATTAACAAAACATTGCATACAAAAAACGAATCTATGAAGATGGTCTTGGGCAAGGCACACCATGAAGACTCACTTTAGGGCCCTTAGACGCTCCCTTGGATGAGACACACCGCCAAAATAGAAGCTAAGTCTCAATCTAACTAGAGGATGAGATAAGAAAAAGAAAGTTTGAGAGGAAAGGAATAAAGCTCAACTTCATTTCATATTCAACAAGGAGTTTTACAAGCTGATTGCTTTTGGTTTTTAAAGTGGCTCCTAAACTCTCTAATACAATGGCTAGTTGGTTGTCAATATTGAAAACAAGTCATCCTAGAAATAACAATTTAGGACAAAATAGTAGAGATAAGTTACAAGGAAAGCATTGACACATCACTTTCTTGTATGGCTAAACTAGTTAGGTGTCATAGTAAACATACTAATAAAGAGTATTTAAACTAAGCAAGAAAGACCAAGTTGTAGCCAGCTTCCTTTGAATTTGCCTATATCAACATTTAACTTGCAGAAAACTATTTTACTTAGATAAAAGAGATTTTCATGCACATTTCCCGTGGATAAAAGCAGATTCCTGAAATTTTAATTCATCGTTTGATAATATTTTCCCTTCATTTTCATGACCGTAAACTCCACAAAAAGATTACTACAAAACTTGCACTCCAAAATTGTGTTTATTGGACTGTGGCAATTCCGAGCTCAAGAAATTATTGTGTGTCTTCTTCTGACTCTTTTGTCATATAAAAGTTGTTTTGAACTTAAAAATGAAACCAACTACACTCCAAAACCCATACTTGACTTCAGCAAAGTGCGTGACAAATTGTGGGCTTGTGCAGTTGACATGTGAACTAAGATTGAGCTTGGACTCACAAGAGGACTTCTCGTATGTTTTATTGGGCTTTCATGGGTTGTTCTGCTTGGGTTGAGTTGATCTTAGTGGACTCTCCATCAATTTTTTAATGGTTACTTGTAAACAACCACAATTTCATGTATATGCATAAAACTTTCCATGGAGTAAAACAAACCCCTAGAACATGATATGAAGGCTCTGTTAGGTCCTTAGAAAATTTGGTAGAAAGACAAGTTGAAAGAAAAAAAGTAGGGAGAAAGTGGATTTTTTCTCTTATTTAGATTGAGGAAAAAATATAAGAATTTGGATGAAAATTTGAATGTTGATTAATTACTTGAATAATGTTGATATCATCTAAGCAGTGTGATGTTAGAGAAGGTCGTAAATTCTTTTGGGAACTTTTGCCAAACTTTCCTCATAATTTATGGGGAAATTTTTATCACTTTTCTGTAACAATTTTTCCATCTAATTTTCCTCCATATTTTTTTCTTTATGATTTTCTCTAAACCAAACGTAAGAAAAAAATTATTTTTTCCTTTTCACCAAAATTTTCAAAATCCAAATGAAGCTAAAACATTAAACAAACAACTATTTTTAGTATTATAAATAGTAGTTCAATTAAATTATAACTACTTACATGGATGTTCTAAAAGTTAGCACCTTCAAACTCATGCCGGTAGTAGTTTTTGTCATCACATTAGCACCATATAATCTTAACATACTTATTTACTGCTGTAGACGTCGAGATCATTGTATTTAACGGATATATATATTCCCAAAAAGCAAAATGTAGAGAGTGGACAGTGCGCTCGGGACCCAGCTTCTGCCCTCTCTTCGTCCCGTTCCTCTCCCTGTTCGGTTATCGCTCATTGCCTCCCAAAAATTCTATGATACATACCCATATACATAGCGATATACATACCTATAAAAGAAGGTGAGTATTATACTAGAATATATATATTTATATCTAAAAATTTTTGAAATACGATATACATTCTCTTATATAGGTGTGTATATAACTAGATATATAGATATGTACCATAGAAGTACTGCTTGCCTCCGGTGGCATAGCTGCCGCATACCCTCACAGAGTGACATCCGCGCTCCTGTGTTTCCCTTTCTTCGCAGCGCCGCTCCGCTCCTCTCTCTCTCTCTCTGTGTGTGTGTGTGTCTGGCTCTCTCTCTGTTCGTCAGAATGAGTAGTTGGAGGAGTCTGATTCTCCGTATCGGCGAGAAGTGCCCCGAGTATGGCGGGATAGTCGACTTCAAAGAGCACATTGTTAGTTACCTTTACCTCTCTCCTTTGCCCCCATCCTCTTGAGCGATGGCAACGCAGAACTCTCTACCCCTAGATTAAGTTTCAGCGGTTTCTGTCCTTGTTCTTTTCTGCGTGTTGTTATTTTGTTGATTTTGGTTTGCTTTGTTGCTTAAATTTATCTCCTTTTCTTTCCTCTTTTCAGGACACATGCTTGAGTGTTGTTTGGCGGGAGTTGGAGCAATCTGGTGACGATATTTTGGAGGTAAGCTTCTTAGTCAGTGTCTTCTTATGGAGGAGGTACATTGAAATACAGAACCTTTGAAAGTTTTACGCGGTGCAAACTTAATTTCTCATGATTGAATTTCTAGCCCGAGCTTAGTCCTGTGAATTCGAGTAAAAGTTAATTTAATTGATCCTAAAGATTACTACAAGATGGAGATGTACAGACAACACAGTTTCCTTGATGAACTTAAAACAAGGAATGAAACGATAGTTCTTCACCTTGATGAAAGATTCTACGTTTCTGTAATTAATTGTAAGCTTTTTGCATAATTAAGCTTTTTAGCTTCTTATGAACAGACTTGTGAGAAATTGTAATTTTTAAGAGATATGATGAATTTAGTTCTATTTTAGTGTGGTATTGGCCCTAAATTAAGGAAGCAAGTAATTGTTTCAAATTGGTGAAGTTGTCAAATTGTACCTCGGGGTTGAGACAGCTTTGAAGTCTGAGCTTATATAAATTTCGAATTGTTCTTCAGAGCATCTGGGATGCTGCTTTCGGTCTCCCATCAAGATCAGTTTTCATTTCATCATTTATGTAATCCCTCAATTTTGTTGAAATGAGTCCAAGAATGGCATACTGCACATTATATTACTCATGGCTCGCATGGGCATTGATATTGAATATCAATACCATCAATTATGTTGTCAGCTACTTCTCACCAAAGTTATAGGCTGGAGTTTAAGTAGCTTTGTTGATTACTCTGCCCTACCTTTGTCAGATTGTTCAATTATATTTTGATCCTAATTGTCTTGGGATCCCTTTATTCTTTTGTAGTTTTGTTGCTAGGACTTCAGAAACCTTCCATGTCTATTGCAAAATGTCCTTGTCCAAACCGGGATAATTTTGTCATGCTTGACCTGTATTTTATGCATGTTTAGATCATGTAAAGGATTTCATGGATGATTTAACCTCAAAAACCCTTTTGTTTTAAGCTCTGTTAAGCATTTGGTGCACTTGAATCACCATGTGGACTGTAACGAGATTCTATGTTGTAGAAACTATTGTCAAAATTATTTCTATTGTATGGTACTGCTCTAGTTTCATCTAGATATGTTGGCCTATTTAATTTTAATACTGTCATGATATGCATATTGACTTATATATATTTTTCTTCTCCTAAATGTCTGCAGTTCCTGCTACAATGTGCTGAGCAATTGCCTCACAAGGCTCCATTATATGGGACATTGGTATGGTAGATTTATTCAGAATTCATTTTATGCTATCACATTGAGAATTCTAATGTTTACTATGTCTACATTTCTATCATTATGAGATTTTTCGTGTTCTTTATCCGTTCTAACTTGCTAAATTTTACTGATAACAAATGAGAAAGGGCTTATCAAATTGCCATTTATTGGCCGTGGGAAATTACTATTTTTTTTATTTGATTTTATTTAAAATTAGTACCACCCTTACAAAGGGTTCTGGATTCTAATTAGTATTGATGCATTTAAAAAATTGCTATTTTTATCAAGTCAGTTTTTAGAATATGCAAAAGAATTTCGTGTTCTTAGCATGTATTGTGTAGGGATCGTGTCGTTGGTGTGTGCCAGTGCGCCCCCCCCCCCAAAAAAGGAAAAGAGCATTAGATGGCTTTGACACAAGTCCGACCCTCCATAAAGCCTAGGCAGAAACCCCAAATATAAGTCCAAATCATACCTTGATAGCTTGTTGTTTTTGCACTTGCCCATTGTAGCAACCTTAGTGATGTATCACGAAAGGAGAGAAGAGCTCACGTTCAAAGGGGATGAACGAGCTCAATGGCGTGTGGAGTGAAAAGGAATGACGAGACTGGAAAAGGTACAGGAAGAACGGGAAAACTGAAAATTGGTAAAACTGAAATGATTCTTGGATACAGATTTCACCACCAAGAACTATTTCAGGGCCCTTGATCTTTAATTAGGATATAAATTTCACCACCTAATTTAGATCAATACTCACTTGAATACCACCTTACTTGGCCTAAGTAAGGATAAGCAAGTAGAGAATTGGAAGTAACAGATACTGAGAAGTTAAACTCAACTTTAGATTTCAATTCAACAACACTGAGTACAGAACGAGCTCTTAGACTATTTATAATGCACGTTCAAAGTCTTTCCCCCTTCACTAGGTAACCCTTAAGGGGTTACTTAATGATTGGGAAATCTCCTAAGTTTGCTTACTTAACTAAATTACAATGCATGTCGTTTTAACTAAGCTAATCACGAATGATGAGTCTAGTAACTAACTCATTCTTAATGGATCAAAGCTGCGTAGTCTTGATTTCATTTCCCAGAAGGTTTTCACATGGCTGCCACCTCGGATGCATAGTGGACGATTGCTAGCGTGCAAAATGACGGATTCTCCCTGGTCCATGTGGTGCTTTCTGTCTATATGAGTTATAGGATGACTAAGCTTCTCTAAACACTCAAACAAGTACAAGGGCTCCTGAAGAAAACCATCCCAAGAGGGTGAACGACCCGGCTAAGCAAAGTGCCTACCGAGGAGCCGTCCTTCCTCGGTTTTACTCCACCTCTTTGTCTCCCCATTTGATGAGTGACGTGGGGTTTCCTTCCATGCGGGGAAACCTCAGGAAGTCAGCAATCCCCCCCATTTAGAAATCTCTATTAACACATCACTAGGAGGCTCAAATAGCAGCCTTAACCTAACTGTGCAAGATTAGGCGCAAACTGGCAGCTCGGCTATTTTTGGCTGGACTGGACGACTTGGACTCTTTTTTGTGGGCTTCTTTTGACCTGCCTGGTTACTAGACACCCTAAACTAACTTACGAAAAAAGAATTACATAATTTGGACATCATTTGGGCTATATGAAATAACAAAACAAAACCGGGTATATGTGCTGAAATTAACCCGTCAGTTTGCTCTGTTTGGCCTTGCAAAATCAGATCTGTTCCTTGGACTTGGACTTGGACTTGGACTTGATTGCTTGAACTTCCTTGACTTGGAGGACTTAATTTGGACATGTTAGGTTGATTTCCATCACTTAGCCTTTGATTTGGAGATCTGCATGCCTTGTATTGCGCCTAGATGGAAAATCACTTGACATAGTGTTGCAGATGCAAATCCTATCGCAGGAACTGTGAAACAACTTTTTAATTCATAGAGAGCGTGATGATCTCATCTTAGGGCCTCCAGCACAAATATTAGCAAGTAAAGCCAATACATAGACAACACCTTCCTCTCACTAATCATCCAATTACTCTGAGCACCATTCTAAGGCATTACTTTTTGTACGTTGCCTTGGTAAATGATGTCTTTGTCATGGTTAAACTTATACTCAATCAAGAATGAAAGTTAAAACAAAAACAAAATGCAAACAATGAATGGGAATCAAATTTTGACCGGGATAAAGAGGGAGGATTAATGAAAACTAACATTACTCTTGGATACTGAAGTACCACCAAGAACAATGCTAGGGCCCTTAACCACTCTTTGGATACTAAAACACCACCAGAGAGAAGCTAAGTCACCACCTCACTTGGCCTTAAGCAAGGATTAGCTAGAAGAGAATTTTAGAGTGTAAAGGAGCAATGCTCAACTTCATTTACAAATGCATCAAATCCGTTTTGAGCAAGTTACTAAGCAAGCACTTATACATGTTCCCCCCTTGCTGCGAAGTTGGGAATGAGGTTCCTTACAAGTTAGGAAACCTCTAATCTAGCTTAAACTAAGTAGATTACAAAGCATGTTTAGTATAAGCTAATTACATTCGGTGAGTCTAGTAACTACAAGTTGTTTAATGACTAAAATCAAGCTTGAACATGTTAATTAACTCAACTGTAATCCACTTGCACATGGGAGAGAGAAAAATGGTTGCTGGTGCTCTCTTTTCGGCCACGCAATCAGAATGCCAGTGTATCTTTTTCTTTTCTCCTAGTGCCCGAGTTGCTTTTAAAAGCTGCAAAAGTCCCAATGATGATGTTACTGGTCTCTCAAGCAACCAAGTAAGCAAGTAGACATGTCTCCAAAACTTCCCATTTAAGGCAGAACCATCGTAAAGTCAAAACATTCAAACAACCCGGTTTGGCGCCAAATTTGTGTAAGCTGGTTCCTTGACCTCCACTTGGTTTAGACTTGAATTTAACGTGTGGATGAGTTCATTAAGATGTTAATGAACACCCAAAGTGAAGAAATCAGGCCTAAATTAGGTTTACGGAGGAGAACCAATCAGAAACTCCAACCTGGTCAGAATTGAGCCAAAATTGCAACAGTTAACTTACTGACATTGAATACCCATGAAGAGCTTGACTTAACCTGGATTTTTCTGCATGGCTTGATATTTGAGGATGTTGGGTAACGTCCTAAGCAAAAAAGATGGCACTAAATCTCTTGGAGGTTTAGGAAATCATGTGCACAAAATTGGGCTTGTGCACTGGATCAAAATCGGGTAAGTCTAAACTTTGGCTAAGCAAAGCTTGGATCATTCCTTGGACCTTGGTGCCTGAAGTTGGACTTCCTTGACTGTTTTGAAGGCCTACTGAATGCTCCATGCAATGATTCAAAACGCGGATTCGGTCGCGGTCGCGGTGTCGCGGAAACGGTATGATACGCTTATCGCGAAACGGATCGCAGTCGTCGCGGCGTGAAATGGTTGATATGGTTGTTTTTTCGGTTGAATTTGTACTTTTTTTGCTTTGTGCTATAATTATGTAAGTAATTGTATTATGAACATAATTTTTGTTAACATTTGTAGACGAAGACCTTTCATAGCCATTATCCACTAGTGCCTGGCGATTAATTTAAAGTCTAAAGTTTCATTATCATATCGCTGAGTGTTTGATTGATTTTATGTTTTGTAGCAATCGACGGTTGTTTATTTTAATTGTTTGAAACAAAATATTTGGACTCATGGAATTTCGGAGTGGGGACAAACCGGTCAAGTGCTAACCCTATTTAGGAAAAAAATAAACAGTATTGGATTTTAAACTTTGAAAAGACGTTTTGCAATTTTATTCCTAACAAAAAATATGCTAGGTGGAAGATAAACTATATTAAGTTTGGTCTAAAATAATACTTTTTAAAAAATTTTATGTGAACGTAGCGAGTTAATTTTCACAATAGTTAAACACGATAAGTTAAGATTTATAACGTCCCACAATACTATAAAACCACAAATGGTAGAAGATAAAATTAGTTTAAACAATCCATAGGTACGAAGTTCACAAAAAATAAAACATGCTAGATGTCTTATTGTACATTTGGTACAAACTCATACCTAAAATTCATAATATATAAAAATTTATCACCACCAAAATGAATGACGGGGAGGATCCTGATAGGTGTCATCATTATTTTGATCAACACCATATGACTATTGTTGTGGGTAGAAGATTGATGACGCTGTTGAATCCATCCAAGATTGCTCACTTGAAGTTGAATTACCGCTATAAAAGGTAGGCTGATGATAATGATGATCCTCGTAATTAATAGTTCCCTGGTTGATGATCGGAGGGTTATCTCGATGTCATCTACTTGAATCACCAACATATTGTGGCTCATGTGAAGGATAAGGCGGTGGAGGGCAATTAGTATTTGTTGAACTATATCCGTAATTGTTTAAGACACCACCATATGTGTCATAGCCACTTGAGTGAGCAAACAGACCGGGCCCTATAAAACTTGATGGCACTTCTTGGAAACCTGCGTATCCATACATAGCGTCAGTTGGATAACCATGTGGTTGAACGGGTTCCTTACCTTTTCTTATGCGACGATAAGTTTGTGTCGGTTCTCTTGGTTGCTCGTCCGGAGAACGTCGACTTCTTCTGTCATCTTCAACAGGGACACCACGACCACGATCAGTAAAGTAATCTGTTGATTGTCTAGAGGAATAGGAAGCACCCATCTCATTTGCACCTCCGTTTCCTCCATCTCCTCCACCTCCGCTTCCACCATGACTACTTGAAGGCGACAAGTGTCCCTTTGACTCATAGTCACTGCCTTGCATATTTTGTGGTTGTTGGTCAACACTGTAGCGAAATGGAGCGGTCGCATCAGGTTGAGGATCATCATTATCCTCAATATCGATGGCGGCATTCACCTCATTTTCATCAAGATTCAACCAGTTCTGGTCATCTCCTTGAAAAACTGGTTGCTCCTTTTCGGACAGCCAAAGTTTTAATGGATCATCATCGTCAAATATGTAATCCAGGTTGATAGGATTGAAAGACTCAGTCAGTTCTTCCTCAGTCCTTCGTCTTGCACATCTCAATTTCAATTTTTGATTGTAGCGAAGGAAAACAATGAGATCAAGCTTCTTATACGTCAATCTGTTCCTTGCCTTTATGTGCACTCGACTGAACATGCTCTAATTTCTTTCAAAATTAGAGGCAAAAGTCGCTTGACTTAACACTCTAACTGCAATGTGTTGAAGTTCAGGTGCACATCCACCATGAAGTATCCACCATTCAGCTGCATGAAATACATTTTCTTAGAATCTTAGATAATGAAAATTCAAACTTTAAAATTTAACATATGTAATTATATATGTGTGTGCGTATGAATAAATTGTGGTCACCTGGCATTAATGATGTAATTGCCCTTTGAGCTATAGATGATCCAAAGGAGTCCATTCTATCTTTGTAAAGAAATCTCTGCATATTTATGGCAATGTTAAAATTCATGAAATATAATGTAGGAGATAAATTAATAGATTAATAATTAGACATATGCTGTTTCACGCAACCTGTCGCATTGCTTTGATTTGCTTATCAACATCTGGTTCCAACCTCATTATCACATTTTGGACTCCAGTTCTCACCTCTCTGTCTTCCAAATCTTGACTTTGTCGATACATGTGTTGGGGATTAAAGAAATATCCTTGTAAAAAAATAAAGCAGGTTATTCATTAAGGAAACATGATATACAATCTATAAGTTATGTTGTAAAAAATATAAACGCGGTAATAGAAATTAGAAAATTAATTCAATACCTGCAGCATGTAAATCATTATGCATGAAGTTCCATCTTTTCTCAAAGATTGCCTCGTACCTCTTGCTGTTCCTAACCGCTTTGTCAATAGCCAACTTTGTTCTTTCCATTGCCTCATATATAAGCCCATGGTTGGCTTATCTTCACCATCAACTAATCTTAATACCTTGACAAGAGGTTCAAATAGTTGCAGAACTTCATCAGCCTTTTTCCAAAATGACAAG
Source organism: Carnegiea gigantea (assembly GCA_029747015.1). Taxonomy (NCBI): domain Eukaryota; kingdom Viridiplantae; phylum Streptophyta; class Magnoliopsida; order Caryophyllales; family Cactaceae; genus Carnegiea; species Carnegiea gigantea. The sequence continues at coordinate 468,254 of JAKOGI010000462.1, forward strand.
GCTTCTTTAGTTGATGATAGAACGAGTTGACAAACTTCTTTTGCTGTTGCATCTTTTGACTTCCCCAATCTAAAGTTCAACCACTCAGGTAACTCCCACATGTCTTTTAAGGCAGTTTTGTACCGCCCAAACTTTCAAGAGAGACAAAATTTGTCGCAAACCTAATGATACTAGGTCTTATGATGTCTCGATTATTTGTAAACTTTTTTATATAGTTTACAGCCCAATCATACTTATAGATGTAGTTTGAGATCATCCTAGCTGTCTTTATAACATCCCCAACGCGTTCCAGCTTAGCAAAGTCCTCCAAAATAAGATCCAGACAATGGGCTGTACATGGTGTCCAGTATAAGTTTGGAAACTCTTCCATTAATGTTCTCCCTGCAGCTTTCATTGGAGCTGCATTATCAGTCACTATCTGGACTACTTTATCTGGACCAACCTCTTCTACTACTTTTTTCATGAGTTTGAAGAGGTAATCAGCATCCTTACGTTGTACATCTGATGCATAAACTGATTTATGGAAGAAGGTGAAACCATTTGAGTAAATAAGAAAATTAATGAGGTTCAATCTGATCATACTGGACCAACCATCGTACATTATGGTGACACCTCTTTCTTTCCATTTGGGGGCAAATTCAGATATCTATTGTCTAATTTCTTTTGCAGCTTCTGACAGATAAACATCTGAGAGTTCATAAGAAGAAGGAGCTCTTACATCAGGGCCAGCCTCACGAATAGTTTCAAGGAGCGGATTAGTATATACATAATCCACCACAGTAAATGGCACGTTGGTATCTATAACCCAACTTCCAAATGCCTTAATCAACTTGTTCTTTGCTGCTTTCAACCAACTTGAGTTGACTTTAGATTGTTTCGTCCTAATTCGATCTTTTTCAAGCTCTACCTCAATAGCTCTAAATCTAACGGCAGGGGTTGACATTTGTTCATATGCCATATCCCTTGATCCTCTTGAGCTAGTTTCTCGAACAGTAGCTGATCGACGCATTTGGGGAACACTTGGTGGTCGGCTACTACCTCCTTCATCATAATTTATACCCTTACTTGCTCTGTACACCCGTTGGTCATGTTTAAATCGGTGTTGCTCTAAACTTTGATATCTAGCATGTGCTAGCTGAGCATCATCCTCCTCCTCGTCGTCAACATAATCATCACGGTTGAATGATCGTGTTATTTCATCTTCCAAATCTCTAGTGATCCTTGTTTTTTGTCTCTTTTTCTCTTTATAGTCTTGCAATAATTTCATCATGTCTCTTTTGACATCAGCAGAGACGTCTGGGTAAGGAGTAATGTCACCCGTCTTATGAGCTAAATGCTGCTTGAGACGTGTTATACCACCCGTCTTATACCACCTGTTTTCTACTTCCATCAATTGCTATACCAAAGCGCCACCCAATATCTTCGTTAGATCGGCTATTGTGTCTCGACATTTTTTCTCCTTCAAACCTGTACCAAAATAAATAAACTTTAGAGTAGCACATATAACTGATTTAACAAATAACTTTTAAAGCTAACATTGTATTTTTATGGGTTTGTACTATTGTACTAACAAATTCATCAATGAAAATAAAAGCTATCAATATTCAAAATTTATAATAAAGTTAAATGTTTAAGATTACCTCATATTTAGTTTCGAATCTCATAATAAACTAATTTTTAATTATTGCTATTTGAATGACAACTAATATAAGAATTAGCCTTTACAATTAATACTATATCAATATGTAATATTTGTATGCCTTTTCACTATTGTAATTTATAATAAGAAATTGATCAATGAAAATAGGAGCTATCAATCTTTATAATTTATTACAAAATTATTTAGCACTGTCTTATCTTAAATTGAAAATGTCATAGTAAACTTAAATTTAATTATTATTATTTCAATGACGCCTACAATTTCACAAAAAAATTGAATAACAGAAAAAGGTTGGATAGTATAATGGAAAATGAAAACTCAAATCCCCGTAAGGAGATGTATATTAATATTACTTCAGAATGAACAATTTCCATTAATTCTCCTTATTTTTCCCTCTAATTTTATCTTCTTAAATTTTATAAGCTGTATAATTTGTATCAAATATCTTATTTAGGACTCGTCTATTCATTATTTAATTTGGTATGTCTTCAACAATATGAGTTGCAATTAATTAAAATATAAACGTATATTTATATTTCACATGTATAACATAGTCATTTTCATTTAAAAAAGTATCATTTTTATATCAGTTTGTCGTTGTGGCCCAAAACTAGAAGCTAAGATTTTCAATTCAAATTCGTATGATATCATAATAAATTAATAAGATATTGTGAGACTGTAAATCTAACTAAATATAAAGTCAAAAATTAGGTTATACATACAATATTTTATAATAAAATTCCTATGAAACGGTCGCATTCAAGATCCTATATAAATAATATCTTTCTAAAAATTATGTTATTATGATATCTTTCTAAAAATTAATATAAGTAGTTGATCAAAAAGATAAAATTTAATTAATTAAACTATATAAATAATTTATTGTGGACAAAAATTAAAAAAAAATTAATACAATCTGAAGTTCATAACTTCATACCTTACCAGGCGGACCCTGTCTTTTAAAAAAAAAGAAGAGAAGCTTCCTCTGAGAACAAAGAAAAAAGAGGTTATAGTGTTATACAATCTTAACTTAAAAATACTTAAAATGAGAATCTACCCCCCAAAAAAAAAAAAAAAAAAATCTAAACTAAAGTACTCACAAGCAGGCTTCCTCTGGAAGCCAAGAATTTGTCTAATGTCTCATGGGGGCCTTGATTTCCCGAGTTTCCTACTTTCCTCTTCAATTCTCAGCTTCTTTCTCTACTCTCTAGCACTCTCGTCTCTTCCTTCTCTGCCTCTTTTCGTTCTCTGCAGTCCTCTCTCTGTCTCTCTCTGTCGGTCAGCCCTTCTTCCTCCTCTGCCTCTTTTGCTTCTATACGTCGGCTCCAACGGTGGCTGAATGGCAGATCTCGACTCTGGGCAAATAGAGCAAGCGAGTTTTGTCTGGGCAATGAAGCAACTACCACAGCAATGGTGCTCCGTGTGCGTGCTCCTGCTTGACCTCGATCCTGGGCAATTAAGGAACCAACTCTCCTTCAACGAACGAAGGTATGTCCCAATTCCCACTTCTCAGATCTAAGTTCCTCTCAGTTAAAACTCACAGATGCACAATTTGGAGTTTCACGGTCACTTATTTGTAGATGGTAGTGCTTTTTACATCTGTGCTTTTTTGTCTGCTTTCTTTGTCGCGTTCCTTGTGTCAACGTCTTCAATTTGAATTCTGAAATCAAAAGGAATCGTATAAAATCAAAACGAATCATACAAAATTAAAAGGAATCATACATCTAGTCACCAAATTGTCCTCTTCCAACCCGGTCTAATCACCCGTTCCCTGTTCCATCACGGATGGAACGATCGTTCTGCTGTGGAACGGGGTTCGCTCCGAGTTTTCGGCAATACTCGGATCGGTCAAGTTAAAATCCGTGCCAACTCGGCCGTTCCGGAACGGAACGGCCGAGTTTTGAATCCTTGGCTCCATGGATGGACCGCCATCATCCTCCCCTTGTTGAAGTGAATTTGCCCGCAAATTGACTAAATGATCATCTTCCAATTATGGGCTCAAATTTGCCACATTGAATGTGGCTGAAACACCAAGTTCTCCCCAGGCATATTGACCTTGTATGCATTGTTATTCACTCTTTCTAAGATCTCAAAGGACCATCAACCCTCAACCCTCAACTTGCTTTTGCGGTTAGATGGAAAACACTCCTTTCTTAAATGGATCCAAACTAGATCCCCGGCTTGAAACACCACTCTCTTCTTGTGCTTGTTGGCTTGAGCTTGGTAGTAGGTGTTGGATGTCTCAACCTTGGCCGTGACTTGCTCATGGAGCTCCTGAATCTCCTCCACTCTCTTACTTGCCTCCACACTGGGCTTCTCATATGTGGCTTTAGGCACAAGATCAAGGGGGGCTTAATGGATCATGCCCTTAGACAACCTTGAAGGGAGACATCTCTGTAGTCTTGCTTGGTGCCTTGTTGTAAGCAAATTCAGCATGTGGGAGAAGCAAATCCCAAGCCTTGGCGTTGTACTTAATCGAAGCCCTCAAGAGAGTTTCCAAGGTCCTATTGATGACCTCGGTCTGGCCATCAGTTTGGGGATGACAAGTTGTGCGGTACTTGAGCTTGGCTCCCATCTTATTCCATAAAGTAATCCAAAAGTGACTAAGAAACTTGGTATCATGGTCTGGGACAATGGACCTTGGAATACCATGCAATCTCATGACTTCCTTGAAGTGTAACTTGGCAATGTGAGTAGCATCATTGGTTTTGTTGCAAACTATAAAATGAGCTATCTTGGAAAAGCGGTCCATCACTACAAAGATGGAATCTTTATTGCTTTGAATCTTAGGTAAGCCAAGGATGAAATCCATGCTCACAGCAACCCAAGGAAGAACGGGCAGAGGTGTGTATAGGCCGCGAGGGAATGAATGACTCCTAGCCACTTGATAAGTAGTACACCTCCTCGAAATGTCTTGCACATTCTTACTCATGCTGGGCCAAAAGTAGTGTTCCCTTAGCATCGTAGGGGTCTTGTTCTCACCATAATATCCGATTAGTGATCCTCCATGAACCTCTCTAATCACCAACTCACGGGTGCCACAGTTCGGAATGCATAAACGAGTACCTTTGAGCAAGTACCCTTCTTGGACCAGAAAGTCTCCTTAGGGATGCTTTTGGCATTCTGTATAAAGCTCCCCAATGTCTTCATCATCAACATAAAGGGACTTAAGATGCTTAAATCCAAGAATACAAGCATCTAGTTCAAATAGCAGTAAGTGTCTTATTGATAAAGCATTAGCTCCTTGGTTTAGCTTCGCGGGCTTGTGCTTGATTGTGAAGTGGAAAGATTGGAGGTATTCCACGCACTTAGCATGTTGCGAGTTAAGCTTGTGCTGCTCTTGAATGTACTTCAAGGCCTCACGATCAGAATGCAATATGAACTCACTAGTCACTAAATAATGGCTCCAATACTTAAGATTCCGCACAATAGCATAAAACTTTTGTTATATGTAGAGTACTTTTTTTTTGAATCACACAACTTCTCACCAAAGAAGGCTAGGGGCCTTCCTTCTTAGGTGAGGACTCCACCAATTCCTACTCTAGAAGCATCACATTCAATCTCAAAGACTTTGTCAAAGCACTGAAGGGCTAACACCAGGGCTTGAGTAACCTTGGACTTGATATCTTCAAAGGCTATTTGAGCTTTAGGGGTCCATTTGGAGGATGAACCCTTAATCACCTCGGTCATGGGGGCCATAATGGTGCTAAAGTATTTTATGAACTGTTTATAGAATGAGGCAAGTCTATGGAAACTCCGTACATCATGAATGCTCTTTAGAATAGGCCAAGACCGAATGACCTCTACTTTGCTTTCAACCACTTTGATGGTGTGAACACTCACAATGTAACCTTAAAAAGTCTCCTCATTTGAGAAGAAGGTGCGCTTTTTAAGGTTGCTATAAAGCTTTTCCTTCTCTTTTTTTCTAGAATAGTGGGAACTCTTGCCAATCTTCTTTTGATGTAATTAATTTTGTGGATATGTTCCATCTTGGGTGTACATAACCCTTTTGTAGGATGCTTTCTTACATCCACCCTTTTGTACATTTTTCAATTAATATATTTTACTCTTTTTCCTTATTAAAAAAAAAATAAATAGAGCTTTTTCTTCTCGAGGACCATCATAATTTGAGTGAGATGGTCTCGGTGTTCCTCTTCATTCTTATTGTAGATCTATATGTCATCGAAGTAAACCATCACAAACTTACCAATATAAGGCCTAAACACTTTGTTCATAAGCCTCATAAACGTACTTCGTGCATTAAACAATCCGAATGGCATGACTGGCCACTTATACAAGCCTCCTTTGCTCTTGAAGGCTGTCTTTCATTCATCTCCTTCTCTAATCCATGTCTGATAATGGCCACTTCTCAATTCCACCTTGGGAAACACCTTGGAACCTTGCAACTCTTTTAGCATGTCTTCAAGCCGTGGCATGGGATGCCTATAGTTGATAGCAATCCTGTTGATGAGTCTACTATCCACACACATTCTCATGCTCTCATCCTTTTTAAGGACTAAAAGAGTCGGGATAGCATAAGGGCTAAGTGATTGCCCAACCAGCCCCTTAGAGATTAGCTCCTCCACTTGCCTTTGAATCTTCTTAGACTCCTCAGTATTCATCCTATAAGCTGGTTTATTTGGGAGTATGGCTCTTGGAATGAGGTCCATATGATGTTGTATGACTCGTTTGGGTGGTAGACCCGAGGGTATGTCTTTGGGGAAGACATGGATAAAACGTTCAACTAGCTTTCGGACTCATCAAGGGTAGTGAGAATCCACTCCTTAAAAGCTTTAAACTCATGGTGAGAAGCTTTAAGTAATGGTTCACGACAAGTGAGAAAAAGGTTTGAATGCTCATGGCCTTTTTGTGGCTTGCTTTTGTGGAGTTGGGAAGGGCTTAAAGGTGCAAGGGTGATTTTTTGCCCATCCTCGGAGAAGGAATAAGTATTCAAGTAGCCATCATGCATTACGTTCCTATAAAACAGCCACGGCCTTCCCATCAAAATATGACATGTATCCATGGGAATAATGTCACACCAAGCTCATCTTGGTAATTCTTACCAGGGATTCAAAATGCGGTTTTGGTCGCGATTTCGGTTTCGGTAGCGGTACAACAAAATCGCTCTAATATGACAATTGCGTTCCATATTGCGGCTATCGCGGCACGAAAACGCGGTTTGTCCAACTCCAAAACTTTTCCAACGCGGCCGTTTCGTCGCCATTCGGCCACATTTTGAATCCATGATTCTTACCAATTGAGAATGTAAGCAAGCATCTTGAATTAACTTATAAGCCTTTACCTTGATTGAGCCATTGGATGTTGTATGGGGGAGGGTGAGCCGAGGCATGGCGGTTGAGTTTCTCCACCATGCTAAGTGAAAGCACACACAACTCCCTCCATCAATGATCAAGGAGCATACTTTCCCTTGGACACTACGCCGAGAGTAAAAGATGTTCTCTCGTTGTTTTTCTTTGGCTACTTTAGTCCACTTAAAGCCCTCCTCAATACCAATAACCCTCCTTCATCCGCCTCCTCCATTAATCCTCCATCAAGTACACCTCCTTTTCTTCCTTCGTTTCCTCCTTTGCAGCCTCCCATTCGGCCAAGGAAATAATTTTCTTATTAGGCAGTCCGAAAGAATGTGACCAAGGCCTTGGCAGTTGAAACATCTTCTAGTGTTCAAAGGGCGGGTTTAGGTCTATTTTGTTAGGCTAGGCTCTTTTGTGGAGTTTGGTTCTTTTGTGGGGTGGAAGGGGGTAAAACCGTGGGTTTAGGGGGTGGGAATGAGCTCCTCTTGTTAAAAGGTTGGCTCATGGGTGTAGGTTTGGGAGAATCTCTTTTGTGGGGTTTGGCTTTCTTTTGTTGTTCAACCTTGTGAGCTAGAACACAGAGCTCATCAAAGGTTGAGTATTACTGCAATTCGACCTCATGAGCATAACTCGGATCAAGTCCTCCTAGGTATCTCACAATGGTTTGTTCTACGACCTCTTAAAGGTCACATTTGATCACAAGTTTCTCAAATTTCCTAGTATACTCCTCTACATTCATGGTACCTTGGGTCAGATTGTGTAATTGGGAGTAGCTATCATGAAGGTAAGAAGGGGAGGGGAGTAAGAAGCGGATTCTAAGTTTAGACTTCATTTTCTCTCAAGTTCTGATCTTGCCTTTTCTTTTTCTAACTCTTTTGGCACACAAATTAGTCCACCAAAGAGAGACATACTTTCTAAGTCTAAGGGTAATAAGTTTTACCTTCTTATCCTCTGGAATCTCCTTGCAATCAAAGATTTTTTCAGCCGTGTGTAGTCATTCCAAGAATTCATCGGGGTCGAGCTTCCCTTCAAACTCCGGAAACCCAGCCCTAATGTCATTAAGGTTAGATTGGTCCCTTCTTCCTCTTCTTGGTCTTGTATGAGGTTCCTCTTCACTAGAAGAAGCAAAAGGATTGATCTCCTTTTCACTTTCGTCTCCTCGGACAGAACTGGATGAGCTTGATGATGAGCTTGTTGATTGCAAGCTCACGATGTTCTTCCTTTTTTGCTTCATAGCTTCACCAAGCTGGCGCTTCAAGTACTCATTCTGGTTCTTCAATTCTTCATTGCTGGTCCTGATTGCTTCATAATTCAGCATGAGAGTTTCAAATTTCTCTTCCAAATTCATGCTATTGCTAGTACTCATGACTCAAGTTGGCTGTAGTGTTTTGGAGTTTATTTCGGTAGTAGGGATGTGTGTTTGGGCTGTAGTTCACGGTCAAGGAGAAACCTTGGCTTTGATGCCAAAAATGATGTATTCTATCAAGGTTATACTCACACTCAATGAAGAATGAAAGTTAAAACCAAAACAGAATGCAAACAACGAATGAGAATCAAATTCTGACCAGGATAAAGAGGGAGAATTAATGGAAACTAACACTACTATTGGACACAGAAACACAACCAAGAACAATGGTAGGGCCCTTAACCACTGTTTGAACATAGAAAGACCACCAAAGAGAATCTAAGACTCTTGCTAGATCACTACCTTACTCAGCCTTAAGTAAGGATAAGCTAGAAGAGAATTTTAGAGTGGAAAAGGAGCAAGGCTCAACTTCATTTACAAATGCATCAAGTCTGTTTTGAGCAAGCTACTAAGCAAACACTGATACACATTCCCCCCTTGCTGCGAAGTTGGGAATGAGGTTCCTTACAAGTTAGGAAACCTCTAATCTAGCTTAGACTAAGTAGATTACAAAGCATGCTTAGTATAAGCTAATTACATTCGGTGATTCTAGTAAATACAGGTTGTTTAATGACTAAACTCAAGCTCTAACATGTTAATTAACTCAAAAGTAATCGACTTGGACATGGGAGAGAGAAAAATGGCTGCTGCTGTTGCTCTCTTTTTGGCCATCCAATCAGAATGCTAGGGTATATTTATCACTTCTCCTAGTGGTCAATTTGCCTTCCAAAGCTGCAAAAGTCCCAATGATGATGTTCCTGGTCTCTCAAGCAACCTAGTAAGCAAGTAGACAGGTCTCCAAAACTTCCCAGGCAGAACCATCGTAGTGTCAAAGCAATCAAACAGCCCGGTTTGGCGCCAAATTTGTGTAAGCTGGTTCCTTGACCTCCGCTTGGTTTAGACTTGATTTTAATGCGTAGATGAGTTCATTGAGATGTTAATGAACACCCCAAGTGAAGAAATTAGGCCTAAATTAGGTTTAGGACACGAACGAATGAGAAACTCCAACTGGGTCAGATTGAGCCAAACTGCAACGGTTAACTTACTGACATTGAATCCCCTTGAAGAACTTGACTTAACCTGGATTTTTCTGCATGGCTTGATATTTGAGGATGTTGGGTAACATCCTAAGCAAAAAAAGATGGCACTAAACCTCTTGGAGGTTTAGGAAATCATGTGCTCAAAACCGGGCTTGTGCATTGGATCAAAATCCGGTAAGGTTGAACTTTGGCTGAGCAAAGCTTGGATCATTTTTTGGAGCTTGGTGTCTGAACTTGGACTTCCTTGACTGTTTTGAAGGCCTACTGAATGCTCCCTGGACGGACCTCCATCAGTAAATGTGCCATCTTGAAAGTATTTACAAATTAAACCTTTAGCGGTTGATCACTGTGACATATATCACTCCAAGACAGCACGCTGAATCCATGTTATATTGTTTAGGATTTGTACAATTCCAAATCTGCCAAGATAGATACCTAGCAACCTACCCCACGAGTATAACCAACACCATGAGTGTAAGGACTCTTTTACTCCATTAACTGAATCTATTGGCTATTTCTCAGCTAAACGCATTTTCCTTGGAACATCCTCTCCTTTTCTAAACCTTAACAACCACTTGCCTTGAGTGTTTCGTTTATTGGAGAAATAGATCTTATGCTTGGGCCGCACTCTTGGTTGGTACTGTACTCCCATTTAATATTTTGGTTTTAGTTGTGAATCCTGTAATTGCGGTATAGTAGAGTCACACTAAATTGGTAGTTATGGAAGTCCCTGATGTGGCATGACTTTTTCAAAAATTTTAGCTCGACCATGTTTGGTACTTGTACTTTAAAATCATTATGCTCGTGTTACTATCATAAATATCTTGGGCTCCACAAAGTTTATGTGAATAATGAAGATATTGTATAAGTTGAATGGTTGCAGTTGTCCTTTCCAGAATTTGTTGTGGCCTTCCAAGTGTGAAATGTGACCAGACACTAAATTGCAACAAAACATAGCTAACTCAATTTTACAACCTTTGTAATATGAATTTCATTGTGAGACAAGCTCAGTTTGAAACCATGCATTTAACCTAAGAAGCCATGAATGGATTTGTTGTCAGACTAAAGGAAGTCATAATTATGTTCTCTTCTGATTTTCTCTGTGTGACTAGTAATTCTAGTTGAAATGGTGGACAAAGATTTGAAATAAATTGAAGACTACAATGCATGTTTCCCAGTCACCCTTCCCCTGATAGATGAAGCTATGATTTGCTCTCCACCAATCTCATTGAACATGGCTGCAATTGGCTCCTAAACAACTTTGCACTGACATGAAGTAGCAGGAAGAAGACCAACATTAGCAGGCATAGAATATTCAACTCCATTGTCCATAGCCATGGAAGATATTTAACCCTCCAGTCAAATAAATGCATTGGATATTGAAGCTTGGGAACCTCACCTATAAGCATGAGAACACTTTTAGTTCAAGCCCATACATTTCTTAAAATAACAGAACCATGCATCTCACATAACCCCCCCCGGGGGAAAAAAAAAAACCCTAGAGCAAGTCGGAAAAAGCATATCGGAATCAACAAGCCTTGAGAACTATAGGTAGTAATATGAATTCTTCAGTTGCTTTGAGATTTTCATATCTTTGAGTGTTTATGTAGTATTAAAGTACTTAAGAAAATTGTTTTGGGCTTAGTTTAGCGTGCTAGAATATCTATTTCTGGTATTGAATTGTAACTAGGGTAAAATTTTTGTTACGTACAACTGATTTTGATGTTCTATAATTATTAGGTTTTGTGACCAATGGTTAATTTTTTACTTTATTTTGATTTTATGATTTTTTTCATAGTCACATTACGACAAACACAACTTATTTTCAAATATTTTATATTGCTTCTATGTTCCTAACATTAAAATATTGAACAACCTGACAAAGCAAAGTATTGAAAAAGGGAAAACGTGATTTTGAAAAAAACAACAAATATGGGAAAAGGTAGGGTATGATGCAATAGGCATAGGATGTGGTTGAGCCAATTCAATTTTAATTTATTTTGTTTTTGCTTGATTGAAATTTTAATAAAATTATTATAGACAAATTGAAGTAAAAACAAAAAAAATGAAAGGCATCTTTCCGAAGCAGGGTTTTCTTTCAAGCTATTTGGAGGTCTACTGCGGTAGTAAAGGTTTCTTTTTTGGGTTTGGGAGGCGTCGCATGGTAAAATTTTGACTTGTGACAACCTTCGAAAGAGGGGTAAGATCTTGGCAAATAGGTGCTATATGTGCAAAAGGGATGCGGAAGTGGTGGATCATTTTCTTCTCCGTTGACAATTTGTTAGGGCCCTTTGGGAGCTTGCTTTTAGTTGCTTAGGCTTTTCTTGGGTTTCTTCTGATGCTATTGGAAACCATCTTTTGGCTTGGATGGTTACTTTGGTGGGAAAGGGAAAAAGAAGGCAGCCTTGGCTTTTGCTCATGATTTTTTGGAGCATTTGTGCAGAAAGAAACTGAGTCTTTGTGAATGACGAAACTCCCCTTTAATGCTTAAAAGACAATTTCATCATGACACTTTATTTTAGGATAAAAGGAACTCTTGCATTCGGCTTTTTATGCGGTTGACTTTGCAGAGAGCGTGCTTTTTTGATGTAGATAGCCTTCTGTAGGATGCTTTCTATGCATCCATCCTTTGATCTTTTTTATATGGTATATACTATATTTTGTTATCCAAAAAAGTGAACAAATAGGAGACTGAGTTGTTTAAAATAAACAAACAAGAGACTGAGTTGTTTAAAATATACAACCTCTACTAAAGAATGAAATTGAACAAAAACAACAATACTAGAGCGCAATGGTATAGCTTAAGAGTGTGCTAATTTCTTTTTTTCTTTTTTTTTTGGGATAAGTAATCAAAAAATATTGCATTGGATAGACACCAAGAGGGTGCCAACCACGTACAAAAGGGCGATTCCTAAAAGGGGCGATTCCGGAAAAAACAAATCATGCCTTCAACCTCTATTGCATAATATCATGTTCAAAATGCAAAGAACTCATGTTTCTCCCATTAATTGCATGACTCCAACTATAAAAGATTCTCAAAAAGTACGACTTGGAATCTTGAAAGGTCAGGCCCTAAAAAATATGACGATTCCTTTCCTTCCATGCACATCATCAAAGGGTGAAATTAATCATTTTGCGAACACCATACACCCATCCTTTCTTCATTCTTCTTCTCCATTCCACCACCATATCTTCGACAAGGAAATGTTGAACCCCTCTAATCCTTATCAAGAATGAGACAAATACCAAAGTAGTGAAACCCTACAACGATTGATAAGTACATCTCTTCCTCAAGGCACACAAAATACCTACTAGGCGCATTAAAATTTCTTCTTTTAAGCATATTCTTTGTGAGGAGCTTTCTTTGGCGGTCCGCCAGGCAAAAAAGCACGCTTTTGTGGAACTATAGACTTCCGAATGGCATTTGTAGGAAAATTAGGACAATTCCCACCATCATAAAGCATTTGGCAAAAACTCAACGATGAAAGAATTTGTGGAGTCAGAATCTCACCAATTCCCTTGGGAACCACATTCATTTGGCAAGTCAAGCGAAAAACTTTTCGACACTTCATCTTCCCAATTGTTGGGGCTCCTTGAAAATGTTATGTTCCGGTGACTTTGGTCACTGTTCCAAAAGACCATATCTTGCACCATATCCTTTTTTAAGAAGAGGTATGCTAATTCCTAATTTACATAAATAAAAATTAAAAAACAACAATGCTTGGCGGTGTACTCAATTCCTTTGGGACGAAGATCTTGATTTGAGCTTGCTTTATTCCGCGCTTATACTTCCCTTTTTTTTCCTGTCTTTGAATGGTATGAGTTGAATGGGATGATGAGTAATTTTGTAAACTAAAATGCTATCTAATGATGTTTATACTGATTAAATTTCATATACCATGTATGTTACCTTCTTATTGTCTATTGGCGCGAAATGAAAGGTGACAATACATTGAACTATACATAAAATGATAGAGCTTATGCATTAAAATAACTTGACTAATAATAGAATTGATGCATTATTGGTAATGCATGAATCAATTTACTTAAGTTCAATGCTAAAAATTGGATGTTCATAAGTTGGTTCAAAGTTTTGTGAGCCTTAGTTTATGCAGGGAATGTATTATGGCCAAATAACTTATATACTGGCATTAATACAATGAATAAATTGAATTACAACTCTTATGAAGTCTAGAACGGTTGCAAAACAGTATAGAATATGATAAACCAACATTATAATTCAGTTAAACAACAAATCAAGGTACTAAAAATGAATAATTTTTTGAAAATTTATCAAGATTGACAAGTATGCACATAGTATACACAAATAATGAAAATAACATCCCATAATGTTTTGCTTTAAAAAAAAAAAAAGGAGAAGAAAAGAATACTAGCCCACTCATCAAATAAAAAACACTCAAAGAAAAAGAAGAAAACAACAGATATTTTAGCTACTATAGGATCAGAGAGGAAAGAGACAAAGCATAATAAGCAGCCCACCCAGTAGTCAGTACCCACCCACTTTTCGAAGCCCTAAAATCGCATATTAGCGGCTTAGAACATGCTTGTCGGATTAGATCAGAGGCAACGAGTGAAGATTAGCTGCTTGGAAAGCATGAGAAAGGAAGGTCGGCGTGCTTTGTCTCCATTAAGCCACAATACAAGCCTCAATCAAAGAGAAATTGGGGTTTTGCAAAATTAGGGTTTTCGAAAATTAGGGTTTTCAAGATTATGGCTGAATTTGAAGCAATTTGATGCAATTTGATGGGGGCTTCTACTCGAAATTAGTTAATCATCACCTGTGTAAGTTCTAATTTGAAGAAATTTTGGCATTTGATAACTAATTTCTCAAAACTCTCTTTACCACCACAAAGTGCTATAAGGTGAGGGAAGCGCTGAGGGGCGCACCTCCCTATGCTTTCTGCGCTTGGGATCACCTAGGGCGCTGGTCGCCTCTCGCCTAGGCACGCCATAGGTGTGCTTTTTTAAACTAACTTTATTAGCTACAATGTAGTACAAATACAATGCGAGCACAATGAACTTTAAAAAAAATGGAACAATTAATCTAATTTTTAGTGGCATGAGATGAAAAAGGATCAATCTCATCATTACATCAAGCAACGTACTCTTGTTGTGTATAATGAATTATTATCTTTCCAATTTAGCTGGATAATTGTGGGTTGTCTATAGATAAGCTTTTTTAAACTGGTCATCCATATTTTTACTGGACTAAATATTTCCAATTTGGCTCCTATGTCCTAATTTATTAAGGGGCAAAAAAGAAAATCAAAGGAAGAATTTATATCATATGATAAGTGGTTCCTTGAGTGAGGACAAGGAACATGTCTAATAGAGCACATGCCACGACGCTGCAAAGGTGGGGTAGAGTTTGCATGTGTCTGAAACTCTGAACTATAAGATTCCTCCCTCTTTCATTTTTCCTTGTGTGGGTGGGTGGCACTTTTTTCTTTATACCTCCCTTTCCAGCGCTGGGTCCTTTTTTTCCGCTGCACCACTCCCCCAATTTGTGGTTGGAACCGAAGTTGTAAAATGTGATTTCTGAGAAAGCACTTTTCACAAGGACATTTTAAAGAAATGATTTGAAATTTATCTTTATTCTGCTGTTCTATTTTGATTATGCTTTGTGAGCTTCATTTAGAGCCCATGATTGCTGGTTCTTGGACTGAAGAATGTCCCATTTTATAAGTAATAGCAATTTTACCTTTCAAAAATATGAAAAAGGAGAATTCCTTCCTATTTCTGCTTGGAAAAGTAGCTCTATTGACAAATTTGGTCTTGTATGTGACGAGTCATGATGGTTTGTTATCCTACACCAGCATGCGGTCTCCTTTTTTTTCTGAAGTGTACAGCTGTGAAAGAAAATCATTTTACTTCTGAGTACTTTGTGAATAATTCTCAGAATTCATTTTCATAGATGTTATGTTTTAGCTAGGGTGATGGTTGCTTTTTTATGGGTCTTACACTTGGTGCAGTGTTTGATTGCCAGAAAAACATATTTTACATGGTGATTCTTTCAAATATGAAAGTCATTTTATGGCATAAGGGGAAAATAAAATCCTCAAAATTCTTAGGGATTAGTGAATTACATTGAATCGATAATAGTTTTTGCTAGTTTTGTTTTAGTTGTTTGTTCATATTTTTATTCTTTGTGCCGGTCTATTTGAAACAAAATTTGAAATGTTGGCCAAACTCCGAAATGAAGTGTATATTATGAATGAGTGTGCTTTTTATATTCATTCTTCTAACCTTCAACTCCCTTAAATGGTGATCTCGATAACAGCGTGGTGCAGCACAATTAAATGGCTTCTAAGTTCCTTAAATGGTGATCTTGATAGCAGCGTAGTGTTGCACGATTAAATGGGATGGTTGATGGTACAGCTAGGGTGTATTTGTTAACGTAAATGTGGCCAAAGTGGACTTGCAGAGCCTTAACTTGCTGTCCTATTTTCCATATAACTACTTCTTTGTGTTTGGATAAATGTTTTTGTGTAGAGTAAGGGGAGTCTGTTAATATTGCTTGAGTCTTGCTTTGGCATGCATTCCCATGTCCATTGGCCCATTTTATTCATTTCGTATTTATTCATTTTGGAGCAATCAGTGGAGCATAATCATTGGTGGTGTGGCTGGGACTGTTTTATGCACCGTGTTCCAGATTGACATAGCACATGGATAGTTTAGTCGGACACATGGTGGAAGGATTTCTTATTTTTGAAATATTCTATTTTGCTTGTGCATATGAGATTATGAGGTGATTTTATGAGTTTTGACAGTCTTCTCTCTCATTCTTTTGCTTTGCAGATTGGTTTATTGAATTTGGAGAATGAGGAATTTGCTAGAAGTATCATAGAGAGAACTCGTACAAATTTGCAGGTAAGGAAGCCATAATTTTGTTCAATGTGCAAAAATGGCTGGATGACAACTGTATAAGAGTCATAATCCCTGCTAGGGCATCCTTTCATGCTATGCCATGCTTTTTATTTAAAATTTTGCAGCTTGCATGTACTGAAACTGAATCATTGGCTGTTGAAGGTGCCTTGTTCACAATTGAGTGTGATATCAATCTGGTTAGATATCAAAATTCTTTTTTTTTTCCTAAGTCAAATGTTCTTGATTGCAAACTGTTTTGAGTACATGCTGGAGACTTTCATCATAATCATTTGCTTTGTTTTGCCCTCCAACTTTCTCTTCTCTCCCTTTCTCTAACAATTGTTTTTCTATTAATTTATGCTTGTGGTTGTGGGAGACTGACACTGTAAGCTTTACTTTGTAGCTGATGACCTACATGTTTGCTGCGATTGCAATCATATTTGCATTTTTTTTGGTTGCATTTTTTACAATTCTTTTCTTCTCTTTGTTTTGGCAATCTGTTCAGGATGCTCTAGAAGAAGGAAGCTGTGACAGGATACGTGTTTTGTTGCGATTCCTAACTGTTTTGGTATGTGGTCAAGGTTGCCTGTTGTTCATTTCATGTACCCTCTTTTTTTCCTTTTTCTTCTTTTTATTTTGGGTTGGAGTGCTGAATGGATGATGGGTCACCGTAGAGTTTGACTAATAGAAATTCATTGAAATTTGCCACATCTCCGTTCAAATGACTATTGTTGAAGGATAGAAAAGAGAAATTTAAGCATAACCTTCAACCTATTTCCAAAAAAAAATAAATTTAGATCTAAATCCCAAAGACAGTCTATATGCATTTGTAAAGAAAGCTCTTTTGGCATAATGAAAATTGTGGTTGATATTGGTTGTGCTGAGCGGAAAATAGAAGAACTCGAAAGAAGATAGGGCAAGTTCAATTGTTGGGGATTCTCCATTGTCCTTTTATTGTTAGGGGTAGGAAGCATTTTTTCCCCTTTTAAAAATTTAATAAGGAAACGTAGAAACCAGATATATTAAGGTCGAAAGGTTGGATGCAACCTCACATGCTCCAAAAAGAGCTATAACGGAAAGTATCCACAGAATCTACTAGATCGAAAGAAGAACTGAAATTCCCATTACCCCAAAATAGACAGTCTTGAGGAAATTATGTCATAGAGATTCAGTAAAGAAAAGGGAAGAAGGGAGAAATTTAGAGAGAAAGAGGGAGGAAAAGGATTGGCTTCTTTGTGCTCAAATCAATATTAATTCAATAACCAATATTCAAGGGTGTCTAATAGATAATAATCACCTAAGCCAAAGCATCTATTTATGATAGCCTGTAGACTAAGAATACTATTAGGAAACTAGCTAAACCAAACCTATACAAAATAGGAAAGTCAATATTATCTAAAATTCTAAATACTCCTCAATATCCTTCTTTTAAATTATAAAAAACAGCCTATAAATAAATGTACGAAAATATATAAAAATGTCAAAATACCATAAGTTTCCAAATATTAGAATGTATCCTAGACTCCTAATATTAGACAAATACCCTTTCTTCTTCATCGGCATCATTCTCCCCCGGTTGTCGAGATAGTGAGTTAGAATAAGAAAGTTGAATCATGAAACCAACATCGAGGTGTAAGAAGCAGCAGCATGGCAACAATTTTGAAATTTCTCCACGAGAGGCAACCTTGAGAGAATCGGGTGTACCTGTTTGGCAACCAAGAGATAGGAATCAATGATATAGTCAGTAGAATGAACATCCTTATGTGTTAATTCATAATCAATTTCATTGTTCACAGTTTGACTTTCTGAATTGTAGGTTTCTTGAACTTCTACCCTTGGAGTAAAACTCTTAACTTCAGTAGCTTTTGTAGTATTTCTAGTAGCCTTGGACAGAGTTGAGTTCATTCCACCTAGCATTCATTCTTTTAGCAAATTTTAAAATATCATCCTCAGTTCCTTTTTGAAGTTCTTGCAGTTTTCTGCTGAGTTCTTCTAGACTTCGTCCTGTCTCTACTAAAATTTCGACTTTGAATGACTCTTTCTGCCTATATTAGAGTAAACTCACTGTAATCATCTTATATATACTTTCCTTGAAGTTCATGAAAAGCTCTTCTTGCATCTCTACTTGAGTAAAATTTGATACAAACATGAAAATCAACTGACTGCTTGTATCTTATAACCTCTTCCACATGTCCACAAAATGAGGACACTTCATAAAGAGCCCCTTTGTTAGCGGATATAATTGATGATGAATAATCACATATAGTGAACATTCTAAATCATCATAATCCCTGCTTGAATATCAAACACCAGTCAAAAAGGTAGCAGTACATAATCTAGCATAGAAAAGTGCAGCACACTTTAGCAATGTAGCAGCAAAAACCGGATATGGGGTTCTAGAACGATTTTTTAGGCAGATCTTCCCCCCCCTTACGTGGTCAAAGATCAAAACTTTTGGGGCTAGAAGACTGCATTAAGCAGGAGAGATGGGCTGGCGGCAGTGAGTGATTGATGGCAGCAATGGCAAGTTTGGGGTTTGAAGGTTGGAGCTACTTTGTTTTGATTTTTTTCCCCTGTTTCAAACCTTCTGGGTTGTTTGGCGGCGGAATTTGGGATGTGGGTTGGCTAGGAATCGAGAACTTGCTCTAATACTAAGTTGATAGAGATTAGGTAGAGAAAAGCGAAGGGAGAAATTTAGAGAGAGAGAGGGAAGAAAGGGATTAAAATATTAAATATACAAAATAAGTCTTCTAATTTGTAGAGAGTGAGAGGGCGAAAGCTACAGTACCATATGCTGGTTCGAAGAGAGGGGGGGAGAGAGAGAGGGCAGGCTGGTTCGTGGGTGTCTTAGGGCTGACGTGAGGTCATCGGAGGGCTACCTGGGGTTCGTTGGGCCTCGGGTCGCCGGGAGCCGCCGTCGTCTCTGCTCACCGGCGGCCGGTGCTTCTTCATCGGCCTTCTTCCTCTTTTTTCTTTAGATCTACTCTTCTCTTCAGTGTTCTTACTTGGGTGAGGCTTTTGCGGTGGACGCCGGCTTGCTCTGTTGCCGACGGTGAGGCTTCCATTGGCAGTCTTATTGCTGGCGACCTTCCCAGGGCAGCGGAGTGGTTTTTTCCAATTTGGCTCGTTTCCCGTTGGTCTCCTTCTTTCTTGAGGCGTCCATTGCAACGGCCGGAAGATTCTATCACAGTCGGTGAGGTTTCTCGCCGGAGACCTGTCGCCGGCAACTTTTCCGGTCACCGGAGAGTCGTCGGAATTTTATCTTCTGCGTTTTTCTTCTCAGAAGTGGACGTCTGAAGTGCTCTTAGGCCAGGTTTGTTATGTTTTCATTCTCTGGAGTTGCTGGCCGGGGCTTCTACCTGGTTAATGGTCCTTGCCTTTTAGTTAGCTTGCTGTGACTAATAGTATGAGAGGAGACTGCAAGAGGTTTGTGGCAATCGAAAGCAAATCCTTTGATTTAGCTATTGTTGGGACTACAGAGGATGCAGTGAAAATTTCTGAGAATGAAAGGGGGGAGGAGGATGTCAGTTTTGTTGCCAGAGAATGTTGCTTTATGGTTATCGAGGGCCTGGGGTAGATTTTATAAGTCCAAATCGTCCAATTGGTGTAATCAAGTGCGCCAAGGCTCTAGTATTTTTCTTTTAGAATCTAAGAGAAATAGGGCGGGAAAATTTCTGCAGTTATCAGTTATAAACAAGGGCAAGAGAACATTTGTTATTTTCCCAGCAGGCTGGAATGAGAGAGGTTGGGCAAAAATCTTTGATGCTCTTACCGAGATGTTAATCTAGCTTTCTCGGTCACATCAGGAGCACTGAGGAGGCCTCCACACCAAGTGAGAATGGCACATGGTGTTGCACCTCCACGTCCACCTCTGCCTCCTCCACCTCCGGGTTGTTGTCCAAAGTGTGGTTTTATTGGTGAACCGAAATGCTTCCTTTGTTGGGTCCCACAGGTTGCTGCAACGACGCCTGTGAGGAATGTTAATGAAGCTGTTGAAGAGCTTTCGTTATGCAGGCATATGAAAGCAAAGGGTCAATACAGAGCTTGGAATGAGAGCATCTAGATTGGTCAGCACTCAAGTTTACGCCCGATGCAACAGTTTCAGGAATAGAAGAAACAGGTTGCAGGACTGTAATGGGTGTAGCAGTGAGGGTAGTGGCGGTACAAATTGGCCTCCAGATGCCTTGCTTTTGTGTGATACAAGCTCTCCTTCAACAGATGAGGCTAAATGTGTTGATCTTGCTCTGTATGAAGCTAAAATTTGTGGACAGGCTGCCAGCGACACTTTTGTTCCTTTGGCAAGGGATGCTGCGGTCTGTCACCAGGTCCACAGGGGTTCTCTTGTTTTGGACATTCATCCTAAACCAGATTCATTGAACCTTTCTAATGAGCTGGCTCCATTATCTTCTAGGAGCTTGCCGTGGTTATTTCAGGAGAAGGACCAGGCCCCCTCCTTAGTGGTTAATGGCCCATCTTCTTTGTTCTCTATGGGTAATCACATATCACTTTCACCGCATAATTGGGAGTTGGATTTATGTGGTGGTGTTCCTTGTGATTTACCTCAGGAAGTGGTTTGTGACGCAATTGCAATGCGTGTGAGCTCTCGTAATAATGTTCCTACTTCCAGGTTTCGGGACACAACTCAAGAGCTTGCTGGTAGGGCTGTCAAACGGGACAGGTCGGGTGGACCCATTTAATAAACAGGTCAATTTCGTGTCGGCCTTAAAAATAGCTTAGATTTGCTCAAAACTGAAAGTTTTCACACTAAATGGTCAAATCGTGTCGACTTCGAGTCGAAATCGGTTCGGTTCGGGTCGGGTTCATGTTTCTCTCAGTAAATTCGGGTTGGGTTCGGGTCGGGTTATCGTGTCGGGTCAGACTTTGACAGCCCTACTTGCTGGGCATGAGTGGCCGTTGGTGCCAATGGGTAGTTGCTCAGGAGTTGATGATTCGGTAGCACCGCTCGCCATTGATTACTCCTGTTTTCAGGGCCCTAGCAATTCCTATTCGGAGGAAGATGTTTGGGATGGCATGAATGTTAATTCTGATAAGGTTTCCAAGTGGGTGGCCTCCAAGCTTAAAACCATTGCCGCCTGTATTGGGGTGGCTTTCTTGGGTTATGAGCATGAGGTGATTCATCTTCTATCTAGAATCGAGAATAGCAATGTTACGCCCAAGCCAGCTGTGCAGAGAACACCACCATCTTCCAGGAGGCAGAGGGAACTCAGGAGACTTGAGTTTGGAGTTAACTATGATAGGCCGTCCACTTCTACTAGTGGGTTGATGGTGCCTTATGTTTGGGTTTATCTCTTGGAATGTAAGGGGTATTAATGATTGTGACAAGAGAGCTTTGCTTAAAATTTTTTTGAGGGATTGGAATTGTGATCTCATTTGTATCCAAGAGACAAAACTTGAGGAAGTTGAGGTTGCTGATATTCGTAGCATTGGGGAAACCAAGCTGCTGGTTTTGCGGCTCTCAAGGCAATAGGGGCAGGTGGAGGAATTTTAGTTTTGTGGAATAAAATTCTTTCCATTTGATTTCCTCATATTGTGGTGAATTTTCGATCACGTGCTTCTTGCAAATGGGGAATGGCAGCACCACTTGGGCCTTTATTGGTGTTTATGGTCCGCGCGTCAGAGTTGACAAACTGAGGATGTGGGACGAACTGCGTCGGATTCGGGATGGTTGGTCAGGCCCTTGATGTATAGGGGGCATTTTAATGAAATTTTGCATTCTCAAGAAAGGAGTACCGGTGTTTGTCCTTCTAATGCAATGGTGGAGTTTCAGGATTTCATCAATTACTCAGCCTTGTTGGACCTACCCTTGAAGGGGGGAGATTTTACTTGGTCCAGGAGTGGAGATGAATTGGTATGTTCAAGGTTAGACCGTTTTCTTGTGTCGGCAGATTGGGAGGAACTCTTTCCAGACATGTTTCAAAAGAGGCTGCCAAGGCCAATTTCGGATCACTTCCCTATTTATCTTGAGACGACAAGGCTAGAAAGGGGTAGGACCCCCTTTAAGTTTGAGAATATGTGGTTGGAATTTGAGGGATTCTCGGATCTTATCAAAGAGTGGTGGGGGGAGGCTCAAGTTGACGGGTTTGCTAGTTATATTGTTGCAACCAAGCTTAGGTTTGTCAAAAAGAAACTTAAGAAGTGGAACAGGGATGTGTTTGGAGACATCAAGACTCAAAAGTATAATCTTTTGGGAGCTATAAATTCCCTCGATGTAAAAGAAGAGACTTCTGGCCTTACTAGTGTTGAAATTCAGCAAAGAAGGGATGCAAAAGAGGATTGGGCTAAAATTATTTTGATGGAGGAAATCTCTTGGAGGCAAAAGTCGAGAGCTTTATGGCTTAAGGCCGGCGATCGTAACACCAAATTCTTCCATAGGGTAGCTAATATGCATAGGAAGTTCAACTCTATGTCATTTGTGGTGGTGGATGGGGTTCAATATGATGCTCTCCCAGATATGAAGTCTGCAATCTACAACTTCTACAATTCTCTTTTTTCCGAATAAGAACCGTGGAGATCTAAAGTTGATACTTTGCCTTTGCCCTTGTTACGAGACTTGGTAAAAGAGTTTATTGAGATGCTTTTCAGTGAAGAAGAAGTCACTAAAGCTCTTCTAGTTTGCTGTGGGGATAAGGCCCCGGACCTGACGGTATGACTATGGCATTGCTTCAAGGCAATTGGGACACTGGTAGTGGAGATGTGATGAGAATGTTTGTCGAGTTCTTCTCTTCAGGAAGATTCGTAGCCAGCCTTAATGCCACTTTTATTGGCCTTATTTCTAAGAAAGCAAATGTTGAAAATATTAGAGACTTTCGGCCAATCAGCCTGGTTGGGTGCATTTATAAATTGCTTTCAAAGGTTTTAGCCCGAAGGTTAAGAAGCATCATTGGGAATCTTATTTCAGAGAACCAAAATGCCTTTGTTGGAGGCCGTCAGATAATTGATGCGGTGCTTATAGCGAATGAGCTTATTGATTCTAGGGTTAAGTCAAGAAAGCCAGGTGTGGTCTGTAAGTTGGACATTGAGAAAGCATATGATCATGTGAATTGGGATTTTTTGTTGGATGTCATGAAGAGAATGGGCTTTGGGGATAAGTGGATTGGATAGATCCGACATTACATATCCTCTATATTCTTTGCAGTTCTTGTCAACGGTTCTCCTACGGAGTTCTTTTCGACTTCTAGAGGTCTTCGTTAGGGAGACCCTTTATCCCCCCTTTTGTTTCTGCTGGTCATGGAAGTATTTACAAGGATGATTGATGCGGCATCTAGTGCAGGGCTTATTTCTGGGTTTGAAGTGGGCTGCCCGAGTACGACAACTATGAGTGTCTCTCATCTTCTTTTTGCGGATGACACTATTGTTTTTTGTGAAAATGATTGTGAGCAGATGGTGAATCTTCGGTGTGTGCTCACTTGGTTTCAGGCGGTTTCGGGTCTTAGGGTAAACTTGGCAAAGAGCTCTATCCTGCCTATTGGGCACATGGACGATATTCAAATGCTTGCAGGTGTTTTAGGTTGCAAAGCTGATGCCTTTCTGACTACCTACCTTGGTCTCCCTCTCGGTCCTAAATTTAAAGAGAAAGCCATTTGGGACCCAATTATCGAGAAGTTTGAGAAAAAGCTTTCTGGATGAAAGTCTATGTACCTTTCAAAAGGGGGGAGATTAACTCTCATCAAGAGTGTTCTTTCAAGTATCCCCACTTACTTCCTCTCTCTATTTTCCTTACCTTCTTCAGTGGCCATTAAATTAGAAGCAATCCAGAGGAATTTCCTTTGGGGTTCTTTTTGGGAGTGACTTCAAGTTTCATCTTGTAAGATGGAACATTGTGAAGCAACCACTGCTTTTAGGAGGGTTAGGTATAAGGGACTTGCGTCTCTTTAACGAGGCCCTTCTGGGTAAGTGGCTGTGGAGATTTATGAATGAAAAGGGCAATCTGTGGAGGAAGGTAGTTACCATCAAATATGGAGACGATGGATTTGGTTGGTTTCCCTCTATCACGAGGGGCTCTGATGGGTATAGTCTTTGGAGATATATCTCCAAAGGTTGGGGGAGATTCTTTCCACACTTATCCTTTGAGGTAGGAGATGGCTCTTCAATCTTTTTTTGGCATGATCGCTGGTGCGGCGAGTTTCCTTTGAAAGATTTGTTCCCTAGGCTTTATGTTTTGGCAGTGGACAAAAATGCCTTTGTTGCTGAGTATCGGGAGCAGGTTCATGGCAACAGTGTTTGGGCTCTTGTTTTTGTTCGAGATGGATTCGTTGATGATGATTCTTTGGTCAGCTTTTTCAATAAGCTTAATGAGGCCAAAGTAGGAGAATCTTCAGTTGATAGGGTGCGGTGGGATCTAACCTGATCTAACCTGATGTATGTCTCAAGGGAAAGGAGCCCAAAGAATCACACACCAAAAAGAGAAGCAAGAAATCAAGTATATGTCACGGGTAGGGGAGGCACAGTCGTGCCTTGTAGCACGGTCTAACCGTGCCAAAGTTCGGTCCCACAACAATGAAAGCTGGAAAATGAAGAACTGAAGTGGCACGGTCGTGCCTTTCAGCACGGGGGGACCGTGCCAATATTCTGCCCGGCCGTGCTTAGGAATGCTCTTTTGCTCGGTTTGGGAAGGTTTTGTGTTTGCTTGTTTTGCAAGGCCTTTTGTGGGATTCCAATGCTTGGCTTTGGCTAACTGGGGAAGTGGGAAGGTAGTAGTATTAAGAATGAATGGTGAAGATTCAAGGCAAAGGATTATAAGCTCAAAAGATTAAGCTAATAACCAAACCTTAAACCCGGTTGTTATGAATGAGATTAGGATAGACTAAGCTTTGAATGGATACAGAAACACCACCACTCATAAGCTTAGAGCCCTTAATCTTGATTAAGATACAGAATACACCACTTAATCAAGGTTAAGACTTGACTTGAACACCACCTTAATTGGCTAGAGTAAGGATAAGCAAGTAAGGTTTAGCAAAGTAAGAAAGCAATGCTCTCAACTTCTTCTTAGATTTAATCTGAGTTGTGTCCTACAAAATGGAAAGTGAGGGCTTATATACTCAGCAGAGGAAGGCAAGCAAGCAAGCACACAACCAACTAAGCACACACCTAGCCTTTCCTTAGCAAGTAGGAAAGGTATTAGGACTAAGCTAATCCGGTTTAGCATAACCGGTACAATCAAGCTCTTCAAATTACATCCAAATCAAAAGGAAAACAATACTAATGACTTGGATTACATTATACAACTCTTTCTATGCCTGATTGAAGAAGATATCAGCAAACCAATCACAAAAGCAAAGCTGAAAAGGTGAAGTGCTTTACGGCTAGCCAATGGCATTCAAGAACACAATATCTTGTCTTTGCTTCCTCATTGGCTGTTCTTTTCAAGGTTGCAGCTCATCATGGACTCTTTGGAAGGTGTGCCCAGCCTTGTAGGACGTGCCATGTCAGTTGGAGAGGAGAAAACCCAATGGAGAAGGCAAAATAAAACCGGGTGTCAAACCGGGTCCTTGGAACAGTTTTAGCCGGTTTTTGGGACTGAATGTAATCTTAACAAAAGTGGTGATAATTGTGATTGTAAACATGGGGGAAAAGTTTAGGATGTCTATAAACCCCCCCATCCAAGAGATTAAGGTTAAACATGGTTTAGATGGCCTAACCGGCTTCAAACTTTAAGCCGCGCAGATTAGGAGTAAATCCGACCGGTTTTGGAAATGGCTTTGAATCTCCCCTTAAACGTGTGTGTGACCAAAATGTAATGCTTGGACATGTTAGGGGACTTCTTAAGGATCTCCAAAATGCAAAAATAAAGGACATAAGCTACCATCTGGCTTAGGAAATCAGATACACAAAACCGGGTAATTTCAGGATGTCCAACCCGTGTGTATCTCCTTGAATGTCTTGGACTTTCTGGACCATGGCTTGAACTTTGAAGCTAGTAATGGACCTTGGATGACTTGGGGGATCCCCCTCATTGTTACTGGTGGTGGGGACTGCATCATAACCACTCAGGGGTGCTTCACTGTTAGATCTTTTTATTTGAAGCTTCTTGATGGGAAGTTTCCACCACAGGAGATTCATTCTGAAAAAGGCTTCCCTTGCAATCTCATTTGGAAGTCCTTAGCCCCCTTGGAGGTTTCGTTCTTTGTATGGGAAGCTACACATGGCAACATATTAATGTGTGACAACTTAGAAAAAAGGGGGAAAGTTTTGGTGAATAGATGCTTCATGTGTAAAAGGGGCTGTGAATCTACGGATCATTTATTGCTCCATTGTCAGGTTGCAGGCATTCTTTGGGGTCTAGCTTTCAGTTGCTTAGGAATGTCCTGGGTTGCTCCTGATTCTATTAGGAATCATCTGTTGGCTTGGGAAGGTTCCTTTGGTAGGAAAGTTAAGAAGAAGAAGACAGAGGAAGTCATGGTCCTACCCCATGTCATGTTTTGGAGTATTTGGAGAGAGAGAAATAGAAGAGTTTTTGATAACGTAGAAACCCCTCTTAGCATTTGAAAGAGAATTTCATCAAAATTCTCTGCTTTTGGAAGAATGGGAAGTTTAGCTCTTCCTTTATTGATTTGGCAGATTGTGTGGATAGTTTATACTTAGGTTGTAAATAACCTTTTGTATAATGCTCACTGCGCAACTGAGCTTCTGATATTTCTATATAATATATTACCTTTTCCTTGTCAAAAAATATTAAATATACAAAATTCTGCAGTTGTGCGGGAGCTGCTGGGAGAAAGAGCGCGAGGCGGCATCCTCCGTTGCCGGCGATAGTAGGGTGTCTAGCACAATCATCATGGGTCCACCTGGGAGCTGGTGGGTCCCTCTGGGAGCCGTCGTCGCCCCTTTGCGGCGTTATCTTCTCTCTTCCCTGGGTGTTTTCAACGCGTGTGCTTGTTCTTGTGGTGTCCGGTGGAGTCCTAGCAGTGTGGGGGCCTTAGTTTAAAAAAGTTCGCCTGAGGCACGTATAGTCGCGCCTTGGCATGAGGCTACCAGGTCAGCGCTTCGAAGGGGATGAGGTGCGCCTCAAGGATGCAAGGCTATATTTGCCCCTCCTTTCTTCTTTTTCTTAGCCTTGCCTTTGGCTTTTTTCTTCTTTTCTTTCCTTGGGAGCTAAAGGGAGAGTTATTCTTGTAACAGGAGTGTATGCATTGGGGAATTATGACGATACGACAAGATGCTTGAAGGTTATTTGCGGTGTTAGTAGTTATATTGATGTATAGCCACCTTTTTAATGCATTTATCTAACTTGTTTCTGCAAAATTTACTTAGCGAAATATGGAGGATTTAAAATTTTTTTTTCCATAGAAGTGCGCCTCACATCCATGATGCATTTGCCTTCGCCTTTGGGACCCTATGCGCCTCAGTGCGGCTTGCGTGTTCTAAAACTAAGGTGGGGGTTGGAGGGTTGGTTGGCCGGCCTGTTCTGTAGCTGATGGTACCTTTCTCGCCGGTTGAAGTCCACCGGAGTCTGCTTGCCAATTTTTTCCTCTTTTTCCTTTGTTTCGCAGATCTCTTACTAGTGTGTGCTTCTCTTGGTGCATCTACCAGGTTGATCGACCTTTTCTGTTGCTGCCGGCACATTTCTTACTGAATTTCGGTCGCCGGCAACTTTCCCAATCACCAGACTCTCGCCGGAGAAATTTTTTTCTTACTTTTTTGCCAGGAAGTCTCTTTTCTTTCTCTGTGGTGTTCGTCTGAGGTTGCGGTAGTTTGTTCTCCTGGCCTCATGTTTTGCGCTTTCAGTACTGAAGATAAGACTTTTGATTTTTCTGGTTGTGAAGGAGTTTTTCCTTTCAGGGTTGTGGAGTTTAGTAGAAGCAAAAGATTCTTTGTTGGGTTAAGTTTGGAGTAATTTCATTGGTTGGCAGTTGAATGGGGTTGGTTTTGCTCTTCCAAAGGAGATCCTCTTTGTGTGAGAACCTTCAGATGGAACAACATGCTTCTCTAGCTGAGAAAGAATTTTAATAGGAGATTTACCATGCTGTCACATTATACTAGTTCTAGTCCATCAAGATCAATTTTCCCTGATGGTCCTAAGGCTCGTGGTTGGTTCCGGGTTGCTAAACTTCTCAAGAAAGTGCTGATTGAGAGCCATAAAACATTGTCAAGTAAGCAGCAAGTTACTCCTTGTATACTTTCAGCTCGAATGTGAGTAGACATCTTAGCTTTGCTGAAGCTGCGAGAGGTGAGGTAGGCAATTCCGATTTGAAGGGTTGGAGATGCCAGAATTGTGGTTCATGGGATGTTTTTACTGCTGTTATTGGGTAGATAATGCAGGCATTCGGGTAGCGCCCCAACAAAAGGTGTAGGAAAGCCCTGTAATGGGAGTTAAGGAGTTGGATAGATTTACTCCGGTGCACACTACTGCGGATGGCATAGGTGACAATGGGGATAAGCAGTTTGCGTCAAATGGTGTTGTCAAAGGAGTTGATTTTGGGACAGCATTCTCTTCTCCTATTTAACAGGTGTGAACAAGTTTCAAGTTTTGAGGCATCTGATAGAGAACTATCCTTGTTCATATTGTGATTTGTCGTTTTGTGACTAGGCAGTTTCTCCTTTAGTGGTGCCAGAGTCTTAGTGACATCATTCCATTATTCCCCTCAAAAGAGTCCCAAAGGAGTTGGCTGTTTACACTCGGAGGAAAAAGCACGGGAAGGAAATTGGGGTGGCTGAAATTGGGTTAGATTCTCCATTATCAGAGGTTTGTAGGGGGACTATCTCTTTAGCTAAGGACTCAATGCTTCAAGAACATTTTAGTGGCCGGGCTGGTCCTTTTCCCCGCATTGGTCATTATGAAAATATGGAAGAAGGGTCTATCTGGGTGGTGGATTATCTTCTGGAGTTTTATGAGAAGGTGGGTCTTGCTATAGGCTACAGAAGTAATGAAACTAAGCTGTTTGATTTTCTGGCTGCTTTAGAGGCAACCAGGTAGAAAGCGGCAATGAGGGTCGACGAGGAGGTGGAATTTGGAGAAGTTTGGGAGAGGACAGTGCGTCATCGGGGAGAACAGTAAGATTTTATCCTGGAACGTGAGGGGGCTAAATTGTCCTAATAAGAGGGGAGATGTCAGATAGGTGCTCCGCAATTATTTTTGTGATATTGCTATTCTTCAGGAAACCACGATGGAAGATGTTAATCATCCTAGAAACTAAGATGTAAGATGTTAATCATCCTATTGCTATTAGCCTTTGGGGCCGTTGTCCTGTAGATTGGATTTTCTCATCATCTATAGGACGATCTGGGAGTATTATTATCATTTGGGATATTCAGGTCTCAGTGGGATTCCGTGGTCTTTAGAAGGGGGTTTCAATGTTGTAAAATCTCATCCGAAAGGTCTACAAGAGGTAGATTGTCTTCTGTAATGATGGAGTTTTCCGACTTCATCAATTCTTGTGACCTCATCCTCCCTTGAGGATGTTCCAGTGTTATCTCGCATTGATCTCTCCTCTGTTGAGTGGGAAGGCCATTTTCAGTAAGTGTATCAAGAAGTTCTTCCTAAGATAACGTCTGATCATTTTCCAATTCTTCTTCGGATGGGGACAAAACATGCTGCCAAAAGGCCATTCAAATTTGAGAACGTATGGCTTGAGGTGGGTGGTTTTTGTGACCTTGTTAAAGTTGTCTGGAATGATTTCAATGTTTCTGGTTCTTCTAGTTTTATCTTGGTTAAAAAGTCTATGCTTAAGGAATGGAATAGAGAGGTTTTTGGTCACTTGGACACTAAGTTGGGTGGCCTTGTTGATAAGGTCAAGGTATTGGATGCTAAGGAGCAACTTCGGTCCCTTTCTCGTGCTGAGAGAATTGAGAGAAGCTAAGCTGGAGGTTAAGAAAGAGCTTTCTGTAGTGCGTAATTCGATTGACATCTTTTGGAGGCAAAGAGCCAAACAACATTGGATTCATAAGGGTGATCGCAATACTAAATTTTCCACATAGTGGCCAATAACAGAAGAGAATTCTAACGTCATTCATAGCATTTATGTGGAAGGTGCATTTTTCAGTGATAGTTCTTCCGTGAAAGGGGCTCGTCAATTTCTATGATAAGCTTTACTGCGAAGATCACCGAGGGAGGCCGCTCCTGGAAGGGATTTCCTATGAGTCTATCTCGCTGCTGATGCATGTGATCTGGTGAAGGAGTTTTCAGAGGAAGAAGTTTGGAATGCCATTAATGACCTTGGTAGGGAGAAAGCCCAGGGCCTAATGACTTCAATATTGCTTTCTTCCAACATTGTTGGAGTATTATCAAGCGGGAGATGATGAATTTCCAGTCAAGAACTCAAAGAGATAAAGACCCACCAGATTACTCAAGCACACACTCTCAAACTGGTTTGGTGCCGGAGTGTTTGAAATAAACCGAAACAACTTAAACTGAACCAAGTTTGGATAAGACTCAACTCCAAACTGGAGTCAGGGCCCTTAGCAGCTAGAATGGATAAGGCACGCCACCATTCGACCACGAAGACTCACTAGATCACCACCTACAATGGCCAGAATGTAGGATAAGCTAGAGAGAATTTTGAGTGAAGGAGCAGTGCGTCTACTTTCATCAAACATCAACTGAGGTTTTACAAACAGAAAATTAGGCTTAAAAACCAAGCCTTAACACCTCACTCACACCGGCTAGTTGAAGTACAAAAGAGCTAAAAACAACAAGACGTAAATCTGTTCAAACGTACTTAAAAAAAGGCTGTTAAGTACTAAGAACCTTGACACCTATTTAGCTCATCTAACAAGGTTAATGAGGTGTGGAGCTTAAACAGCTTCACTATTAATAATGACTAAACCAAGCAAGTTGCAGCTTCAATCTTGAGGACTCGCCAGGCAGAAAACAAGTGGGCAGCAGCCTGAAATCCAACGGATCAAAGGGATTTTCAGTAATCTTGAGCTGGATAAAGGCTGGTGCAAACTGATGTAATTCTGCAACTTTAGGGTCATTTTGAGATAATATTTTTGATGCCCTTTCTAGTCCTTAAACTAGCCAAAAGGTTGCTGCATTGTGGGGTGTCAAGTTGACTCCCACGACTGGACCTGCTGGACTGGAAACTGGGCTGCTGCTCAGCTGATTCTGCTTCCTTGGACTTGCCAAAACGTTTAGGGTAACTTACATCATCTAATAGCAATGTTGTGAGCTGGAAAATGAGTTAAGTTACTCCCAAATAAGACTTGATCCTCAGTTGATCAAGTGACAGAATGTAGGCTTGTAAAACGAACCTATGCATTCAGTTGAGCTAGCACCTGGATTCAAAGTATCTTGGACCATGGATTGGATTACTTGAGCTGGAGTGACTGAGGTTGAGTTATCCATGGAGTGATGTTCATTCGGAGATTATGGGTTTATTTTCTAATTTCCACTCGAATAGAGTTTTTGAGAAAAGCCTAAATGCCACCTTCATTAGTCTGCTCCCTAAAGTGGCTAGGGCGAATGATATTAATAAGTTCATACCCATCGGCTTAGTGGGAAGTGCATATAACATTCTTGCGAAAGTTTTGGCATCTAGATTGAGATTTGTTGTGGATAAAGTGGTTGGCCCAATTCGGCATGCTTCCATTCATGGTAGTCAAATCATGGATGCTTCCTTGATTGCTAACGAGTGCATTGATTACTATCTCAGAACTAACCAATCGGGAGTTCTTTGCAAGCTTGATATTGAGAAAGTTTATGACCATGTTTCTTGGGATTTCCTTTTGGCAAATCTTGAGAAAATGGGTTTTCCTAGCAAGTGGAGGAGTTGGATTTTCTTTTGTATCACTACCGTTCACTTCTCGATTTTGATTATGGGTGAAGTGTAAGGCTTCTTCTCAAGTTCAAGAGGGTTGCGTCAAGGTGACCCGTTATCCTCCCAGGTACTCATTCTGGTCATGGTATCCTTACTAGGTTAGTGAACAAAACTTGTGAGGTGGGTTTGTTAGAAGGATTTCATGTTGGTAATTCTCGGTCTGATGGCTTGCTAGTTTCCCATTTTCTTTTTGTTGACGACACCTTAATGTTTTGCAGACCTTATGAGAGTGACATGGTGTACTTGAGATGTATTCTAATGCTATTTATAGCCATGTCTGGGCTTAGAGTTAACTAGTCAAAAAGTTCGCTTATCCCGATTGGTGGGTTTCCTAATATTCATTATTTGGTACATAGAACACTTCTTTGGTTGTGGGGTAGTGCTCTTCCTTCTACTTATTTGGGTATTCCTTTAGGTGCTTCTTTTAAGTGCAAAGCAGTTGGGACCTTGTTGTGAAAAGGTTTCAAAAGAGACTTGCAGGGTGGAAGCCTAAGATGTTATCCAAAGGAGGAAGGCTTACTCTCTTGCAGAGCACCCTTTGGAGTCTTCCGATTTATTACATGTCCTTATTTACAATTTCGGCTAGCGTTGCTATTCAATTGGAAAAAATCATGAGAGACTTCTTTTGGTCTAAGCATCCTAGAGTTAACGATTTCCATTGGATTAGTTGGGATGAGATTTGTCGTCCCAAAGGAGGATGGTGGGCTAGGGATTAGGCCACTTCAAGCGATGAATGAAGCGCTTAAGGCCAAGTGGCTTTGGAGGTATGCTAAAGAGGAGGGCGCTTTGTGGAAAAAAGTGATTGTATCCAAATATGGAACAAGTACTTTCTGTTGGTGGAGCAAGAGGAGCCCTTATGTACATGGGGTTAGTTATTGGAATTCCTATCCATGCAGGTTCAGACTTTTTCTCTGGTTTATTTTGAAGTTAGAAGTGGGTCTAGGGTGTTGTTTTGGCATGATAAGTGGGGCGGGGAACAATTTCTTAAAGTTCAATTTCCAAATCTTTTCAAGATGGCTACTTTGAGAAATGCTACGTTGCAAGGGGTTTTATCTTGGGATGGGGGTACATTACCTTCACAAGAAGCCCGAATGATTGGGAAGGGGGAAGCATTCTCTGCTTGTTAACTTTTCTTGTTGTTTCGGATGTGGATGTTCAATCTAAGGGTAATGATAAGAATTTGCGGTCTCTTGATCCTAATGGGATCTTCTCTGTTAAGCGTCTTTGTAATAGGCTGCATGGGTCTAGTTGTTCTAATTTGCTGGCGAAGGCAATTTGGAAGTCTAAAGCTCCTATGAAAGCTTGTTTCCTTGCTTGGGCGTCTTCTAAGGGCAAGGTTCCCACGGAGGAATGCTCAAAAGATGAAATTTCAATTTAGCTAGTAGGTGCGTGTTCGGGATAAATCTAGGCGATAAACAAAAGTCGCAAGCGTACAGCTTTCGCTGTAGTACTTGAGGGTCGTGTCCTCGGGGATAAGGATGAGATTAAGGTTACTAGTACGAAGTTAGCATCATTCTAAACTAATTAAAACAGTGAACAACTGAAATTGTAAATTATGAATGGGTCGAATTCTAAATAATCCTAATTATTCACAAACTCTCAAATCCTTTAAACTAGATAAAATAGCAAAATCAAGCTCAACCACATTGAAATAAGAAATCTAATACTAAATCTAATTAAGACCAACATATTTGAGTTCAAATATAATCCATAGTCCAACTGAATGAATTTTTTTTTTTTTTGGGGGTAAGTAATCAAGAGGTATATTGAAAGGACACCAAGGGGATGTCACCCATTTACAAAAGGGGCAAATACAAAAACATTATGCCCTTAAGCTCTCATCCATAATGTAATCGAGAAAAGCCAAAAAATTTAAAATTTTGTTACCACATAGCCCGACACTCCAACTATACAACAACCTCAAAAAACAAAGCTTAAAATCTTGAAACGACAGGGCTTTTTCATCAAAGATACGACGATTTCTCTCCTTCCACGTAGTCCACCAAATAGCCAAAGGCACCATGTTCCAAAATCCAAGGACCTAACTCTTCTTCATCCTTCTCCTCCAAGCTACTACCACATCTCTAACATTAGAAGGTTGAACCCAACTAATCCCCATGAGAGAGAGAGCTAAATCCCAAAGTGCGGAAACCCATCGACAATGTACAAGAAGATGATCCGCGGTTTCTTCCTCCTCCAAGCACAAAGAGCATCTGCTTGGACCTCTAAAATTTCTTCTTTAAAGCATGTCATTAGTAGGGATCTTTCCTATGGTGGCTGCCCACGCAAAGAAAGACACTTTTGTAGGAGCTTCAGACTTCAAAATGGACTTAGTCGCAAAATCATAGCCATCCAAGGCATCAGAATGTGTGGAACAAAAACTCTTGATGCTAAAGGATCCCTTAGAGTTAAGTGGCCACACAATCTCATCCTTTCCTTGCGACAGAAGCTCTTTGCCAGCAAGTACGGCTAACAAATCACAAAAACTGTCCTCTTTCCAATCATTGAGATTCCTCACAAAAGTCAAGTTCCAATGGCTAATATCCCCATTCCAAGAAACAACTTCTTAGACCGTGGCATACTTCAGACGAGCCATCTTAAAAAGATCTGGAAAAAGAGTTTTTAAAGGCCGCTCCCCACACCACACATCATGCCAAAATAACACCCTTGAGCCATCCTTCACCTCAAAATGCACTAAAGATTTGAACCGCCTAAGACTTGATAAGATAGATTTCCAATAACCAACACCGTGGGCGTAAGAACTCTTCTTACTCCACCCACTCATCTCTTCCACCCCATATTTTGCCTTGATCACGTTTCTCCACATAGCATCATCCTCCTTTGCAAACCTCAACAACCATTTGGTCTTTAAAGCGTCGTTCATAACACGGAGAGGTCTTATACCAAGTCCTCCCTCTTGCTTGGGACGACACACATCGTTCCAATTAACCCAATGGAGGCCATTACCATTATCAATAGAATTTCAAAGAAAATCTCTCATGATTTTCTCTAACCGATTAGCAATGCTAGCTGGGATGGTGAATAAAGACATGAAGTAGATAGGTAAACTACTCAAAGTGCTCTTCAAAAGAGTCAGTCTGCCCCATCTGGACAAAAACTTAGACTTTCAGCCTGCCAATTTTTTATGGAACCTCTCAATCACTGGGTCCCAGACAGTTATGCTCTTATAAAAAGCACCAAGAGGAAGACCAAGATAAGAAGAAGGCAAATGCTCAACTCCACACCCAAAGAACTGGGCCAAATCATGAACATTAGGCACCTTACCAACAGGGATGAGTGCGCTTTTGGAAAGGTTAACCCTTAGCCGAGACATAGCTTCAAACAGCAGAAGGATGCACCTTAAGTAACCCAAATTACTTTCATCCGGCTTGCAAAAAACAAGGGTATCATCGGCAAAGAGCAAATGAGAAATCAACAAACCCTCGGAATGAGGGTTGCTAATCCGAAAGTCATTCAAGAAACCCTCCTCACCTGCTTTGATCACCAACTTACTAAGCATCTCCATAACCAAAATGAGCAATAAAGGTGACAAAGGGTCCCCTTACCTTAGACCTATTGAACTAGAGAAAAAGCCAGATGCTTCACCATTAATCAAGATAGAGAAGCGCACAGTTGAAATACAAAAAGAGATCCATTTCCTCCACTTGTTAGGGAAACCCATTTTCTCAAGGATAGCCAAAAGAAAACTCCAAGAGACATGATCATAAGCCTTCTCAATGTCAAGCTTACACAGGATACCCGAAATCCCAGATCTTAAATAAGAATCGATGCACTCATTGGCAATCAAGGCAGCATCCAAGATTTGACGGCCAGGAACAAAAGCATGCTGCGAGGGACCCACAATTTTTCCATTATCTTTTCTCAATCTTGAAGCGAGGACTTTGGCAAGGATATTATAAACACTCCCTGCCAAACTGATGGGCCTAAAAAGCTTAATATCATCTGTGCCAACCACTTTGGGAATCAAACTAATAAAAGTGGCATTTAAACTTTTCTCAAAGACACCTTTAATAAGGAAATCAGCAAAAAAACCCATAACTTCCTCCTTGACAATAGACCAACAGTGCTGGAAAAAGGCTAAATTGAAACCGTCTGGCCTGGCGCTTTCTCATTTCCTAACTCAGTGATGGCATTCCAAACTTCAGCTTCAGTAAACTCATTTTCAAGATCCCTAGCATCATCAAGACTAATAGAGGCAAAAGCAATACCATCAAGAAAGATCCTTGATGGATGATCTTCATGATACAGATTTTCATAGAAGTGGATAATTGCATCTTTGGCCAAGGCAACATCCTCAAAGAGCTCGCCATCCACTTTAATTTTGTGAATGGCATTAAACAATCTTCTCCTATTTGCCACCTGATGGAAAAATTTGGTGTTGCGATCACCATCCACCATCCATTGCTGCTTTGCTCTTTGGCGCCAGAAAATATCAATGGACCTTCGCACTGGAGAGAGCTCTTTTTTAACTTCCAGTCTTTCAATTCTATCTACCCATGAGAGAGACTGTTGTTGCTCCTTCTCATCTAAGAGCTTCACTTTCTTCACCAAACTAGCTATCTTTAACTCTAAATGGCCAAACACATCCCTGTTCCACTGTTTGAGTTTGGACTTCAAAAAGTTCAGTTTCTTTGCCAAAACAAAGCTGGAGGGGTCATTGACAGCCAGCTCATCCCAAAAAGATTTGACAAGGTCACTAAAGCCATCCACTTCAAGTCCAACTAAATGAAAATCAAAACTCACACAACCAACATGACCCAAGAACTTCTAACTAGAAACTGACTCAGTATAAATTCCAACTAACCCGCATAAGACTCATAATCTGGCACTAGGAATGAGCAAAATCTCAATCAAACGTATAAAATAAAATTCAGGACAGGTAGGACGTGAAGCAGAGAGCGCAGCAGGGGAGGGGAATACCATTAACAAGCTTCCATTACCATCAACAATCAAATTCCTAAAATCTGAAATAACCAAATACCTACTAATCCAGGCATACAATCAAAAGCAGCCAAGCAACAGAACCAATTGACATGCCTCGAACTCAGGGGCAGGGGAGGAGGACACAGAACCATTCAACCACCATATTCGAATTGAGCTTGTGAACAGGGGAGCGGGAGCAACAGAATCGAAACAGAGCTACACGAAGAACAGAAAAACAGGACACAAACAATAAAGAACAAAAGAGGGGAGAGGATTTGAATTTACCATGGGACAACCAAAACATAGCTCCAAAACTCATTAACCATGGCGGACTTGCCACTACTGATGCTTTAACAGATCGAAACAAGGGAGGAAGAGGGTCAAAACTCATCAAACTTGTGCCCAAAATATTGCAATTACAAGCTGAAAATCTTAAATGTCGACTCCAAATTAACCAACCTAAGCCTCATTACATGAAATTGGAGGCCGAAACAGATTGAAACATCGAAGCCCTAACCGGTAACAAACCTTAAATTCTGAAAATTGAAAACGAAATTAAAACTAAATCTAAAACTTAAACTAAACCTAACCTAAAACCCTAGATTGTTACCTCCATCCCCTTCCAAAAACGCCGCTGGCTTCTTTTATGCCTGGCCCTCTTCAATCTCGATCGTTGATCTGGCAAGCGTGGATGGTGAGGATGATGCAAGTTGGCGCAGCTTGGGTCGCTGAATGAAGGTGAAGGTGGATGGATGTGTCGTGGTTGCTGCGTTGTCGAAGAAAGAGAGAGATGAGGTTGAGATGATGATGATGATGATGATGATGGAGCAGGGGAGGGGATGAAGATGGATTGTGGAGAAGGGGTTTCGGGTTCTCTAGGTAATCTAGGAACTGAAAGGGAAGAGAGAGAAAATGAGAGAGAGTGAATTAAGGGGGGGTTGTTTAGGTGGCACGTGCCTAGCACGTGGGGGGGGCTGGGTAGAGTTAGGTTTTCCTCTTATTTTATTTTTTCTTTTTTCTTTGGGCTGAATAAGAAACAGGCCTAGCAATTCGGGTCGGGTTTGAGTCAAGTCGGCCCAAGTCTTCATCTTCGGCATTTTCAGCATTTTTCTTACATTTTTTCATAATTATCCTTATTTTGTTCAAAACCTATAAAACAAAATAAAATCAAATAAAAACCTAAAAATAATAATTATAACGAGCATAAAACAGGTATAAAAGTACCGTAAAAATAACACATTTTTGGCACGAACAAATACCCCCACATCAAGATTTTGCTCGTCCTCGAGTAAAACAAACTAAACTAAAAGGAAATGAAAAATAAGAAAAAAACTCACTGTCATAGGAATCACAGTTGCATTTAGCGTATACAACAAGCCCTTTAAACCCCTCGGTCTTCCAAGTGGACGAGTGAGATCTCGTGAGGTTTTCAGGTGAAATTCCCACAAAAATTATTTCAAAAAGAAAAGAAAATCTTTTTGTTTTTTTCTCAAATCTAATATGTACAGAATTTGGGAAAGATATGCACACGTTCGAATCAGCTAAATCGGCCATGGAACCAAGTTATTGACCTGTATATATGCAGAATGTACTTCAAAGCCCTCTACCTTATAGATGATATCAGAGCACTAATTTTTCACCCCATTGTACATAGAGATTCAGAATCCATCCCAGTGCTTGTGTGCAAGTGTATCTTCATCCTAAGGCTTAGATTTATCAAAATTAGACTCAATTCCACTTGACTGACACAACTACATTATATGAACTTTGGAAGCAAGCTTTCCCAGTAGCAATATTGACTCAAACGGTAACGCCCAGTAGCACGTACCTCGAAGGGTAACGCCCAGTAGCATGTGCCTCGAAGGGATACTTGTCATTCCAAATTTTATTCCATCTCTTTTTCTTTTTCTCTTCTTTGTTCATAATATTCATTCATTATTTTTCTCGAGTAATCGTGTCACAAGCAAGTGGGAGAATCATTTATGGAAGCTTAAGACCTAAAGATAATGATGAAAGGATAAACAAGGATTGGATTATACATCTATAATGAACAACTGGAGTTAGAATTAGGGCTTAGAATGACACACTGAGGTTGGAGACCTATCATGCACATCCTACTTATATACAAGTTAATAACCAAAGTACAGGGGATTCAAGCTAATCAGACATAATACAAACGTTCCCCAAAACAAAATCAAAGTTTTTTTGGATTTTTCAAAAATTTTCAAAGAAAAATATGTAGACATGGGTACCCCACCCCCACAACAAAACTTCACAATGTCTTCATTGTGGGAACTAAGGCGCTAAAAAGTAAGCACATATAACCATAAAACCACATTAAACTATAAATATATACAAACTAGGACACCAATAAAAAACAAAACTAAAAACAAACATAAAATCATTCCGAAACCTTCTCTCAATCACCCTCTCCAATAACTTCATAGTATGACTGAGTAGCTTTATATCCCTATAATTATTACAATCCTGAATATCCTCTTTGTGGGATGACTAAACCTCCATTCTCTGGGCATCTTAGCAGACCTAAAAATAACATTGAAAAGCTTTACTAACCACTTCAATCCCTCTTCGCCCATACACTTCCACCGCTATCTGATCTGGACCCTCTACCTTCGCATTGGTCATCTTCTTTAGAATCTCTTTAATCTCGTCCTTGCTAATGAGTACACACAATCGAGGATCAAGATGACTCTCACTACTTTCTCGTTCCGTACTTTGAAAATCTTGCATCACTTCACCATTGAGGAGTTCGGAAAAGTATCTTTGTCATCTCTCCTTGATTGCTGCATCCTCAGACAACACCTTACCATTTTCATCTTTGATGCACCTCATGACACTGAAATTCCTTATTTTTCTTTCTTAGCTCTCGCAAGTTTAAAGACTTCCTTCTTACCTTCCTTGTTATCCAGTTTTTGATATAACCTATTATAAGCCATGCGCTTAGCTATGGCAACAGCTTTCTTGGCTACTTTTTTTGCTGCCTGCCTTATAACTAACTCTGCTCATCTCCTTTTCTTCATCCGTTCCACTGTTCACAAAAGCCGCGTATGCCTTTTTTTTCTCCTTGACTTTCTCCTTTACCTCCTTATTCCACCATCAGGCTCCCTTCATTTTCCTGCCACCTCTCCCAGATGTACATAGGATTTCCTTAGCTGGCCGTCGAATACGTACTGCCATTGCCTCCCAAATTGTATCTGCATCCTCTACCTGCCTCCAAACTCCTTTTTCAGTAATCCTCTGTGCTAACTCATAGCGTTCTCCTTAGTAAAATTCCACCACTTAACTCTAGGTTCCCCAACACTCCTTTTCTTCCACTTTGAACATTTGAGCTCCACATCCAACAGTAACAACCTATGCTGAGTTCCTAAATACTCAGTTGGTATCACCTTACAATCCTTACAGAACCTCCTATTATCCACTGTAATCAGGAAGTAATCAATTTGAGTCCTTATGGAACCACTCTTAAAGGTCACTAAGTGGTTCTCCTTCTTAAATAAAGGAGTTTACCACCAACTTTTAAAGCAAATTTTAAAAAAATAATTAAAAAAAATTAGAAAAACATCTAAAGTATTTAAAGTTGCTTCATTATCAAAAGATCGCATAAATGGTTTTTTCGTAATGTCATGTAGACATATTTTAATTCAGGAAATTAAAAATATTAAGGTAGGATGTGAAAATATGGGATGATAATATTTTCCTTTTTAAATGTTCACATATATTATGGGATAAAAGTGTGAAGTGGGAACACGTTCCATTGGAAGACGGTAAGTTAAATA
The DNA here is from genome assembly GCA_029747015.1 of Carnegiea gigantea. Classification (NCBI taxonomy): domain Eukaryota; kingdom Viridiplantae; phylum Streptophyta; class Magnoliopsida; order Caryophyllales; family Cactaceae; genus Carnegiea; species Carnegiea gigantea. The sequence continues at coordinate 509,079 of JAKOGI010000462.1, forward strand.
AGTAATATTAAAAAAATATGTTTGTGGGACAAAACGATTAATGAAAAAATATTTGGAAAGATAGCATGCCATATAATCTAAACGAAAAGGCGCAATTCTACTTTGTTATGATGGTTGCCTGCCTTGGTTTTGTTTTGAGGCTTGTGCTTGCTTGGATAATTGGGCTTCTTATGTGTTGACCCAATTTTTTAGGACCTATGATGTTGTTCATAGTGCACGTGTCTCCGTCTTAGGGGTATATAGGTGTCATCGTCTACTGTATTGTTGTATTTCTTTTGATTTTGGTGTCATGAACCGCCAAACAATGAAGTGTTGTCTGTGACAAAATATTACTATCAGCCATCGGGACAAGACAAAACATTACTTTCATATGTTTGGTTACTTTACATGATATGCACTTGCATGTTTTATGGTAAATCGGATTATTGATTTTATATATTGTTTATTTGTTTATTTATTTTGGTGGACCATTAGACGATAATAATCTGTACCTTTGGGGTATTGGATGATAATAATTCAAACTTTAATGTTGGATATAACTAGTCTGTACTTTGAGCATACTTAACGTTTTTATACCAACATTGAGTTTGAAGGTACTTCTAAACATATGCAATTCCATACTCTTAAAAATTTGTACATTTTAAACATATTCATTTGTATACCATTGTGAAATTATTGTATTAAACGGCTAAAAACCTTCCACTTTAGGGTGGGTATAAATAAAAACATTAAGGGTGTTTGGAATCTAATAAACTGAACTTAGGGGGTGGTGGAAGATAATAACCTAAACTTAAGAAATCCTTACCAGTGAGTTAAACTTTGAAGGGAATTATTTTGAGTATACCGCGTCCGATTTGGACTCGGCGGAGAAGTGATGTGGTGGCATTCATCGTGTATTAGTGGAGCAATTTTTTTTAAAAAAAAAGCTATTCTTGACTTTTAATTTTACAAATCAGCTTTTTAACCCATGCACATCAATTATTTCCTTCACTCCTATTTCTCTCTCCTCTGCTAAAGCACACAGCATCCCCCGCCCAGCTTGACCACTTCCTAAGAGAAAAGGACAGATCCCATAGTAATAATAATAGTAATAGTAGTAGTAGTAGTAGTAGTAGTAGTAGTAGTAAGTAAGTAATGAAAAAACCCTCCTTCTTTCCCTTTCCCAGCCCCAATCTCAAGCCATTACGGCCACCAACCAACACCCACCATTTCCAGCCCCCTTGATCTTGCTTGTCCATCTTTCCATACTAATTTGTGCTCTTCCTTTAACTCCATGTCATCACCCTTCCACTTATCCCACTTTTTGAACTAATTCGTACTCACCCTCTCCTTTATACTCTTCCTCGACCATCTCTTTTCCGGTTCCAATCGAGCAAGATGGATTCCCTCCTCCAACACTTCTCTCTGGCAGCTTAACTTTTCCGAGTGGATTTATGAGTGCCTGTTCATTAGTCGCCATCATTCCAAGGTCATAAGTGGTTCACACTTTGTGGGTTTATGCAATTTTCACTCTTTTAGAGGTACCCAGTTGGGTACCTTTAACCCTATTAAGCAGAAATGCAAAATAGGTTGTTCTAGTTCATTGAGGCATCAAAATTCGCTTGAATTTTGTGCTTGTTTCTATATTGGATCGAAATTAGGGCTCTGTGATTCACAATTTTTAGTGACAAATGGGAGAACGGGCTTTCTTGTGTGAATTCTGTGAAACTGAAATCTGGTTATCATGGAGTACATAGGAGAAAGGTGTGGAGAATAGGAGCTGTGATGAATGGGTCTATTTCAGAAGAATTTCCAGTGATTACAAAGCAATTTCTTGATGGATCGGCTACCAATTTACTTGCTAGAATTTGCTCCTCCAATTTCACAGAGCTTAAGACTTCAAGGAAAACCCATGGGGTGCCAAGATCCTGTTTCTTTTTCAAATTGAATTGTGAAGCCTATGAACTTCATAGATATTCAATATAAATTGCACTCCCTATTGCATTTGTAGGTTTGATGAGTTCCAACTGGGAAAGGGAAAGAGGGAGACATTTTTTTTAATTAGATTATTATCCTTATTATTATTATTGTTATTATTATTATTATTTTGGTTGATAAATATGGAGTTTTGTTTTGTTCTTTCTCTAAGAAGTGGAGGGATTGTTTAGAGGAGAGAGAAATGGATAGAAGGAAACGAAGCTGATTTGTAAAATTAAAAGTCAAGAATAGTTTTTTTTTTTTTTTTAAATTGCTCCATCAATACACGTTGGACTCCACCTCCGCCACATCACTTCTCTGCCGAGTCCAACTCGGTGTCGGTATACTCAAAATAATTCCCTTCAAAGTTCAGCTCACTGATAAGGATTTCTTAAGTTTAGATTATTATCTTCCACCACCCCCCAAGTTCGGATTATTAGATTCCAAAAACCCAAACATTAAATATGCTTAAAGCATGGGCTGGTGGTATCCATCGTTAAAGTTGGAATTATCGTTGTCCACAACCCAAATGTACGAATTAAACATTGTTCAATCTCCCTTTTTTTTTTGTTGAGAAATTTAGATTGAATGTCTTTTTAGACCTTATAAATTAAGATTATTGGGTGGGTAAATATATTATGATTGAAGGTTGTGTTTATTTGAGTCGAATGATCCTTTTAGATGTGGTTAGAAAATTGTTAATACCTAAAAAGAATTTTATTTGTGTTTATTTGAGTTGAATGACCCATATAGATGTGGTGTAGAAAATTGTTAATACCTAAGTAGGCTTTCATGATTGAAAATACTGCGATAAATAGTGGAAGGATGTTAGCACTTATAAAGCATACAAAATCACCTTATTGCAAACAACTTTCTATAATTATATGATTAAATATATAATTATATTGTTTCATTGATAGGGTTGATCTAATAGGGTATCATCTGTATCAGTGTGAATAGTTGACTAATTTTTAAGCTTGACAATTAATAATTAATTATAAATATTAAGTAATTTATATGATATATTAATTACATAAATTAAGTATGCGTTACTTATGTCCTATGTCAAAATCTTTGTTTTAAACATTAATTATGGGAAAGGCTTCCGTAATAGTTTTTCATTCGTATGGTATGTTTTTTTGATAGAATTGATATAGAGTCTTGATAGCTAGTATCGAGAATTACATGATGTATGATATGAATATGAATTTATATGATAAATGCTTAAATAATATAAATAAATTAGACAATGATGCTCCAGATAAATATAGAAATTATATATAATTGTCTTGGAATTAATGCATTAAAATTAAATTTAGCATTTTCTTAAGTTGGCATAAAATTTACTTAATTTCTAGTTTTTAATTAAAATATTCTTTTAAGTTTTAACTTATATGGAATTAGTCTAAATATTTTATAAGCAATCAATTTCATTTCAGTATATTCACATAAAACACTCAATTTCTTAAATTATTTAGTAAATAAATAAACAAATGATTGGAAAAAGATAAGAAACAATATAATTCTTTCAGTATTGACAATATTAGACATATCTCCGAACGTTAAATTTAGGATTTAGCTAATAAATAAGCACTAGATACCATGGGAATTGAATTAATTTGACTATATTAAAATGGCAAGTAAAGATTTCAGTTTCCAAAGCCAACCGATAATATGCTCAACACTGTGTTTCAAGGCAAAAAATAAGAGTGAAAAAGAAAAAAAGAGGTTAGCATTTGTAGGCAAGACCCCCTGAAGACCAAGAATTGTGTCCTTTATCTTTCTGGCTTCTTCGTTCTTTGTTTGTATCTTCTTTGTTCTTTCATCTTGCTTCTTTTTCTGCAACTTTTCTTCTTTTCCATTATATATTCTAGAAAAACATTACCCAAATACAAGTTATCCCTCGAGCTCCACTTAACCTTGCTTCTCATATATAAAATTCAAACGTGTATACCTTTTCTTTCTCAAATTGAATACAAACCAAAGCAGTACAAGTTACTAGATTTGTATATATATTTTGATTGCAAACCCCTTAATTGTCACTCATAATTGAATCATTTTATGAGTGTCTACAATATGTGAAGTTTTGAATTGGCGAACTGATGTACAGTAATGATACTCGCGTATTAGATTCTCCACTAGGCGGCGAATCACGTATCCGAATCCTTCCCTTGTCCTCGAGCGTACTTTGTTCCATCGATCTGTATTTCGCGTCCGTACCCATGGCGTGTCATATTGTGTTGTGTGGAAACGGCTACGTAGGGGCAAATAGGCAAGTCTGAGCATCATTGTTTTGACAAATGGATTAAAGCGCAACTAAATCGGACCAAATTGTGGAAATATGGTTTGATTTTTGGGTTAAATGATCTGGTTTGGTCCAAAAGTTTTTCAGACCTTACTTTTATGGTTAGCTTTGGTCTCTTTGAGAAACCGACCCAAACCACACTCTACAAATTCCTTAATCTTATGGTAAATTGATGGAGGTCCACTCCTACAAAACGCAATTCAATGTTACTTTGCAACCGAATATGGAAATAAAATAGTAAAGAAGTGGTACTTTTTGCCTTGAGCATCAATTGATTAACAAGATAAGCAAAGTAGTGAAAATACCCTAGTATCTTACTATAAGTTAAGCTTTACTTTTCTACTAGTAATATAGATTATATTGTAAGATGTACTAACCTAAGAGAACCCCTAAAAATGACACCAAAATAGAATAAGAAATAGGAACATTGGACATAAATAATCGAACTGTTGGGGTATTGGATGAAAATATACCATCTTTTTTCTTAGATGCCGATAGTCTGACTTTTAAGGATAGTTTTTTTAAATAAACTGCCTTTGATTTTCAAGTGCTTTGACTCGTCAGATTGCTTATGTAAAAGGTGGTTTAGATCACGTGTACGACATTGGGACTTATTATCTTGTTCTTTTTAATTTTTTTTAACAGAAACCCAAAGTCAACAAGTAGTAGCACAATCTGAACCCAAGATTAACGTGGAATTATCACAATCTAAACTTCAAAATTAACGACATTGGGACTTATTATCTTGTTCTTTTTATTTATTTTTTAACAGAAACCCAAAATCAACAAGTATTAGCACAATCTGAACGCAAGATTAACTTGGAATTATCACAATCTAAACTTCAAAATGAACTTTCAAATTAAGTTCTTAGTTTAAAAAAGCCCGCCTGATGCATGCCTCTATCATGTAAAGCTATATTGTCCCCCTTCTTCCTTCTTTATCTTGGCATTGTCTCTACCTTTTCTCTTCTTTTCTTTCCTTGGGAGCTAAAAGTTGAGCCATGCTTGTACAGTAAGTATGTGCTTTGGGGGACTATGATGATAAGATGGCATGTCTTAAGGTTACTTGGGGTGTTAGTAGTTATATTGATGAATCACTTTTGTAATGAATTGATCTAACTTATTTCTACATTATATGCTTTGTGAAATGTGAATGGACTTCTAAACATTTTTACGTAGAAGTGCGCCTCGCATCCATGATGTGTGTGCCTTTGCCTTGCGCCTTGCATGTTGACTTAGTGCACCTCGCTTTTTAGAACGAGGACTAGGATTAAGTTAATTAGTCTCACCACCACCGTATACATGTTCACAATCATATGACATATTAGCTTCTTGGCGAGTCAAAGTGTTTAAAAATAGATTGTGGTTTATTAAAAAAAAAACTCCCCCTAAAAGTCGAACGGTTGGCGTCCAAGAAAAAAGGTTGGTATATTTTCGTCCAATACCCCAATTGTTGGATTATTTACATCGAATGTTCCTCAAAAATCTCAAAGTACATTTGTGTAACAACACCACCTCCCAGTGTGGGTCCCGCTTTCGTGGGGTTTGGGGAGATCCAGCTGTAGGCAACCTTACCTCTGCTGGTATTCCTACCTGTAGAGAGGCTGATTCCAAAAGACCCCAAAAAAAAAGGATTTTGAGAAAATATTATATAAAAGAAAGCTCTTAAGAAAACCTTAAAAGGGAAAAATTAAGGCCATATAGCAATGCCAGACTAAGATAAATTAAAAGGACAGGTTGCTGAAGTTAAGAAACGCAAGAACAGTATAACAGAATAAGGTAACATACCTTAACAAACCAATGTACGCAAACGCTGTCTCTTTTCAAAAGGTAGTATTACTTGCATACAAACACGACAAACGAAGAGACCACTACCAGCACTAAGCCACAACTTACAAAAGACAACTACGGGATCGTCTCTCTGCGGTCTAAGATCTTAATCCTATCCCGCCACAGCCTCCTATTCTGAGCCATGTCCTCCGTCAAACCTACAACTCTCAAGTCCTCTCTAATCACCTCCTCCAAACTCTTCTTTGGTCGACCCCTCCCTCTTTTGCCTTCGGGGATGTTGATTATCTCACATCGCCTCACTGGGGCGTCGTTACTCCTCCTTTTCACATGGCCAAATCATCGGAGTCTTGTTTCTCTCAACTTCTCTTCGATGGGAGCTACTTTAGCTAAGTCCTTGATTACTCCATTCTTAATTCTGTCCATACTCGTAAAACCACACAACCACCTAATCATCCTCATCTCTGCCACCATCAACCTTTGAACCTGTGTCTTTTTTAGGGGCCAACATTTTGATCCATAGAGAATAGCTGCTCTAACTACCAAATGATAGACTTTGCCTTTCAATCCTATGGGCACCCTCTTATCACATAGTACCCTTGAGGTATACTTCCATTTTTGCCAGCCCACTTTTAATTGCTGGTTAATATCTTCGTCAATATCCCCATTCTGCTGAATGATAGAGCCTAAGTACTTAAACTTATTGACCTTAGGTATCGACCTCCCATCCAGGATGACTTCTCCCCCCGCATCCACCCTTCCACTGAAACAGCAATGAAGGTATTCCGTTTTCGATCTACTTACCCTAAAATTTCTAACTTCCAGCGTACGCCTCCATTGCTCCAACTTGTCATTAACTCCCTGCCTGGTCTCATCAATAAGAACAATGTCATCTGCAAATAGCATGCACCATGGTAACGCATTTTGAATCCCTCTTGTAAGTTCATCCATCACTAGAGTCAAAAGAAAAGGGCTTAAGGCGGAACCCTGATGCAGGCATATACCAACGACGAAGTCCTCAGTGATCCCTCCTGGCGTCCTAACACTGGTCCTACCTCCTTCGTACATATCCTTAATAATTTGAATATACAAGGGTGACACTCCTTTCTTCTCCAAGCATCTCCAAAGCACTTCACGTGGAACTCTATCATAAGCTTTTTCCAGGTCAATGAACACCATGTAAAGATCCACCTTTCTATCTCTGTACAAACCCATGAGCCTTTTAAGGAGGTAAATCGCCTCTAAGGTCGACCTACTTGACATAAAGCCAAATTGATTCTCTGAAATCGAAACATCCCTCCGCAACCTCCTCTCAATCACCCTCTCCCATAACTTCATAGTGTGGTTGAGCAATTGAATACCCCTAAAATTATTACACTCTAGAATATCATCTTTGTTCTTGTAAAAAGGGATGACTGTACTAGACCTCCATTCTCTGGGCATCCTAGCAGTCCTAAAAATAACATTGAAAAGCTTCGTTAGCCACTTTAATCCTTCTTCACCTAAATACTTCCACACTTCCACCGGTATATGATCTGGACCCGCTGTCTTTCCATTGGTCATCTTCTTTAAGGCCTCTTTAATCTCGTCCTTGGTGATATGACCACACATTCGCGGAACAGGTCGCCTCTCACTACACTCTCTGTCCCTACTACGGGAATCTTCCGTCACTTCGTTATTGAGGAGTTTAGAAAAGTACCTTTGCCATCTCTCCTTGATTTCTGCATCATCAGTCAATACCTTGCCATTTTCATCCTTGATGCACCTCACAATACCTAAATCCCTTGTCTTTCTCTCCCTAGCCCTCGCCAGTTTAAAGACTTTCTTCTCCCCTTCCTTGGTCTCCAGTTTATGATATAACCTATCAAAAGTCATACTCTTAGCTACCGCCACCGCTTTCTTGGCTTCCTTCTTAGCTGCCTTATATCTCCCTCTCTTAATCTCTCTCTTAGCTATCCAGTACATTTGTGTCCTTAAGCTAATTAAGTCATACTATACATCTAATATGCTTGCTTGTTTTACTCACCCCCCCCCCCCCCCCCCCCCCCCCCCAAAAAAACCAAGAATCACCTTGTTGCCATCCGCATGATCATATGGATTAGTTTCAAGAAAGAAATGCTAAAAACTAAAACAAGAGTCAAAATTGTTTTTGAGATATGTATCATGGATTCGTTAAATATTCTAAATTTCTTTTCTAGCCACAGCACAGTGGTTAAGGAAGTACTCTTCTAAGGATTGCTATTGTCCTCCTGAAAGCCCAAAAACATTATTTGGGCTTGATCCATATGGACCCTGGGCTTCCCATCTGATGATGTTCTAGGAAATGGTTGTCTAAATTTCTGAAATGACCCCTGGCTTTTTTGAATATGCTTGGCGGGCTTGCATGACTGCTATATAACATTCTTTGTTATTCTCTGCAGATGTCTAGCAAAGTCCTTCAGCCAACCGCTCTGGTTATTGTCTTCGAAACATTGTTGTCATCTGCTGCTACAACAGTTGATGAAGAGAAAGGAAACCCCGCTTGGCAAGCACGTGCTGATTTCTACATATCGTGCATATTATCATGTCTTCCTTGGGGAGGAGCTGAACTCATGGAGGTCTCTTATTGTCTTGCTCTCCTATTCCATGCTGTACTGATAATTCTATCTGCATCTACGTTTGTATGAAAATCTAGTTCAGCAATCATATGGATGCAGCAGAGTAGGAACTGGTGATATTCTGAAGTTTTTGTTTTGATCTATATATGTCCCATTATAATTTTCTTTATGCAGTCTGAGAATTTGTAACAGAACATAAAATATGTTTTCCCCCATCTGCTTCATGTTTTGAGTGATTTTGTCACCCCCCACCCCCCAATTTCCAGTCCTTTTTTTTTGCCGGTGTTGCTAAAATATTTTGGTTTCCCTAGTTTGCAACTTGTAGAATTAAACTTATTGTCATCTGGCTTTCGTTCTCATTCTACCCTGGAGACCAGGGTTTACTTTATTAAAGAGAGTTCCCAGTAAGTTGGAATTGTAGTTTGTGAGCTAACAGTTGAAGGATAATAGCAATGGTTAGTTTTGTTAGCAACACAGACTCTGAACTTATACCAGTGCATGTTTTGTTCGCAACACAGACTCTGAACTTATACCAGTGCATCAGAATGGATGACATCTTTTCCTTGGCACATGTTTCTGATCTGCACGCTCAATCAGGACATTGGACTGTACAGCGGATCTTTACCTTAGTCCTGTTTGATTTTCCCTCGAATCTGGTGGTTGAATCCAGGAATGGCTCTCTCCACTTTGCTGATCTCTATTATATAAGTTCATAAGCTTTAGAGCTTCACTTACTGCTCTTTTCCACTTTCCTATTTGCACCTCTTTCATGTTATTCCTTCAAAAATCTGATATGTGCCAACCTGGGGGTCCTTTACTTTGATCTTCTTCCGCTGAATTTTTTTTTTTCATTTATAGTTTTTTTCAAATGATTAATCCAGCACTCAGCCCTGGCAAACTCGCCACTAAGTTCCCAAAGCTTGCACCAGAACTTAGAGCTTTCGAACAACCTCTTTCATTCATCATAATCAAAGCTGCATATGTGGCTGTGGAGAAGGCAATTGCGTCCACAGGAAACCCTTAGCTGAAACAAACACAATACAACTTGCAGACACTCAAAGCTAGTTTGCAACAACTAGTTAAATGATGTGGCGGCGACTTAGTGGCTAAATTTGAATTAAGTACATCAGCTTGGCAGTTAAATGAGTGAAACACTCCAGCATACATATTAGGCGAGTCATAAAATGACCCATCTAGCAAAACAACCCTGGGAGAAGCTGCCATTCAAGACAGCCCATTTCAGTACACTCCGTGGTGGAGAACCCTCCCAAAATTTGGCTGGATAAAAGCAGCCCCTTTAAGTAAAGAGTCCCATAATTTTTGTACCATCTTATAATATTGTTGCCTAATAAACAATTAGCTGCAAAACAATGAGGCAAAGTTTCAGCTAGGCGCACTAGGTGCTTGTGGTGGTAGTCCTTACTCTTTACCCTCTAGAGTTTTGCAGTGTATCTCGAATTTACAATTCCAAATTGAATGAAACTTTAGTATTTGAAAGCTAACTTCCAAATCCTTCATGTGGATGTGGTTCCACATCAAAACGTTGCCTGCTTGCTGAAATGTGACTTGTCAGAGTCAGATCTTGTGCACTGGAATTCAGCAGCAGAATGCAGACTGAACAATATGTGCTCTAAAACATCATCCTTCTCTGATCAAACCCAAAAACGAACTTGATATCCTGGCATACAGTGTTTTCTAACAAGTACTCACGGACCAAAAGGAGCTTTTTAGCTTGCTGGAAAAGAGACAAGAATCTGGGCAGAAACCTGAAACTGCAGTTCAGCTTGACCACTTACATGAATTTGATCGTTTATCCTTCAAAGGATGTTCCTACCCTCAATTTGGTTGCTAAAGATTCCCTAAGGACTGCAGAAATGCAGGCCTTCCTACGTTAAAACACTAGAAACATCATGGGAAAAAAATTCCTCAAAAACAGACAAAGTCAGCTCTTCTAAATGAAACTCAGGTATCAATTTATTGGTGGAAATTTGGACTTGGCTTGTGAGATGGTGGGGCCTTGAGGCTAGCATCAAATCACTCAATCATTTTTTTAGTAGTCCTAGTTATTATGTATTTTACTCGGAGTTGTTGTAGTTCTTATGTATTTTATGTAACCTTTTTAGTCAATCACAGTATGTTGTTTTGGTTTCCTATAGAAACTTTGGACTCCTCTGGGTCGAGTATCAGAAGTGTTTACTTTCTCTGTTATTCCCTAATGAATGATTGTGATAATCCCCTCACCAGTTGAGTTTTTACTACATTAGCTGTTGGATCTATCTGGCCAATCCCCCCAGCTTCGAATGAACAATATCTCATGTAATACATTTGGTTTAAGGTTCCTACTTTACTCCTGCTTTGAGGTGTAAGCGCATTGTATGGTCTTGTCCCTCATCTTCGTCACTACTTGTATTTAGGCCATTAGGCCTCACCCTGTGGTCCATAGAACCTTATTAATAGTGATTCCTAGATTTTTGAACTGAAGTCTCAATAACACATTCAATTCACAATCAAAAGTTTGTTCATGGCAATAAGCCTCCAAATGGTGGAGCTTGCAAATTTTTTCTTTGATTTATTTTCTTAAATTAGATTATATTTTTGCCTGTGTATGAGATAGTTCATTTACGATCAAAATATTTGGTAAGTGATGGGAGCCCATTGCATGCAGCAAGTGCCTGATGAGATTGATCGTTTAATGGTGGGAATAGAAGCTTATTTAAGCATAAGGAGACCCGTTACAGACATTGGTTTCTCTATATTCGTGGACAACTTTCGAACCGAGAAGCCCGCAAATGAAAAGGTATGGTATTTCTTTCTTTTTATGCTTTGATTTTAATCATCTTTCTGGTAAACATTGATTTTGTGCAGTGGCTGGTTTTCCTCTTGTTGGCGCTATTTTCTTAGTCTTTTCGTTTATGGAGTTTAGCTTGGGTGGAAATTAGAGCTTGTATGAGAAGGGGGTTGGTTGACTTTATTGCAAAGCACCTCATTGAGTCTTCCAATTATTTCATGTCCTTGTCTACCATTCTAGCAAGCATTGTCTATCAACTGAAGAACATCATAAGAGACTTTCTAGGATCTAAACGTAAAACATTTGATAGTTTTCACTTCAAAGCACGAGGTTTCGACAGTGGAGGACACTCTTTCGAAAAACATGGTAACGGCAAACTATAGTCTAGGCATAAGACCAGGAATGAAGGCATACTGATAGGGGCAACAACCTTGCGAACACCTTTTCAGGCAAATACCGGCCAATTCTTTATACACTCTGTACTAGGCTAGTGGTCCTAATTTCTATGATACACATTCACCATCTTAGATTAAAAAAGCTGGAGGTGCACAAAAGCGCAAAGGGTCCTGGGCGAGTGTGCTGGCTTTTTGGACACGAGGCGCACTTTTACTTAAATGCTTGAAAATCATTTCCAAACCATATTTTGACAAATAAGTTAGATAATAGCATTAAACAAATGATTAGACATCACAATGTACCATATTATAGTATCTTATATTGGGTTCATTAATTCCGAAGGCATTTTAGGAAGGAGAGAAAAAAGGAAACAATATTTGCAAAATATTAGAACAGAAGAGAAGTATAGTCTTTAATCCTTCTTTCTATATTATTGGTAGCACCATATTTCACACCTAGAGAGAGGGAACTGACCAGCGTAGATTGGCCGCCAGAAAAGTATCCGAAAAGATTGGTAAACTCTATCTTTATTAGATCACTATACAAGCCTTGAACGACAGGCAACCCTTCATCCAAAGATTAGGGTTCCTAAATTGGGGTTCTTCAATTTAGTCTATACCTGAAGCAATTGCATGCAATTAGATAAGGGTTTCTACCCGAAATTGAATAATATAGCAAAGGTAAGTGTCGATCTAAAGGTATTTGTGTTTTTTCATAATGTGTGTTCCCTTCTCTCTCTCCCATGATATTTTTCCGTAAGCGTGGGCTTGAGTCGTTTTGAGCCTTTGTCTGAAGCGCAGAAAAGTGCGACCACTTCTGTGGGATTAAGAATGAGCTGGACTTGGCCCTTTGCAAGGTGCAATGGGTTGAGCTTCAGGCTTTGTAAGCCTAGGGTGCACGCTTTTTTAAACACAGATCACCACTAGGCTAATGGTTGTAAATTTTCTTAATGTCATGTATTTATCACTTTAAGGAGAAGCTAACAAAAGGGGTTTCAAGTTGCCTTTCCTAAAAGCTTAGTTTAAAAAAGCTCGCATGAGGCACACCTAGGCGCGACTCGGCATGAGGCTACCGGGTCAGCGCCTCGGAGGAGATGAAGTGCGCCTTAAGATTGCAAGACTATATCTTCCCCCTTTTTTCTTCTTTTTGTTAGCCTTGCCTTAACCTTTTTTCTTCATTTCCTTCATTGGGAGCTAAAAGGTGAGCTATGCTTGTATGATAAGTGTGTACATTGGAAAACTACGATGATAAGATCACATGTCTTAAGGTTATTTGCGGTGTTAGTGGCCACGATGATATCTAATCATTATTTTAATGCATTTATCTAACTTGTTTCTACAAAATATGCTTTGTGAAATGTGAGAGACTTTTAAAAACTTTTGCATAGAAGTGCACTTCGCATCCATGATGTGTGTGCCTTTGCCTCGCGCGTTGCACCTTACGCTTTGGGACCTTATGCTCCTCAGTACGCCTCGCGCCTTTTAAAACTAAGCTTAAAAGCTCCTTTTTGTGAAAACCTACAAATGATGCCCTAATGTTCTCCCTGAGAGTGCTTTCGCTGCCAGATATGGAGCTTTCTTTTTACCTAAGTTATTGATCGCATTCTGAATTTCTCAAGAAAACTCTTTTTCGGGCTCTAAGGCATCATTAGCACTCCCTTCAAGAAAAGGCCTCAATGGATGATCTTTATGGTAGAGATTTTCATAGAAGTGCACAATTGTATTTTCAATGAAGAATCCTTGAAATGGGGCTGACCTTCCACTTTAATGCTATATAAATGGCATTGAACAACATGGAATAGACATGACACAAATTTACCCGACCAATAACCTGCCCTGAACCTGCATGAAAAAGTTACCTTAGACAAGATTTTTAGATCTTAACCTGTTTGGGTCAAACCCGTTAGGGTTAACGTTAACCTGTTTGGGTTAGACTAATTTACTAATTTTTTAATGTGTGTTCTTATGCAAAAATTCTATTTATCTATTACATGTGCTGACTTTTTGTCAATGATCATATGCGGCCGTCAAAAATCCTACTTGAGAAGAGCAAAATACATCTGTTTCCACCCTCTTTTGTAAAATGTTCATATCTTTATTCCTTGTCCATTACTCTAGTCTATTGCTGCGACATCTTCATTATGGTGCATTATCACCAATATTTTTGGCCTTTTTTATATGACAAATTACCTTATCATCATCTAATCAAATCACTATGTCAATGTGTAAAGTAGTATATTTGGACAATAAAGGACATGTAAATGGCTGATCATCTTCTCCGAACGAATCATACAAGCAGCAGCAAGTATACTTCGTAGGAATTTTGGTTATATGTGTATGCAATTTTATTTTCTTGTTTTTTTGGCCTTCATTTTCTTGTTGGAAAAATATGACCTAAAAAGTCAATGAGTTCTAGGTTCAGTAGATTGGCACCTAAGATGAGCTTAAAAATTAAAGTGTTTTGGAGCTTTATGATTTTTTATCTTTTAAAAGTTGCATTATTTCTTATAATATTTGTAGGAGAAAAAAAAATTAGTAAAAAAACACTTCTATCCCGTTGAGTTTGATGCAAATCCAAGACTTTAGGGTTAGGGTTTAATATTTTTAGACCTGAATCCGAAATAAACCGACCCGCATTTAACCTGCCCCTCGAATTGAAATGTCTACCATTCAATAAGGGTCATTGAGGTTGTAATAATTAACAAAATCCCAAAGCTCTCTCATTGCCATGGTCCATCTTTCTCTAGCAGGTCTCTTAAGGGAAACTTAACATCATTGGATTCTTCTCCCAAACAAGCAAGGATAGAAGTCTTCAACCCCTCAAATAAAGCATGTCACAGATTGCTGTTAAGAGGAGCATAGGCCCAATAAGACCGTAAAGAGAAAGGCGTGCAATGTCTTCGACTTACATAGAGAATGACCTAATTCTAGAGTCAAGAAGCACCAAACCTTGCTGATCCCAATTATCAACAATGCCCTTTCCTCTGAACAACCCATTGAAAGCCTCTCAATAGGATGACAGCCACAAAGGCTGTGGGGATTGGATGGCTAACATCTTCCAGAATTCCATCTGAAGAACAGCAGTATCATAAGAAAATCTACACAACACCCACTTAAAAACTCACTTCACGTTGTCTTCTTAATAGGACAACCGAGTCCCCTTACATTCAGTGAGATAATTGTGACGTCAGGTCCCATCTGTCAATGTGCTTTCCCCTTCATCTTCAACTCCATTCTTGTCAACACACCGATTTGTCTTTCATCCTGTTTGCTTCCAAAGAGGTGAGAAAGAGAATGCAACTCCATTTCTCTACCTTCGATAGCTAGTCCCTTCTTACAGAAAAATAGAATGTGGGTTGACACACCCACACAGAACCTTCATCAAAGTTCTTAGCTCGATAAAGAGGGGAGGTAGTACCATCAACTCCATGAGCTTTGCCTTGTCTTGATGAAACGTCAAAGACTGAATAATGCCCTTCACGGTGGAGCAAATTAGCGGATCTTGCTTATTGTCTGTTGTCAACTACTCCTTGCTATTTTTTGGCCTGCAGGCATAAACAATCATGCATGGACCTCCTTTTGCCTTCCATGAAGAACAGCCACATACGTGTCCCAGGTCCACATGCCCAACACCTCAATGACATTAGGGTAGCTTTTCTGCCTATGCGCAATCAGTCTTCTGCCTAGCTAATGCCTTTTTTATGCATACTAATCTAACACTATTTCAGAACACTAGTAACCTCGAATGCCCAAACCAACTTGCCTTAGAAACCCTAGGAGACAGTCGACCACAGCTTTTTAAATTGTTAAAAATACAATAAAATGGCCTCAGCTATTCTTCCTCAATTGCAGCAACACCTCTAGACAATTGATGGCTACTTAATGAGTTCTCACTTCTCAACCAACTTCGGTCTTCCTTGGAAAGTTGAAATATGTCTCAATAACCAACCACTTTAATTCCTGAAAGCTTAACATGACGAACAACCTTTTTCTGTTGCTTTCCTCAGCAATCCCAAAACTAAGGTAGAGGACCTCCTTGACCCCAAAAAAATTCCAACTTTTTCCCTTCAATTCTTAGAGAGGCCAAACGTGGTTAAACAACAATAAGAAAAAAGAGGAGAGAACGTCAAACTACTCACCTCAATGAGTGCCAGTGAAAGGCAAGAGCCCACCTACTCAAAAGACACGGCTCTGGAAGCAACCTTACAGAAACAGAAAGTTCAAATATGCAAGCTCGAAAAATGGCTGACCTGAGGTGGAATAGCAGAGATTTTCTGGTGAAAAGACTGCCAACTTCCACAGAAATAGCTGGCAATCTGGCCACACTGACAGGAGCAAGCAATGCCCAGCGAAAAATGGCTGGTCACAGGGCCTAGCAGCAGCCGGAGACCTCAGAACCAGTGGAACTCAAAGGGACCTCCTATGAGTGCGAGGGACTTAAGAGCTTCACCAACCAGAGATGAACAGAACCCCCCATGACAGATCACTGGGGTGCTGGGTGTAGGGCTATTTCCATATTATATATTCTACTGGTAGAAACTTGAACTGTTTGCTTGGCTGTCCCTTCATAATGCGAGGAGACCCGGGGGGGGGGGGGGAGGGATAGGATAGGAAGATAATAGGAGTTGTGAAGGAGAAAGACCTTCCTTATGTTGCTGAACTTCTAATCGCACACCAGAAGTTTCATAAATTTTGCTGCTCCTGAAAACTTCTGTTCAATTTTTCCAGGATTTTTTGGAAGATTTATGGGCTCGAATTCAAGAGTTATCAAACAATGCATGGAAACTTGAGAGTGGTAAGTTGGATCTTAATATTTGTTCTTTAGTTGTTTTCATTTACTGTAATGATATTGTTGACTCGATATGCTACTACTGAATTACTAAACATCTTGGTTGTAATGTATTTGTTCTAATGGCTGGAAAGAGCAATTTGACCAATTTTTGGAGCTTGGATTGCATTGAACTATAGCAAAATGCCTGTCCAAAACTGCAACTGTACTCTGATTCTTTTTCATGTAGTAGATAGTTGGATTTCTGAATCTAGGCTATAATGGCACCAGCCTCATTGTAATTCTGCAATGCAGGCCAAGGTTGCTACATTGGATCTCTGCACACCCTAACTAGGTTGGCTTCTGGGATATGGATTTGGATTTGGATTTGGTTGTATGCAATTGTAATCCGTTAAGATTTTCCGTTGTGACTTCTTCTCATTTACTTATTAAGTTTTCTTACATTCATCTAGTAGTTGATACCTTATATTCCTTTTTCCCTGACTCGTTATTTAAGAAACAATTGTTAGGTGTTAAAACTCCTCTATATGAAGCCGCAACGGGGACGGAGTCTACATTTAACAGCAAACTCATTAACTTAAGATGTAGAAAGGAAAGACGTTTAATAACTGAAGTTAACTCAGCACAACTGGCGTGTAATACTATGTAACCTATTACCGACTTGGTCAAAGTCAATGAGATAATGTTACTCCCAAATAACTTCATTTGCTAATTGAGTAGCTTCGTGTTTTAGGAGGCATGAGGGTGGACTGAGGTGAGAGGGGTCCTTGAGCTATGTACACAATGCAAGGCAAATGCATGTCTCTTCAAAAGTGGGGTGAAGGGATGACTCAATGAGTCAAGACCACATTTCAGCAAACCCATTGTCACCATTTTGTACAAAGTTATGTGACTCACATTTGGTAAATTATTATCATGGCCACTTTTTGGGTGGCCGATGAGTCATTATTGGAAAATTCTTTTCTGGTCTGGTTATATAGTGGACAAAAGGGAAATCATCTCATTCATATTTTTTTGCTTCTTTTGTCACACAGTAGTATTTAGTTATGACCTTTGAAATCTAGTGTCCATTGGGGACCTCTGGGAATTTTATTGAAGGTTAAGGCTTCTTGCCAGGGATTTGTGCTATTACGGCAATGGCAAAGTAGATCATGATTGCCATGGTCTGAAGTTTTAAGAAGACTGGTACTTATACTCGATATAATCCTATAATTATCATTAGTATAACATGGCTTGCTACAACTAGATGAGAGGAACCAACAAGAATAGATGCTGAATAATAGAAACAGACCACATAAGTTACTAAGGAATTTAATAAAAAGATATAAATGTCATCCTTCGTTTCAGTCACTGCTGTGGTTAAGATCAGAGCAGTTGTCATGAGCTTTCTAACGTGAAATGTGACAAACAACTAGAATGCAGCGAAATGAAGTTGGCTAAACTTCAAATCTTGCAGATGCATTCTGTTTTGTCATGGGACGACCTAAGTTTGATCTATGCTCCTCACATTTGACCACAACATCCATCCTTTATGGGACTCGTGGTAACAGTTTGGTTTGGTTCAGTTTGGTTTGGTTCAGTTTGGTTTCTATAGTAATGGACTTGTAATTACATGGAAAGTACTTGTTTGCTATGTGAATATGATATTTTCACGCAATAACGTGTTTCTTTCTTGTCGACTGTTGATAAGCATAAGCTACAAAATCAATGCGATCATTTTTTTAAAAAATTGCTTCAGAACAAGCCTTGCTACCAAAAGGTACCCCTTGGGGATATCCTAGTGGTAGGATGCTTGGTTTCCATGAGAGAGATCAAGGCTTGATTCTGTGTAGGTTTTGTGTGTGTGTGTGTGTGTGTGTGTGTGTGTGTGTGTGTGTGTCTGTGTAAATTTTCCCATCCTAAAAAAAGGGAAAAGCACCATAGCAAGATATATAATGCATGCTATCGCCTGTTAATGTTGTCTTGTTAGAACAAAAAGGTACCCCTTGGGGATATCCTAGTGGTAGAATGCTTGGTTTCCACGAGAGAGACCAAGGCTCGATTCTGTGTAGGTTGTGTGTGTGTGTGTGTGTGTAAATTTTCCCATCCTAAAAAGAGGGAAAAGCACCATAGCAAGATATATAATGCATGCTATCGCCTGTTAATGTTGTCTTGTTAGAACAATGTATCATGATTGCAAACTTGAAAGTTAAGATCAGTATAGTTGAATAAGCACCCTAGAGATATTATTCTGTTCTGATGTCACCTAAGGGTGCCTTAGAGTTCCTAATTGAGCCTCATAGAGGGATTCTCACCAAGATATGGAAGAGGTAAATAATTAACCTTGAGCGCTTATTTTATCGGAAAGGTACCTCTTGTTACCATTAGCTGAATGCCTTTCACGGGTATCCCAAAATCCCTCCAGCATGGGCTGGAGGGTTTACATCCATTTCAACGGGGGCTGTTTTCCTATTCGAAATCTGAGTTAAAACTTAAAGAACTCACAAGCTACATTAAAAAGGTAACACTTAGAGTTAAAAAAAGGCTGAAAGAGAGACATTTGAAGAAGTGGAATTTGATCATGTTGAGGCTTAAATGCTTTGGCAGATTGGCTCAGTCCTGAATTTCTGCTTTATTTTATGCTGTTAATCATAATATTTTGTTTAGATGGGAGTGCGTGGAGAACATAGATTGTACTTATTAACATTCATTTTCTGCTTATTTTATGCTGTTTATCATAATATTTTGTAAAGATGGGAATGCATGGAGAACATAGATTGTACTTATTAACATTCATCCCCCCCCCCCCCGGTGCTGGGGTGGGGGGAGGGGGTAGTTTACTAGGTTAAGATGATGAGTCTGGCAACACTAAATTAGGGCGTGACCAATTCCTGAGAGGTAGGAACCGCTAGCAACTGATCTTATATCACGGCTGCAGGCATGGGCACAGGCAGAGGCAATGCCATTGCTTCAGTGTAGTGCTAAGTCAGGGTTATATTTCTATTGTGCAACTGTTGTTTTCATTTTACTGGAATCCAATGATCCTTAAAATAGTCCACATACGCTCATCCTGTACACCTCCCGTTAAATTCGAGGCGTGGATACTGTCAGAGTTTGAAGCTTAAGTTTGCAAACGATAATTTCAAGTTAAGGAAGGGGTCTCAATGTTTGTTGGCTTTCTGTACTTTTGCAAATTGCATCTTTCTACCTGTATCTCTGACTAGCTTGCAATAAGTTTCCCTCACTGATCCTATGATGTTACTTTATCACGTTATGCTATTATTTTGCTGCATTATGAATGTGATGAATTAACCTTTGCTTTTCAGCCATGTTTAATAAAAATCTTTTTCTGAGTTATGCTTTTTTCGGATTTAGTTCTTAGGCCTCACCTCTCATTTGAAGCTCAGCTTGTTGCTGGAAAGTCTCATGATTTTGGTCCCATTAATTGCCCTGAGCAACCATGCTTGTCGTCTCGTACCTCCAACTTCACCTTTGGTATACAGAAGCATGAAGCTGACTTGAAATACCCTCGAAGAATCCGCAGGCTTAATATATTTCCCGCAAATAAACTTGAGGTATGTCTGCTTCTAGCATTTTTTTCTCCAATTCTACAAAATTAAGGTTAGAGAAAATCTGGATGTGCTCTGTTAGGTTCCCCAACCATGTGATGTTGCTGTTTGTGCTGCTTAGCTGCCGCTTGCTCTGCGGACATTGTGCCCAGTGCTTAGCTTTCAAAAAGGGCGTCCAGGCTAGACGATACAAGTCTCACCAGTCACCACCTCAAGCGTTTAGGTTTGATGAATCCAGGAGGTACTCCCAGGCATGTCCCTCAGGGGTAGGAGGGAGGGTCAACTTCTTGCGTCTCTGCAGAATTTAACCCAATACCCAAATTCAAGACGTTGGACAAATCTGTCCAAGCATATAAGTTTTTTTTTTTTTTTGGGGGGGGGGGGTGCATGAATCTGGAGCTAGAGGTCAATTGATGGAGTTTAGTGTTGGAAATTGAGGGCTTTCCTTGACCAGTATTTGTTGCTCAGTCAGTGGGTGACAATAAGCCAAAAGGGTGATGTGGTGGTGGTGGTGGTGGTGGTGGTGGTGGTGGTGGTGGTGGTGTTGTTGTTGTTATTATTATTATATACTTTCTTGGTTTTGCTTTTTTCTTGAACCTTTGTTTCTTTTAAAGATGTTTGATGAGAGTGATGGAATTTTCTTCTCTCCTCGTATAAATCTCTGTTAAAGCTTATAGATTATTTCTCTTTTCAACGAAAGTAATGACTGAAAAAGATATCTCGTTCATTGCCACTCATTGTTCTTTATAAAAAGAAGAAAACCACACTTTACCACAATTTCTGTCTACCAGCTTGGTTCTTTTTCTGCATCTCGTTTCTTTTTTCAGGTTAGGCTTTTGTTTTTATTTCTTCTTTGTGGAAGGGCAAAATTTTTTGTCTAGACTCTCTCAATACACATGTCCTTTTCTTGCAGTCTCTTGAAAATATCATTTTGTTGCAAGTTTTCTGGCTTGAATTATGGTGGACTCTATCGAGAACCTCACAAAGCTGTCCTCTTATTTTCTGTGGAGTATAGGAAGTTGAAAGGTTTTTAGGGTGGTATGCATTGGAAACTAGGGGCCATATAGCGGGGGTAATGCTGCTATGCCAAGTTCCTTATTCCTGCGTAGGTGTGACTCAAAAATGTAAAGCTACCACATCGAAGTCGACGAAGATGATTGTGCTTCCTTTTTTACTATTTGCCACTAATCGAGTTCTTTCTTTTTTTCATTTTATGTTTGGTTTTTTGGCATTTGTGTTTGGAGCACTAGAAGTGAATTTATTCACCGGCTTGGCTTTCTTTTTTGCTATGATTTCAGTGCTTAACTTTTTTCTTTAAACTTCCCTTCATTTTCTGTTTGTATTGCTTTGCTACTAAGAAGAATATTCTCTGTCTTTGTTTTCTTAATAGGTCTTTATATTTGTGTCTATCTAATATCATTTTGTTGACATGATATGCTTTTGTACACAATATTCCAACTATAGTAATTTGATATGCCTTCCTGTTTCTTTGTCCATTCAATTCAAAACTTCTACATTTAATCTCTACTTCACAGTTTTGCTTCCTGATTGCACTTCTTTCTTTTCTAGTTTAAGGAATGTATAAGATTAACATGAATGCTATTTGATACTTTGCTTGGCCGTTGATGAAATTTGAAGCTGGTGAAGTTGATGATTGAGCTCCTATGTGGGACAGAATTTTCAACTCACTTTTAGTGGACTTGAATTTACTGTTTTAAATGTTGCAAAATTCAACCAATAGAACTAAACATCACAATGTTCCATAGGTTGATGTTCATTAGGATACCTGTGGCTGCAACTTTGACCCCAGGATCCCCTCATTATAGCCACAAGATGGAATCGAGCACCCTGCATGCAGTTGATCTTCTGTTACTCTGACATAGAGCTGGCATGCCTTTCGTCATCTTTTGCGATTAAGTTTTGTATCAAATTAAGTCATGCAACTCCATGGCCAATAAGCTGAGCCACTGAAGATACTGCGTGGAGATATATTACCTGAATTTTACGGGCACCTTTGTATTTTGACCTTTCTGTCAATAATTCATGGTTCTTTTTTGTCTGAGTGGCAGGATTTGGCACCTATAGATCGGTTCATCATGGAGGAGTACATACTGGACATTTTGTTGTTCCTCAACGGGTGGTTTGTATCTTTCCTCATCGAACTTGTATCCTGCGCTTTACATAATCTGTCCTTGTGATCTAAACTATCAACTAAGGTTATGGTTAACTTCTTTACACTTGTATTTTAAGTGTATTCTATGTTTTGGCATGAAGTATTGGTTCAAGCTAAATTATTCTCTTAAAAAGTTCCCCAAGCCGAAACAAGGGAAACGAGAAATCCTATTCAACAGTCTGACCAAAGTTTAAGGGAGCAATACAAATTTATGAGCAAGTTCTTCCTTGTCGTTGTAGTAGTACAAGACATGATTCTAGAGTATTGTGATCATTTGCTAATTAGTTTCAAATTATACTGGACAATGCTGAACAAGGTAGCAATTGTTCTGCTGTAATTGAAGGGAGATTTAGGAAGTTTCTTATATCTTTTCTTTTGAGTAATTAAAAATAATTTGAGGATGACACTGTTGATGATTTTTCAAAACATTTTAACTGCAAAGATATGGCCTAGTTGTAGTTGTAGCTAGTCGGCAAATACCATTTGATCCCTAGAAACAAGGGTGTTCAATTTTCTTGTCTGTAATAAAATCTTTAACACTACAACAATGAAAATCCTGCACTTAGATTTTGGATTTTTTACTCAACCAAATGTTCATAAGAGGACACCCAAAAATACCCGGGGGGGGGGGGACTAATAATATGTTAACTAGTGGTAAAGTTTTTAAAAAAAACATACTGGGAAAAACATAACATATCGACACAAAAATAAAAAAAAAAAGAAGAGAGAATAAGGCCATAGTTATTTATTCATGAAGTTAACAAATGAAATATTACTAATTTAGGGGGTGTTTGGTAACAACAGCTTTTTGGGAAAAAATAGCTGTTTGGGAGGATTTTAGCTGTTTTGACTAAGTCAAACAGCTAAAGGGTGTTTGGTAAAGAGCTGTTTGTAATAGCTGTTTGGCTCCAAAAAGCTCTTTTTGAAAAAACTATTCCCATTAGCCTTTTGAGAAGAACTTTTTGTAGAAATGACATAATTGTCCATAAGTTTGGAAAAATTACACACATCTCATTAAGAACTAATTCATAAATAAGGGCATAAATGAAATTTTACCAACATATTTTTTAGAAACAGCTAATTTTTACCTAACATTTTTTCTAAAAACAGCTAATTCAAATAGCTAATTTAAACAGCTAACAGCTAACAGCTAATGCAAACAGCTAACAGCTAACAGCTGTTTACCAAACAGGGCCTTACTATGGTAGAAACTTTAACAATGAAAGTTATTTAGACAAGAAAGTAGACTAAAGCACTCAATGTCATCACACTTAAATGGAGGTGACGAGGAATGGAAGTGACAAGGGATTAGGGGATTTGGTTGCTTGGACATGGAGAGATAAGTTGATGAGATTTAGTAATTTCAATGTGGGCCCATAAGTCATCAAATCAGCCTCCTTCCTTACTTTTGGCCTTGGACATCTGCGTGAAATGAATGAAACTCTCAAGGCCAATGGACGTTTGCCAAGGAAGATGACGCTATGTGGAGAAATGTGAGTGAACCAAAATACAGGGGTCGACAATTTTCGTTAGTGGAGCAAGAGGGGTTCTTATGCTCATGGGCTAGGTGCTGGAAATCTATTATGAGTAGTTTAGGCTAATTTCACTGTCTCATGCATTTTAAAGTAAAAATAGGTCAAAGGTTTTATTTTGGCATGATGTGTGATGCGGTGTTCAGCCTCTCAAGGTTGAATTCCCTAATCCTCTTAAGATGGCACCATCGAAAGAGGCAACTATGTATTAAGTGGTCACTTGGAATGGTGATCAAGACCACTGGAACATCACTTTCTCAAGAAGCCTGAATGATTGGGAAGAAGAGGGTGTGCTAAGTCTTTTGGCTATGCTTGCTAATGCAAAGGTTGCTTTTGAGGGCGACCATGAGATTCTTAGACCCCATGACCCAAGTGGGCAATTTACTGTGAAACTTACTGCAAAGAAATGTATGAAGGGCTTAGTCAACATGATTTTCCACCTTAACCAATTTGGAAGTCTAGGCTCCCACCAAAGCATGCTTTCTTGCTTTCTTGCTTGGGTACCCACCAAAGGAAGGGGGGACAAGCTTAAAAGGAGAAACTTTAAGTTGGCTAGTAGGTATCCAATGTGTTTTGCAAAGGAAGAGGAAGAGATGGAAGGTTGACCACCTTTTTGTCCATTGTCGGTGGGTCTCCAATTTGCGGCATTTGTTTTTATCATTGATGGGTTGGAGACGTTCTGGTGGCTTAGAGGAGAAGGTCAAAGAAGAGTTCGACCCTAAGACGTTGGAAGTTGATAAATTGGCTATTTTGTGGAGCCGCTCGAAAACTGTGGAATTTGGGGTCTGTTCTTTTCGTGGGTTGATTCCAAAATACCAATCTCAACCCACTTCATCCTACTTCAATCCACTTCAACCCACTTTCACTATTTTAACCAAGTTCAATTTATCACATAAAAAAAATTCAACCCACTTCAACCCACTTCAACCTACTTCAATCCACTTCACCCTTTTACCTACCCCAATTTACTTACGAAAAGAATAGGCCCTTGGTAGTGCAAGGCTAGGGCTGTGCAGGACTTCAAACTCCATTTCTTGAGAACTTTGTGTATTTGGAGTCAAGTCCCCAATCGTGGTACAGACTACAAAGGGGCATATTGCGTCTTTTTTTTTTTTGGATTTTGTCAATATGATTGTTGTAAAGAGCTTGAGGGCATATTGCATCCTTTTGTACATGGGTGACGTTCCTTTGGTGTCTTTTTAATACTAATCGTTTGATTACTCATCCGGAAAAAAAAAAAAATGATATGCAAAACACAAACAAAAGTACCTCGAGTAGCAAGATTTACAAAATATCAAGCGCAAAATATGGATTAAAAATGTGAGAAAAATAGACTCAATAGACACCAAAAAGGATATCACCCATGTACAAATGGAGAACACACATAAATCTTCATGCCTCTTGCTTTCACGGAAATCTTATCTACGAGAATCAAAGAG
This sequence comes from Carnegiea gigantea, assembly GCA_029747015.1. NCBI lineage: Eukaryota > Viridiplantae > Streptophyta > Magnoliopsida > Caryophyllales > Cactaceae > Carnegiea > Carnegiea gigantea. Next base: position 534,389 of record JAKOGI010000462.1, read on the forward strand.
GGTAGATGTTCACTATTCAGCTCGAACACTCCTCTGACGCCCTTATTTTTAAAAAGCGCCTAGGTATCATGGGGCCATTACTCTCTTAGTTTTAAAAAGCGCGCTTACTGTTACCTAGTCTTAAAAAGCGTGCCCCAGACTCGCTGAGTATAATATATTGGATAAGAACCCTATATTGGATAAGTGATGGGAGGGTCCTGGGCTTATAAGCGGTGGTGTTGCACACCTCATCAGGCCGACCTTTTGGGGAGAGAATAATGGCCCCGTGACAAGTGGTATCAGAGCCAACTCAAATCCGACTCCGATATCTCGCTAAACGCTCCGGCGGAATGGGGTTGGCAGGGGGCCTCATTTGGGACGATGTGTCATAGGATTGGGTGGGAGAATGTGTCACGGATAAGAATCCCACATCAGATAAGTGATAGGAGGGTCTCCTGGGTTTATAAGAGGTGGCACTGCACACCCCATCAGGCTTTTTGGGGAGAGAGTAATGGCCCTGTGACAAATGATATCAGAGCCAACCCAGACGCAACTCCGATATCTCGCCAAGCGTTCCGACGGAATGGGGTAGGCAGGAGGCCTCATCTATGACAAGGGCGTCATAGGATTAGGTGGAGGAGAATGTGAAGGATAAGAATCCAAAACATCGGACAAGTGATAGGAAGGTCCTGGGCTTATAAGCGGTGGCGCTGCACACCCTATGAAACCGGCCTTTTAGGGAGAGAGTAATGACCCTGTGACATTAGGCGCAAGTAAGTGCAAGGCGAGCACCGTTGCGCCTAGCACTGGGTCAAGTGACGCCCATTCGAAAAGCATAGTTGTTCTTCATGTTGGGGCGGGAGGCGGCTCGGGCGTGAGTCTTATAGATCTTGAAAAGCTTCTTAGTAAAAATTCATGAAGTTGAGCACAATTACCTGTCTATTAGCGTAAGAAATCTTCAATTCTGCACGAATCTTGCGCTGAATCACTCTCAAAATTGATTAATTGATGTGGTTTTCAGATCTAGGTTTTTTCTGAAAACCCTAGATCTAGGAATTGGAGGGTGAATTGATGGGGTTTCATGCTAGAACGTGAGGGCTTTTGGTCAACTAGGAATGGTGAGTTAGATGATGGGTTCCTTCCAGTGGCCTTCCAGCCGCCAGCAGCTGGTGTTATTGAAGTTCTGTTCTTGTTTGTCTTCTTCTCCTCTTTCCTCTCTTCTTCGTGTTCTCTTCTTTTATGCTCCTTGATTCTGCCTATTTATTTCAATTAATTCTTCCTTTTTTTAAACTTTTCCTCCTTATCTTTTTCCCTTTGTTTTTTTTTCCCCCAAAAAAAAGGTGTTTCTGGGATCTTCTTATCCTATGTCTATGTGTTTTAAATATGTTCCTTTGTTTGATTTTTTTTTTTTTTTAAATGTTAGTATGGCAGGGAGATATGTATGTGTTATGCTTGACTGACCTTTGGAAGGATTTTTATGAACTACTTTGCTTTGTGTGCTATATTTTCTATGTTTTTCCTTCTACGACAAGAAAGGGAGCCTTGGAGCAACGGTAAGGTTGTCTCCGTGTGACCAAAAGGTCACGGGTTCGAGCTGTGGAATCAGCCATTGACAAAGTCAGGTTAGGTTGCCTACAATTCACGCCTTGGGGTGCGGCCTTTCCCCGGACTTTGCATGAACGCGGGATGCTTGTGCACCGGGCTGCCCTTTTTTTTTTTCCTGTTCCCCTTCTACGACTATGCTGACCTTTCTATTTTTACGCTTCTAGTATCTTAGGTGTGTGTTTCAAGATATCATGATGTTCTGTTATGGTATCTTAAAGACTATTAGCGATGTTTTACGTAATTATAATGATGCGATCATCTACTTATTCGTCAAAAAATGACTTGTGAATAATTTTCTAGCATTTTTGACTAAAAGTGCCTGCAACTTCCCCTCGAAGCCCGCGCCCAGGGCCCTTTGTGCTTTTTTGCAAAGCCTTGAGGTTTTCTAATCTAAGCCAACACGCAATTATAAACAAGTTAAGTTTTTAACTCCGGAAGAGCCATGACAGCGTCTTTAAAAATATTTTGATTCCTTTCTTTCTAAATACTCCACAAAATAGGTTAGGAATCATCTTCCAAATGCCACCAATCCAGTTCTTGCTTATCCCTTATTTCTTACTCACTTCAAGATCTTCGACTTTCCCTGGTTGTACTGAACAAGCGCCCATAAGAGATTGGCAAATGCCAATGAGATGTGGCCCATTGACTGAATAAGGAAGTGATAAACCGATTCTTCATCTGGAAGAAAAGGCTTGGAAAGTGAAAGTTCCTTTCTTTGAGCATGTCCTCTGTGCGAAGTTGCCTATATCAAGTTTCTTATCTCTTGCAACAAACGAAATGATGAATAAGTTTCATATATCTTGCAGAAGACATACCAGATGAGTCAGAGTATGAGAGTTCTTTTTTTTTGGTTTTGGAGGGGGGGGGGCGTGATAAAAACCAGAGTATGAGAGCCTGTACATCAGCATATCTAATTTTATGACTCATGTAAGATTTCAGCTTTCCCTGATGGTTTATAATGTCAGCTATAAAAGTAAAATAAACACCTTGTTGCGAGAGGTCATTTCATACTCTCAGATGTCTATCGGTTTTCTTACTTAAGACTGCTGTATTGCAGGACTTCTTTTTTTTGGGGGGGGGGGGGGGGGGAGGGTGTGATAAAAGCAGTTGGAAGTGCCGTTCTAGCTGTTTTTGTATTGCTTTCTCTTTTTTTTAATGGGATTCCCAAGCTTCAAATCTCTCTGAGTGAACAGTATGCCTTGAGTTTTGAATAATATATTGGATGGATATGGTTAGGTTTTTAATTAGGGTTTCCCTTTGCAATCACACTGATTTTGTGGACAGTTCAGTTTGCTCTCCATGTTTACTGGGGCACTGTTTTATTTCCACTTAGGCAGAAGTTGCTTCCCTTCTCCTGATAGTCAGTATATCATTGTTTTCAATGAGACTGTAGAAGCAGCTCTCTTGCTGTTGGTCTAGTTTCAAACATTCAATGGCTTTTTGTGGTATGCTTTAGAGTATCGGCCCCTCCTGCCCCCCCCCCTCCCCCCAAAAAAAAAGGCTGGCTTAAATGTGGGTGACTTCAGTATGGCACTGAAGCATCCTTTTCGCAACTAATTCGCCTAACTGGAGTTCTGCATTGGCAGAAACTGCCTGTAGCTCTCGCTTCTGACTTATTACTAAATTTAAAATATGTATGATTTCCTGCTAATGCCAGCCTGCAAGAACTGCTTGGCTTGAGTGGTAGTTTTCTTTATGGATCAAAAGTTCAAAGCTCTTTTAGTTGTAAATATTATGTGAACGACATTGGTAGGGGGTTCTAGTACGATTTGTTAACTGATCTCTTCGTTGTAAAGTTCGGCAAATGAAGTTGTCTAATTTCTGTCATAATTTCTGTCATAGTCACTAAAAGAACAAATGCATTTTATTGTATGCTTTCCTATGTGTTTTCCACTAATGTTAAGAAACTTATTGATTAATAATAGGTAGAGCTTTGATACGAATCTTCCATGTGTAATTCACCTATCTTTCTTTTTGGTTTTTTGCAAAGATAGTCGAAAGGAATGCGCTTCATACTTGGTTGGCCTTCCTGTACCCTTTCGATATGAGTATGTCATGGCAGAGACCATCTTTTCACAGGTATGACTTCATCATGTTCCAGAATCTCTCTTTTTTATACAATCTGTTGCCTGTCTTTCTTTCTTTTTTGGAGGTTACATATCTGTTATCTCATTTTGTTTGTTTTTGGGACGGGCAATAGGTGTTTTTCAAGAAATTTCCCGGAGACAGTCGTACCATTGCTAGTTGATATCCCTTTGGAGTGGAATCTTTATCCTATTCTTCAATTTTTATCTATATTCTGACCAATATATTGAGGGCATGTTTCTTTCATATTATTCTGGAGATTCTTAATTTATTCAGAATTTTCTCAAAACTTCTACATACCGATACAAATTCTTCTGGTTTCTTTCTTCTTGAGAATGATATTGGTGTCACATGAACTGCTCATATTATAATTGCTATGAGTTTCGGTTAATTGATCATGGAATTTTTTTAAAAAATAAGGAAAAAGGTAACATACTAATATAAAATGATCAAGTGATCAGATGCACAGTTGGCATTGCTACAAAAGACTTTATACACCCATAATACAAACTATCCACAAAGTCGGCCACAGCAAAAGAGAGAGCCAAACTTCCATTATCCCAAAACTATACTCTTGATGAAGTTGTCTTTCAAGTGGTGAAGGGCCGGAAGAGGAGTTTCAATGCCCTCAAAAACTCTTCTAATTTCTCTCAAAATATTCCAAAAATCACGAGTTACAAACAAGGCCTTCTTTATCTCCTCCTTTTTCTTCACTTTCCTACCAAACAAACTGTCATAAGCTAAAAAAGATGGTTCCTAATGGAATTAGAAGCAACCAAAGAAATGCCTATGTATTTGAGAGCTAGTTCCCAAAGTGCCCTAGCAAACTGACAATGAAGAAATTAAGCTACAAATGATATGTTGATTCAAAATCCCCTTTGCATATAAAGCATCTGTTAACTAAGGTCTTCCCCCTTTTCTGTAAGTAGTCGGAAAGGAATCAATGTTATGACCTAAAACACCTAGAAGCGACTGATTTTTATCCACATGACCAACATGCAAGATGGAGCTTATTGCCAAGTAAGTAAGAACACAATCAAGGTTCAACATATGCACCTAGATTAACAAAATACAAGTGTCATCCGCAAAAAGATGTGAGACATTCATAGCTGTCAAGTTCAAGCGGCCTACTAAAAACCTAGATATAAGCCCAACACTAGAAACCAATTCAATTATCTTGGTGAAGGCCTTCATGCCCACCAAAAGGTGTAGAAGAGATGCAATGGCGGATCCAACCAATCCACTTTTCCCCAAAACCCGTTCTTTTCATGATTATAGATTGAAAAAAAAGTCGCAATTTACATGATCAGAAGCCTTCTTGATATCCAGCTTACTAACAACTCCTTTCTTTTCCAACTTGACCCCAGAATCAGTACGCGCTCATTTGCTGTAAGCACGACATCAAGATTCTAGCGGCTCCCAGCAAAGGCATTTTGATTCTCTGAAATAAGATTCTCGATGACACTCCTCAATCACTGGCCTAAAACCTTAGGAAGCAACCTGTAAATGTAATCAAAATATGCTGAAAGTCTCTTACGTTTACAGAATTTGCTTTCTTAGGAATACGACCGATAAAGGTGGCATTGAGGCTGGCCACAAATTTTCTTGAAGAGAAAACTTCGAAAACATTGTCATTACATCTCCATGAACTGGTTCCCAATTGGTCCGAAGAAACGCCATAGTCATACCATCTGGTTTGGGAGCCTTATCCCTCCAACAACCAAGCGTTAATTGATCATGGATTTTGTCGTAGGTTGATAGAGATTTTCATGTTTCTCCATCCTGAAGGCTTTCTGATGGGCATGTCTCAAATATAGCCTGTTAATATCCAATTTACTCCTCGATGAACTCGTTTCTTTAAAATTGTGGGTGCATGCATATTTGTTTCTTTGTTTGTTTTGCCGTCTTTTTAATTACTTGGGCAGGGGGTTGGGTGCATGGTCTAGCCAAGTTGATTTATGTTCAATTTGCAATTTTTCCTGCTCAGCTCAAAGTCAAAACATTAAAAGATAGAGGGTCATGCTGAAAACAAAATTAAAAATGTAGGTTCAGAAAAATGTACTGATACAGCCTAGCTTGTGTAATGGAGACAAGCTACCTGTTCTCTTTCCATATTTGCTTGACATTCAGATTTCACATCTCCCTGACTTCTGCTTTCCGAGATGTTGCTTAGTTGCTTGGAAAATATTCTATTGATGTGCAATAGTCCCAACAAAGGAGAACTGCAAGCATTTCAGTGCTTCTGCAACCATAAAGCTCCGGTTTCAGGGAAGTGCTTCGATGAGATGACTACTTGCAGGCATTACCAGGATGCTACTTCTGGATTCTTGATTTTGGGCAAATTTTTTTCTTTCCTTTTTTTTTGGGGGGGGGGGGTGTGGGGAGTATACACATTCATACTCATGGAAGCGTACTGAATGTATATGTAAGAAACCCTAAAATAAGGAATGTGGAGAGTAACTTGGAAATTGAAATGATGCATGTTTTATGTTTTTTTTGTATGGATTATTATAGCATTTTGTAGTAGTCAAAACAAATTATTTAGGAGTGTTCTCCTAACGTATAGTTTCCTATTTGATTTAGGTTTGTTTAGTTACCCACGGTGGGATTTGTTACATTGGCTTGTGGAACCTTATGGGTCTTTAACATTTTCAATACACCTGTTTCCTTAAGCAAAGCACCCAATCTTTCCCATCATCTCTCATATCGGCTCAGCTTACGTTGCCTTGATGTCCAACGTCTGCAATCAGATTCTCAAGTGTTTTCTAAGTGTTTAAACTATTATGAATGGATTTGTCCCTGTATAATATTTATGATTGATTGATCAAATTGAGATTATAATGAAGTATTTCCTTTTTCCTTTTCTTCTCTATTTGGCTTAACCTGATCTATTTTTCTGCTTCTCTATCCTCATCTACCAAAACCTTTCTTTCTCCTTTGTTCTCTTATCGCTTACCTTCTTCCATTTACAAATTCTTTCTCCCCTTCACCCTGTTTCATATCAGTCTGATATCACCGCTTTCCCTAATGCTAAATGCTATCAGCAAAAACCTTTTTCATTTTTGTGCTCAACCTTGGCATTTTCTTGTATTTGGGATAGAGTGGTTTACTTAGCTTCTTGATGAGCATGTGACAAAATGCTTTTAGGCGGATCGTACTGACATTAGGTGAAAATGGTCATTATTTAATTTTTCATGGGCCAAAAGAAAGGATATATTTGTGTGGAGACTAAGGTAAAGGACATTCAACAGTCGTCTATGTTCATCACCTAATTCAGCCTCCTTGGAGGTGTTGGGTGTGTGTCCTAAATTCCTTCGGTGACTTATGGAAATAAATTATTTCATATTTTGGGTTGAAGATCTTTTTCCTTTTTTGGAAAGTTGGTGCTTGGAATCCCAGGCAAGATCTTGTGGCTGAGATCCTCTGAGGTTTATGCTTGGGATTCTATGGTTGAGATCTACTTAGGGTTGTTTGAGGTTCCCTATAAATAGTTATTCAACCTAGTTTCATATGGCCGACTTAAGTGCCTCCTGGCACGTTTGGAGCCCTTTATGGGCAATCTATTCCACTATTCCAATTTTGGGTGAGAGGAGAGTTTTGGTGTTGTGAGAATTTCTTGGTGAGAGTTTTGAAAGATTAAAATCTACTCATGTAATTGATGTCATGAAGATCTTTTCTCTCTTGTGGATCTTGTTTGTGCTTTCGGGCCTATTGGAAATCGTTTTGGGAACTCTCTTTGGTTTGATCTCATGTTTTGAGATCGTTTTGAAAACTCTCTTTGGTTTGATCTCTTGTGTTTTGAGATCATTTTGTACTCTTTCTCATATAGTGGATTCGTTGTGCGCCTATGGTTTTTCCTGATTGGGGTTTTCCATGTTAGATCTTGTCCTATTTAGTGTTGATCTTGTTTTAATTGTTCTCGATTATTTATCATCCTGTCCGCTTCCTTAATTAATTACTCGATTATCTCTAAAAGTGGTATGAGAGCAATTTTTGCATAACAATAGGCTATCTGAAAAAGATATAGCATTACACTAGAATGAACTGAATCTCATACTTGTTAAGCACAAGATTTTTGATCAAGTTGTCCTTATTTATATGGGTCTGGGTTTTACTCCATGTAGAAGCTTTCTTCTTTCTAAGCGCTATTTTCTTAACTTCCTAACAAGAAACTGGCCCTAGCCAATACCTTTGAGGTTGCCCAAGGAGCTTAAGGCTAGATTGCATAGAATATTCCACTTTTTGCACACGAGACATTTGTTCTCAAAATGAATGTCCTTTTTTGCGAATTAATGCGAGTAAGACAGACAAATAACAGGCAAATGAATTCCAATACAAATCATCTTCATCTGGGACAAAAAAGATGGACACCGGTGATTTTCCATCCAATGATTGAACTATATGCATATTGGGGAAGGCAATTGTCAGAAATTGGCTTCACAATCATAGATCTCAAATATATTCTATGTATGGATGAAATCACGATCAAATTTTGTGACAAATCGAATGGAAAAAAATTGCGAAGAATTTTGTTCATGGAGCGGTATGAAACGAAGCATTCATTAGGAGAGCTAAAGGGTGATGTACATCAGATTTGCCTTCTAACTAGGTCAAATTAGATTTTTTGGTTTTTTTTTTTGTTTTTTTTGAATGAATAGCATTCTTCACAATTTTGCTCAATTTAACTATTAGCTTTCACTTGGTGTGAATGTCTGTACTTGTAGTATGTGAATTTTTGGCTGAGCTGATGTTGTTTCTTGTGTGATTCTTGTCATTTCTTAGAATAAGTAGGGAGCAAATTAGTAAAATTTGAGCTTTGCCTCATTTCATTTCTGTAGTCCTATATGTTTTAGAAAAGACAGTGTTCTGTCTTTTCACTGCGAAGCTGGCATGTTACTTTGGACTATATTATAGATGTCAGTTGAACTTTACTTGATGCTTAGTATAACTCTTCCGTGTTGCAGCTGCTTTTACTTCCACTGCCTCGGTTCAAGTCGATATACTACACTTTAGTCATCATGGATCTCTGTAAGGTACTATTTGTGGTTTCTTAGTGCTATTTGGATTCTCTGTTTCTCCTAAAGGGGCAAATGAATAATAGTTGACTATACTATGGGTGTGGAGTATACTTTCTAAAATAATTTTCCATTGGGTCCTTAGCAAAGTAGATGAGCAAGGATTATATGTCCACGCAAAGAGCACGGGCAGCACTTTGCTAAGCTCCATGCCATCTTCCACTAGGGAAGTGGTGGTGTCCAAAAAGGGGATGTCCTGCCCATAGTTACTAGGAGCGCTGCAAACCCCCCCCCCCCCCAAAAAAAAAAAATCTGCATCCTGGAAGCAAGTCTTTCAAAGCCTAAATTATTGCAATACGTAGTGATCCACATTACGGGACTGAGCAACCCGGGGGGCTCTCCTGGTGACCATGGTCTTGCCATAAGTCTGCTCAGGTACCATTGGAGCTACTGTCTATTAGCACAGTATGGATAGCTAAACTTTTAATTCAGACTACTACAAAAGTCCTTTTTCCTTTTTATTCTTTTGGGGATGAGTCCTGAGGGGATGTCATCCGTGAACAAAAGGGGGCAACCACAAATATCATCATGCCTTCAAGCTCTTCTGAATATCTACAAAATCCCAAAATAGTCAGCTCTGTGCCACCACTGAGAATATGACTCCAACTATACAATATTCTCTAAAACAAATCTTGAACTAGGCCTCATCAAGGAACAAATTGTTTCTAGTCCTGGGAGTAGGTCGCTTAATGCACACTGGCTGCCCCGAATTTAGTACGGTGTCTTACCATGCGAAGCCAAGCAGGGAGAAGAACAAGCCAAATTTAGAAAGAGTAAAGCGCACTGCTTGGACTGTGTTGAGCAGCACATCTGTGGTTTCTTGTGTACTGGCTTAGTGGTTCAATGCTTTCAGAGTATCATTTTTCTTTTGACTTTGCCCTTTCCTTTTTTTTATTTGATTTTATTCTTCTCTCCCATTTTCCCCAATTTTTTTTTTTTTCGTTTTTAAACTTATATATCGAGAAATGAATATAGGTAAAAAAATCATTAGGATGTGGTCTTCCTATTAGCCTAATATTGAAAAATAATTTCCCATTGTAGAAAAAAATTGAATATTTATTATCTAAAAAGTGAGAAAGAGTTGATAAATGAATTTTAGATACTTAAAAAATGAATGTTAGATTGCACAATGAACAGCATCAGCAAACCGCTGGGGATGAGGGAGTGAACAAATTTGTGTAAGAAAAGTGGTTATAAGCTGAAGAATTTAACTTTCATTTTCAGAACACGTTACTAGCCGTTGGAAAGGAATATAGGACGGTTGAAAGTTGATTATTGTATGATAGATGAAATGAATATGGAGTAGCTACAGATTGTATTTTATATTCTAAAAAAATTTGAATACAAAGTCGTCAAAAATTGGATATAAAGCACCATAAAAATGAATGCGGAGTTATTGAAAATATATAAACCTGGGCGTGGGTAGTAGCCATTGATCAAGGACAGAGACAAATGCCAAAGCAAAGAAACTCATCGATAATGGTCTGTGTTGGTCCACTGATTCCTTCTTTTCAGGCACAAAGGATGTCTATTTTGTCATTTAGAATTTCTTCTTTCAGCATGTCCTCTATGGGAATCTTTCTTTTGGCGGCTGCCCAAGCAATCAAACAAGTTTTGGTGAGAGCTTTGGATTAGCAGATGGCCTTATTCAGAGAATCAAGAGAATTTGACCGTTCATAAATCATATTGTAGTAACTAGCTACAGTGAAGTGTTCATTTGAGCCAGGGGGCCATACAATCTCATCATTACCATCTAGCAATCTTCATGTTAGCAAGTAAAGATAGAAGACTGAACACACTCTCCTCTTCCCGGTCATGGGGGCTTCTCATGAATGCTATATTCCAGTGTCTCTGATCACCTTTCCAAGACACCAATTCTTGCTCAGTAGCCTCTTTAAAACTTGCTATTCTAAGAAATCTGGAGATGGAACTTCGAGAGGTTGCTCCTCACACTTAACAACACACTAAAGCAAGATCCTCAACCCATTCTTAATCTAAATTAGACTTTTAAAAAATGGCGGAGTCCGATACCTAGAAATATATTTGTGTTTCACCCATGTGGCTGGGTCCAAGGGATGCGCATCTTAAGCGTTGTCAGTTGACCTACATTGATTGTTGTGGTTTGCTTTCCTATATATAAACGTTTGCTTTGTAACATAACTGTTCCACTTTGTTTTTAAGTAAAATTAATTTCTCATATCAAAATGATCTAGTACTGTGAAGTTGTAAGGAAAACTCTTGCCATTAATCCCAGGGACAGAATGAGTTAAATGAAAAGTAGGATTACAATGCCAGGAATGCCGATTTATAAAGGTGTTCACAGTGCTTATGGGTGGCCACTTTTGTAATTTTTTGGTTTGAAATTCAAATTATAGGCTCTACCTGGGGCATTCCCTCAAGTCGTTGCTACTGCTGTGCGTGCTCTCTTTGAGAAGATCGCTGAGCTAGATATGGAGTGCCGAACACGGCTCATTCTTTGGTTTTCACACCATCTGTAAGTCTGCTAACAATGGGCTGGCGTAATTATCCAAGTCTGGCCTTAATCTTCTATATTTATTTCATTAACTGTTAAAAGTGGGAATGTTGGATACTTTCAAGAATACAGCATGCGGAAGTGCAGGAGTTCATGGATGTAGTAGCTATGCCTGAAGAACTCCCTTTTTGGATCATTACTTTATGTTGCATTCGAATATTACTTACAAAATCCCTGTTGTGTATGGAGCTTGAATTATATTTTTAGGAAGCATGAACATATCTAAATTCCATCAATAGCAACATGATTTTAAATTATGGAAGCTGTGTTAAGGAGGAATGTGAAAAAGGGAAAAAGTGTCCTCACAATTGATTAGGAGATACCAAAATCAAGCGGGGCTTGGTTGGGGGGGGTGTTTTGTTGGGGATTTTCATATTTATGTTGTTTATATCCTTAAAAAATGGAACTTTGATTTCTCAATTTGTATTCCATTATCCCCCCACCCCCCTCTTAGCAAGGCTTTACGTGACACTATAACTTCACTATACTCGAATAAATAGTATTTGTGTTTATTATTTTAACTAATTAATTAATGTTGAACATCTTAAAATGTATATATTAAAATTTTTAAGCAAGTCCTAATGAAAAGTTATAATTCAGTGAATGCTCAAATCAACCTTATTTACATTCATTATTTGAAGAAGTTAATTAACCTAACATGTAACATCTGAGAACATATATATTTGGATCCATATGAAAGGACAAATGCAGCTGAAAATGAGTTTGAAATTAAATACCTAGAATTAACTATTAAAACTTCATGATTGAGAAAACTAACACCATTCTTTTTTATCACATAGCAAGGGATAATGACAAACACCCAAATGTTAGTACAAGGATAAATAACATGAGCCAATCTAAAAAGGAATGGAAACAAATTGACGTTGGACTAAAGGAAGAAGAAAAAGAAGACCTCACTTATCAAATGGGGGGAAAAAAAGGGAAGAAAAAGAAGATCTTAATGACATACGTAGTGAAGAATAAGGTGTCAAGATCTTGATTTAAACACAAGTAAATGAAGCATGAAGCTGAATGGTTAAACCTGACCTCCAACCATTTGAGTTGTTCGACAATGTTGCTTATCACTAATACTGTAAATATATTTAAAAGCATTTGGTAGGGAGGGCATGGCCCCACCAATAATGACTCCACCCTAAGTTACATGCTAGTGCCACTGGACTTTTCAAAATGGTCAAAAACATCATCGACCTTCTTTTTGGATTCACAGCGATATAGAGCCTAAATTAAACTAAATTTGTCGAATAAGTAGCGATCCGCGTTCCGGACTAAGCGATCTGCGAAGCGTTCCTGGTAACTGTGTGCTGGACATGGGCCACCATTCAGTTTAATATACTCTTTAAGAAATCTTCAGATCTGACCATTGCCTAGAAGGTCTTTCTACTACTAGGACCACTGTCCTAGCCTATGAATTTTTGATATCAGCATAATATACCTAAGTTTGTGGCATCTGGCAGATATAAGTGAACTGTAAACCATGACATACAAGTTACTGGAGAATTAATGAATGGGACATATGAATGCTGTTTTTCATTTTACGAACAGTTTGCGCAGTCTTTTTGACATGAAACATGACAAACTCTGAACACTGGCACAGTTAAGTCAACTTCAAAAACCTGGCGAATGCACTCATTTCATCGAATAACTGCCACATTTTGAATCCTTAATATATGTATATGCATGTGCGTAGAGACACTTGCATAACTGTGCATTAGCAGCATTTGAGTTATGATCCATTTTTAAAAATCTTTTGATTGATGGGATTTTGTTTCATGGTGTCAGGGAAACGATTTCTTGAGTTCTCCCCACTCTTCCCCCCCCCCCCCCCCCCCCCCCCCAAAAAAAAAGGGAAAAGGATTAGAAAGGCATGCATTCCGATGAGTGACACCTTACCCATGGTTTCCCTTTTCAGATCAAATTTTCAGTTTATTTGGCCATGGGAAGAATGGGCTTATGTGTTGGACCTTCCAATGTGGGCTCCACAACGTGTATTTGTTCAGGAGGTCTTGGAAAGAGAAGTTCGATTGTCATACTGGGATAAGATCAAACAGGTAATAAAATCCATATGTAGCTTTATGATGATTTCATTTTTCAGTATGAAATTTTGATCAGTGCGTGCTTGCGTTTTGCCCATCCAAACCTTTTATTGTTCCTTTACCCCTTTTCCTTGCAGTAACCCCTTAATATATAAAGATGAGTGATAGGTCTAACAAATGGCTATTTGGCAATGGATGGTTGTCGGTTTGTCACGATGGCTATTCTTTCTTCCTCTCCCTCTCACACAGGCACGGGCTCAGAGACGCGCGTGCGCACACACAGATGCACGCACATTTGGTGTGGTAGAAGTAGTTCTGAACATAAATTGTGGAAGGCCTGGGATATCTTTGCCTTTTCCAGAACCTTGTCTCTTTCCTTTTATTGATTTCTTTCTTGTTGGGAAAGGGGGGGGGGGACTGTTGTCCAATGTCTTCTTGTTTGTATTAGTTCATATGTGGTATTTCTTTTGTTTTGTTTTTTTGGATAAGGAAAAAGAGTAAAATATATATAAATAAAATATGTACAAAAGAATGGATGCAAGGATTATGTACACCCAAGATGGAACCCATCCACAAAATCAATTATATCAAAAGAAGATTGGGAAAAGTTCCCACTATCCTAGAAAAATAGTCTTGATACTAATATCTTTGATTTGTTGAAGAGGATCTCCTTTCCTTCAAAGGCTCTTTTGTTTCTCTCTCGTCAAATAGTCCAAAAAAGTGCATGTGTGATCAATGAGATGCTTTTCTCTTTAACTTTTCTACCAAAAGCACCCTCCCAAGCCAAAAGATGATTCTTCACAAAATCCGAAACAACCCAAGGAACCCCCAAGCAACTATAGGATAACTCCCCAAGAGCCATTGCAAATTGACAATGCATCAATATGTGATCAGGAGACTCCAAATCCTCTTTGCACATAGAGCATCTATTCACCAAGATGATTCCCTTCTTTTATAAATTATCACATGTCAAAATAGTCCCATGGGAAGCTTCTCACACAAAAACTGACACCTTTAAGGGAGCTAAAGTCTTTCAAATAATTTTCCAAGGGAACCACCCCAAGGAGCCAGACTCCATAGCGAAGGAGCCAGACTCCATAGCGAAGATAGAATAAGAGATGAGCTTTAAGATTTGACCGTGAAAACTTCTTTAGAGTTGAAATCCAAAGTAACCACATCAGGTGAGTCCTGGTGTGTAATCTCACTCAACTTGCGGAGAAAGATGGCAAGAATAGTGTCATCAACCAAAGCATCACGGATGAAAACAGGAGACCACACAATAGTGCCAGACTGCCAGGCCCACGCTGACAATAATCTGCAGTAGTAGCATCTCTATTCACAGCAAGCACATAGAGGGGAAGAGATCTTGTAGAGGACCCTCCTTACACCAACGATCTTCCCCAAAAAAAAAAAAAAAAAAAAAAAGAAGGACCAACACCCTCGAAGGAAAAATAATGATAAAATCTTCCCCATCCTCGGAGGAAAAAAAAATAGTAGTATTTCGTTTGTTTTTAGATTCAGATCTTTCTTGAGGACCTCTCTTTTCTGTGTGCTTCCTAGTTGGACCTATCTTGTGCTTATGCTACCATTGCCCCTGCCCTTTCCAACCAGGAGCCTCCCCATGACTGCTTCTGGGACAACTATTGAAGTATTGGACTGGCCCATTTGCTCTTTTGTTTACGGTTTTCTATAGTCCAAATGGGAGAAAAATTGGAATTATTAACATTTAGTTCCCTGAGTTTTAGTGAATTAATTATTTTGACCCTGTCGTTTCTGAATTGTTTATAATGTACCCCGGCTTGGCCTGATGACTTCCCCCTCACCCCCTCTGCCTCTCTTTCTCTCTCTCTCTCTCTCTCTTATGAGAGTGAAAGAGAGATGAGAAGCTAGGAAATGTAGTTTTGTTAAATTTACATTCCAACAAGTTTGGATGGAGTTTTTATAATGTGATGGATGTTTTTCCATCATGCTAGTTTTCGAGAACTAATGCAGGAGATGAAACCTATTGTGTTGTGAATTGACACCAAGCTTGTTTAACCAAGGGGGAAAATGAATATGCTTTTATTTCTGTGTTCTTTATTTGGACTTTGTTTTACCTTCTTATTGCTTCCATTTCTGTTTGAAAGAGTGTTGAAAATGCCCCTGGTCTGGAGGAGTTGCTTCCCCCAAAAGGTGGTCCAAGCTTCAGGTATAATTCAGAAGATGGCAGGGAAAGAACTGACCAGCTTGCATTGTCCGAAGAGCTGACTAGCATGGTTAGAGGCAGGCAAACTGCACGAGAAATTCTTTCATGGGTAGAACAAAATGTGTTCCCTGTTCACGGGCTGAATGTCACCCTTGAAGTAGTTGTGCAAACTCTTCTTAATATTGGATCAAAGAGCTTCACTCATCTAATAACTGTTTTAGAGAGGTATGGGCAAGTACTTGCCAAGATATGTCCTGATCACGACAGGCAAGTGATGCTAATTAGTGAAGTGAGTGCTTTCTGGAAGAATAGCAGTCAAATGACTGCTATAGCCATTGATCGCATGATGGGTTATCGCATTATCTCAAATTTGGCCATTGTGAGATGGGTCTTTTCTTCGGCAAATGTTGATCAGTTTCATGCATCAGACCGCCCTTGGGAGGTAAACTACCTTGTCTATTGATTGGCTGATTAATTTATGAGTGCTTCTGACTCTCATTGATGTATGAACAGCATACATATTTTGTGAAAGATCTTACTGTCTGGTAGTTTCTGTTTTTCTTAGTTATTTCATTTTATTCTTAGTTATTTGCTGTTTTTATAATTTTTGCTATGCTAATTTCCTTCTGGATTATTAAAAACATTTTAGAAAATAGTTGAGGGAGAATAATTGGAGACTCTCTCTTCTATGGAATGTAGTATTGGGTTTAGGATATTACTTGATTTAGGGGTTCTATGTCGTGCAGATTTTATTTTATTCCCTATTCTTGTTGGAAGTATTATGGTTTCCTATAGGATTAGTTTTTAGGATGGTTGCATACCTATAAAGAAGGGGTTTGAATCTTGTCCTTCTCCCATTCATTGCTGAATTAGATTAAATCAAACAACTGCTGAGTTTCTTCTCTTCTTTCCTCTAATTTTTCCCCTCCTTCCTGTTCCCCTGTGATCTGTATGAATTCCTTTCTATTTTCTTATGGTCGACAGATTCTCAGAAATGCTGTAAGTAAAACCTACAACCGCATTTGTGATCTGAGAAAAGAGATCTCTTTACTGAAGAAACGTCTTCAATCAGCAGAGGAGACAGCAGCAATTGCTGAAGCAGATTTGGAGACAGCTGAGTCAAAGCTTACTCTTATGAATGGTGAGCCTGTTGTTGGTGACAATCCTGTGAAGTTGAGACGCCTGAAATCTTTGTCTGAAAAGGCGAACGAGGAGCTGATGTCTGCACGTGAAACCTTGGAGGCAAAAGAGGCTCTTCTTCTTCGTGCACTAGATGAAAATGAGGTTCTCTAAGAACTTTGTTGTTGCTTGTCTTCATCTTGCATGTTGCACTCCTGTTTTTGTTAGTTCGTTCAAATTGTTACAATGTGTCCTTTAAATTGATGTTTCTTGCTCTATGGGGCGGGTACACATTTTGAATCATGCCTATATACGATAAGATGAATCGGCTTTACCGCTCTCTTTCATTTGATGATGTTCTGATGCAGTTTGTGATTTGTCCTGGACACCGGGCAGTTTATCATGTTATATCTGATCGTTTTGTGTTGGGGGGGGGGGGGCATGAGCGTGCATGCTTGTGTGTGTCCCCCTGTGTGAGATAGTAATTGAATAATCGGTAAATTTTTTAATATTCAGGCTAGTGAAATAGCTCTTCTCAGGGGATAACGTTGCATACTAACCCACCATTTTCACAAGGGACCTCATGTTAAATTTTCAGTTTTGGTTTAGCCTCCCTAGTCGGGCTGCTTTGCTTGATCTTAATGGTCCCTCTTATTAAAAGGCGAGGGGGATTAAAATTTGTGCTGAATAGATATTCTGTAGTAATTTCTTTTTTCATAAAGGCATAGTAAACAAATCAGTTGGATTTTTTATCCCACTTCTTTTTAATTTTGTGATATTTTTAACAGTTACATTGAACACTTTCAGGTACAGGATTACTGTAAACTGCACTGCCCAAGTTCAGCCAATGCACAATTCACGCAGCCTAAATCATAAATTGGACATTGTAGGATGTGTAGCATAATGCGGATAACTATTAAATATTGCAAACTTTAATTCAATATAGTTGTGGTGCATTGGTTAGTGACTCGGTGATGGTTCCCAAGGCCCCATGTTCAACGCCTACCACTGACAACTTCAGACAGATTTTATTTTTAAAAATTTTTTCACCTTACTACCTTCTCTTGGCAGATTTCATTTTTTTTTTTTTTAAAATTACCATCCTACCTTTTTAATTTTGTTTTGCAAAACTTGCTTGTTTTTTAATTTTAAAAATATATTCCATTATATGTCATTCCTAACTTTTTTTTTTTTTTAAGAAAAAACATTTTCTTACTTTTATCTTTCTTAAAAAAAGCAATCTATTGTAGACTAACTATTGTTTCATCATACACTAAACATTGTTTTATTATACATTAAACACGATTAGATTCTACACTGACTTCCTAACGTTTTTTTAAAGTTTTTTTTGCAAAATTTGATTAGTTTTTTTTTCCAAAAAATATGTTTCATTGTGCGCCTTCCTAACTTTTTCTCAAAATTTTTTCAACACTTGTTTTGTTTTATTTTAAGAAATTATGTATATGTTATCCCACTCTAAATATTGTTTTATCATACACTAAGCACTATTATATTATACACTAAACACTATTATAATTGGCAATAAAATACTAGAACGAAGAAAACACTTAAAATTAATTTTTTTAAACAAAAATTTCCTTCCTAACTTTTGAAAAAGTTTTTGCAGTACTTGCTTAGTTTTTTTAAAATATATATATATATTCCAGTGTAAACATCCCTAATTGTTTTGTTATTTTTTTAAACAGCTTAGTTCTTTGTTAAAAAAACAAAATTCAATTATACACTAAATATTGCTCTATCATACTCTAAATATTGTTTCGTTATACACTAAATACTATTATATTCTACATTGACTTACCAACTTTAAAAAAAAAATTTTTGCAACATCTGATTAGTTTTTTTTTTCAAAATATGTTTTCCTTTCTACTCCTTCCTAGCTTTTTTTTCCCAATAGTTGCTCGGTATTCTGCTATTCTTTTAAGAAATATCTATATTCTATTGTATAATAAATATTGTTTTATCATACACTAAATACTATTTTTTTATACATTAAACACTATTATATTGTACACTGAAAGAAAAAAACCCTAGGAGTATCTAAAAAATAATTATTTCAATATATTAGCTATACTCAATGCTTATATAGAACCATAGGCTGATAGCTTACAACTCAAACCAGGTATAAAAACATACTCTACAAAATACAAGCACCTCCACCATACTTGGCAGGTTTCTCTATTGAAGGTTCGAACACATCTAGCATTACGAAGTAAAGTAAATTTGTCACAACATAGCATATAAATCTAGTCTTCTTATTTTAGTATTGTGACTTTTGTGACTTTTGTGAAAATTAAAATAAGTTGTAGTGGCTGGCAATATAATATGGTCCAAACCGAGGGTTATTTTAGTGTTAATTAGTTCATGTTTTGGTGTTGTTTAGTTATTACTTAATAAATATTATTATAAGTTCATCATACATATATACAAAATGAAGATTAAAAAATATACATCACTTCATTCAACTTAATTACTCATTGGCAAAAACAGCATAACAAATAATACTTCAATTTAATATATGAATTTGATTTTCTGATCCAAGAAAAATCATTCTAATATTCACCAAATTAAACTAAGTAAAATTATTTTAATGTTCATTAAATCATAACTAAGTGATTGTTTTGAAAAAAAAAAAAAAAGAATAGAAAAGGTTAAGATTAAAAAATTATACTAATGTTTGTGAAATCAAATTAAGACTCAAGTAAAATGTTGCCAATAAAAGACAAAAAAGGCAAAGAATTGAAATATTAAAAAAAAAAAAAAGAATAGAAAAGGCTGGTACTTTAGCAAAGTCAAACCTAGGACCTTTGCTACAAACCCTGTCAGTCTTGGCCCTCCAACAAATTCACGTAGAATGCATGATAGCCACAAAAATAATATATGTACCGTTGCTAAGTGTGCTTCAAAACAGTGTGTACCTTGCTACTGTACCTCATGGTGTATAATATAATGTGCGTATTTTTAAGGTCAAAATGGTGAAGTCATAACTTCTCTTATCTTCTCATCAGAATAGTGAAGCACTCTATTTAAGTGGGAGCGATTGTAAATGATCTTACTTTGAATAAACAAAGATAATTGACAGGACCCGAGTGTGGATGTGTAGAGTTAATTGTTGTGTACAAGTTGGCGATGAGATTTTTTTTTTTTTTTTAAGTTGTACCTTTTCCGTTTTCAGTACATCAGGCTAAGCCTCTGTGCTTATTTGGAAAATCTTTGTCAATACATGATTGATTACTACTTCCCTGCACCTAGATCTATGACCCTTGATTTTCGCTGGAATGACCTTTGGTGTTGCACTTCAAAGTTTTAATTTGTCCGCTATCACAATTCACCGGACAAGTGTTCCTCTTAAGAACTGTTTTCTTGAATTGATGAAAATTTAGTTATAATGGATAGAGAGGGAGTAGCAGCTTTGCACTTGTCCCACTGATTTCTTCTAATCAAGGCTTGTCAAATTGACGTCCACTTTATTTATGGGTAGCTAAAAGATCCACTGTTGAGTAATTTTTCATCTCTGGGTTGTAAAATTTTCTTTTCAGTCATGCTCCTTTTGTTTTGGGTGGTAGAAAGTAAATGTCCTTCGGGATCTAGGCCCAATGAAAGAACCTCTTTGCCCTTCAATTGTAAGGGTAAGGTTGCATACATATGACTTGCCTGCATACGACGCGTATATCTGCCAGGATACCTTGAAGGTTGGCATTGGCCATAGGCCCCACCTAGCCTGGGTTTACTTTGCCCTGCTTGCATAGGTGTGATTTTGAGGTATTGATTTGACTTGCGTCTAGGCTAGTCACTCTGTGTTTGTGCCAAACTGTCTACCTCTATTTGTTGAATGTTAAGCCTGAAGGACACTTGCTTATTTTGTACATTAAGGAATATACTACTTACCACTAAAAATGGGTATCCTTGTTGAATCTAATCAATCACCTGCATGTTACATTGCAGGTCCTGTTCCTGTCCTTGTATAAGAATTTCTCCAGTGTCCTATTGGATCGCCTTCCTGAGTCCTCTGAAATCGGAACATCGAGCAGCTTTCACTCTAGGCAGGCTGATGCAATGACTATAGATTCTGAGGAACTGTTAGTGATGGGAGTAGAGAAAGAGAAAGAAGCAACCAGGTTATTCATCTTTGCTGTTATTTTAGTTTAAAGTTGAGATGTACTCTCCAGTTTGTCCAATTTAAAATCATTTTGTTGATTATTGATGCATATAACTCTGAGCAGTGTGTCAAATGGAAGAAAAGGATCTTCTGGATATGATCTCAGTGAAACAGACCAGTGGGGTCTATCAACACTAGGCTATGTGAAGGCCTTCACTAGACAGTATGCTTCTGAGGTAAAGGGCATAGCTGGTTGTCCCTCATAATATTGATTGTATCAATTTCTAAACCTGCTGCAGATAATTAGGGGGCTAAGGGAAATAAAATAAAGAATTATGCATTGACATTATAAACCATTTTTTTTATCTATTTACAATTTGCTATGCTAGATTGTTTAGCGATTTCATATAATAGTTCTAGAACTACATCTTTTGCATTGTTTTGGATAACTGAAAAAGGCAAGTTTGGACTATTTTTTCCAGCTTGAATTATACGGACCAAAGCAAAATGCCTCTCTAAACTTCCTCTGCACTGTTTTTGTGCGATATTAGGTAGTCTACGATTTTTACATCTAAGGTCAATCGGAATCAGACCCTCTGTAATTTTGCAATTCAGGGGTAAGACTGCTACATCAGACCCCCCCCCCCCCCCAAACACTTCTCCTGATGGCAGGATTTTTGGGGTGTTGGATTTGGATTTGGATTTTAGTTCTAGAACTATATTTTTTGGGGTAGAATCTTAAGAGGCATACTCTTTTCTGTTTTCCTTTATTTTTGTGATAACTCATGTTATGTTTTTGAGTTTACAATACTTTCACCTTCAAAAATGTTTTCTCGAAATTTTTATGTGAGTCTTTTAAAATCGACCTCTTTGTAGGTAGAAATGCTTCCAAATGTAAGGTTGCCTACATCTAGATCTCTCCAAACCCTGCAAAAGTGGGGCCGAAACTAGGAGGAGTTGTTGTTGTATGTTCTGTTTTTGAGGCAATATTTCAGTTAGGAAATCGGGTATAGTTATGGGCTGTGACAACTTCCTTTCCAAGCTATACTAGGTCTACAGTTTTGGGCTATGAGAACTTTCCAAGCTATATTAGGTCTACAAAGGCATTATTAGCTGTTGTCTAAGAGGCCTTCAATAATCAGAATTTTCTGGTAATTAAATGTTTTTTTCTTTTTATGGTGTTTGTGGGTAGACTTCTGTTAAACGTGAGATGGATTTCCTATATGTGTAGATGAACTCTTACGTTTTCCAACCCCCCCCCCCCCCCAAAAAAAAAAAAAAAAAAAAAAAAGCCAGCCGTTTTTTCTGTTATTGTATATTTCTTGTAATTGGATTTTTGCCTCAGTCCCAAGCGTGCTTAAATCTCCCAAAACCCTTTGAAAACCTTAGTTTAGCCCTAATTTCGAAATTGCATACTTGTCTCATGTCAAAACAGCATTCATTTGGAAAAGTCTTATGCCTAATGATGCCCACTGAAATCAGTACAGATAGGGTGAGGAAGGTATATAACTAGGTATTATGCATTTTAATCTGAAGTACCTATATTTTTTGGATGCTATGAACTCTTGAAACTTCATTTTAGCCCTTTAAGACGCAACTTAGATAGAGGGCCGGGGGGGGGGGGGGGAGGCTGAGTTTGGAAACCTAGCACAAACCTGTGTCATGCCTGTGTCAGAGTAACATATCTCCACATACAAAGCATGGGCATGTCCTTGTTGGCAATACTGTTGCCTTATCCAAACACTTGCTGGCAATAATGCTGCCTTACCTAAATAATTGCTATTTCGTTAAACAGCAGCACTAGGGGATTTAGCACTCACATGAGTATAGTAACGTGGATTTCTTCTAGTCTGAGATTAAACGGTACTTTTTGATGTTGGATTTCTTGTTTAATGTGATGGTGCTGATTGATGTCATTTGATGTCTCCAATATTAGCGAAGCACATAATAGTGGCCGTGTTCTTATATTTGTAATCTTCAGATTATTTATGTGATTGCATGTAATTTCTTGCCATATGGTTCTCACTCTGTCTTTCCATTTCAGATCTGGCCTCACATTGAGCGGATACACTCGGAGATCCTGAATGGAACTGTGCATCCCCTTTTCAGGAAAGCTGTTTATTGTGGTCTTGGTCTCTCTGACCATTGAATGATGTAGACCTATGTAAGTTTAGGGTTAGGTTTTATGTCAATTTGTGCACACTAGAGAGATATTGCTTTTCTGAATTCCAGCTTATAGGTGCGGATAGCATTGCGAACCCTTTTCAGAACGCTTTTGGATTGCTGCTCAGGCAGGCTAGCTGATAAGCGATTATTGGTTGTTCAGTAGTTCAGCTGTAATTTTTGTCGTGCAACCTTGTTACCTGTTTCCCCTTAATTTTTAATTTTAGTTTCTAGTCTTTATTGTTTGGGCGGTTGCAGCAGAGTGAAGGTAAGGTACAACTATGTTACCTGTGCTGACTGGTGTTGAGAGTATGTAAGTGTAAACCTATTATGGGGTCTTCAATAATTAGTTTAAGCTTTTGGTGGAGAAGATTTTTGAATGCTGAAATGCTTTAGAGGCACAATGCTTTTCATTTTATGGGGTGTTTGCTAGGTGGACTGTGAAGCAGCGCTTTTCCATTTTTGTAAGTTTTTGTAAAATGAAATGGAGAATAATATCCTACAAGAATCGTTTCAACTTCGTAGGGAAAAAACATTTTTCATATTTCAGAAAAAGCTGATATTTCATCGTTCAAAATACTTTTCATTTCACATGATTGTAATGGTCACTACCCTTTTCCTTTCTCCTCTTTGCTCACTTATCCTCATCCATGTTATGTGTTAGGCATCTTTGTGCCTCTTTTATTTGAGGCTTGGTTGATGTGCTATGCTCGTAGTCTTGTACTCGTTAAAAGTTGGGACTCGGGGAATTTTTATTGTCACATAAGGTGACTAAACTTTCCTTTTTGGCACCGGTGGCGGTAAGGTGGCAGTAGAAGGTTTAAGGCTATTGCTTTACGAGTACCCTTGTGTTCTAAACCGAAAGCATGAAATATTTTTTGATTAAAATCTCATCAAGAGAGCTGAATCAATCTGAGCATCTGTTAGTAACTCCAATGACTTCATTAAGTTGTTCGTCAGTCGTTTGGGACCTTGAATTCGGTGTTTGATTGGTCGTAATGTTGAGAGAACAAGCTTGGTAACTGACCCAGTGACGACAGTAGGTTAATGGTTTGAACGCTTGCACCTGTTGGATTGGATTAGGCCTGTTGGTCCAATTAATAATTGAATAGAATTAATCTGATTGTATCTTATTGACTATCTTAGTCTGGTACATATGTTGACTTATATTTAAAAAAATAAATTCTGCACCAAAAAATATCTAAGAAAATAAATCACCGAAAAGATAAATTAAAAAATTTTTACATGTCTCACTCCAAAATTTTATTGAATTATTATTGCTTTCATACGATTTTGTTACATTTTGTCCACATACATGTATCTACTATGGCCCAATTGAAAATTAATATCAACATACCCAACGCCCACCCCCATTAAAGATAAATAAAATTTATCAAAGGCCGCATTCCCAGCGGTGCCCCCCACTCTAGACATTGTGGATGTCATGCAATCAGAAGCACAACGCCTGACCAGAGTTGGTGGTTCATGATGCGTGCTACAAGAATTTGTTCTTAATAAATTGAACTCCTGTCTCGCCTAGCTCTTTGTACCTTTGAACCTTTCACAATGGAAGTGACCTCAGGGAAAAGAGTGAACCTTTGGGCTAGGCCTCGTGACGCTACAGTTCTATTTATTAAGAAGAACTGCTAACTGCAAGCAATACAGCAATGATGTTACTTGTGACTGATACTTCCCTCCTTTCTATGAGTTGGATTTGTTCTGAGTTGGAAAGGCAAAAGCTTAGTCGTTTTCAAGTCATTAGAAATATCATAAGAGAATCAATGTTTGTTTCCAAAGCACGACGTTTTGTTCTCCTATTAATAAGGTAGTAAGATAGTAGATTAAGCATACTTACTTAATATAATAAGGTCACTGCGATGGTCACAGGCTCTCACTAACAGGAGAATCCAATCCAATTAAGTAGCGAAAGACCAAGAGACATTGCAGGCTTATATATCAAAAAGGGGTATAGAAAACATAAAACAGCGTAAAAAATGGCTGTTTTACCTTATTTTGGGCCTATTTTTTGGGTTTTTCTAGTTGGTTTTGAACTGTTCCGTGACATCTCAGTTTACTGGTCGGAACTCACTTCTCGAAAGCGGAGAATAGATTAGACTAGCGGATCGCTTTCTTCAGTCCGAGTTGACCGAGCCAACGCGTTGTTGGTCTTGTCGCAGCGCTGCGTCTCTTTTATGGTTGGTTTGGCCGAGGGTATTAGAAATCAAATGCTTAACACAAGATAGCGTCACTCTCTTATTTCAGGAAATCAAATTCTTCTTTAAGTCGTAAGTAAGCCTACCGGAGGGGCTAATGCACACCAAACCTCGGTTGGAAGAGTTATTGAGGAACTTGCTTCGCCCCTACTTCTTTCCACGAGAAAAGGAGCGGGTTCTTCCTGAAAAGCATTAGCACCGGGTCTGTGTCTGGACTTCATGTGTGGTGTACGGAAATGGAATAACAGGGGGATTCGATGGCCCTGCTTCCTCCAACAAATATCATAGTTAAGGCATTGCTTGCTATTCAAAGAGAAGGGTCTTTTTGGTTATACCACATGAAACTCCTAAGCATCGGATGCTGGCTTTCTCACTCTAACAATTTTGAAGGCGTTCTTGCTCTTTGAAAGACCTATTAAGTAAGAAGGGAGATGCTTTAGAGAAGTTGTTTCGTTTCCAATAAAAGGTTGACTTAGAAAGGGAAGTTGAAATAGGGACTTTTGCCCTAACTTCTATTCCGGGCAAACTGAAAACTGCTGATGCAACATCGTCAATAGCTATACATCGGCCTTTTCTTTACCAGCCTTATCGCCGCTATGGGGCCTTGCTGTGAAAGCTTCTTATCTTCTTACTTAATAGGTTGGATGAGGAAACTTTCTTATCACTTCCGACTTGTACTCTAAAAGGCAAAACTTAGTTCCGAAACTCTGAAACGTTCTTATTATTCTTTCGCGTTATTAAGATCATATCAGAAGACCCGGATGGGGAAACCTATCCATCAACCGCTTCCACATCATATCTTCGTCATTAAATGACAAATCTTATCTTAGTTCCGACTTGGACTTGGACGAGGATTCCTTCTTCTATGGAGGAGATATATTACTCCGACTAAAACGAATGCATTACTTTCTTGACTAAGACATGACAAAAGTATCATGGAAACTGCCTTAGATGCAGGGACGAATGGTCCAATTACTCCTTAACACGGATCTGACCGCCCCTTAACTCAAATCAAAGTAGGAGTGAAATGAAATGGAAAATGGTTAAAAGTCAAAAAGAAAAGTCAAGCAGGAAAGTCATTAACCCCCCCGCTCATCTTCTGTGCCTATTAATAAGGTAATAAGTTTAGCCTGTCTGGGCTAAGTCCCAATAGCACGGTCAACCAAACCAAGTTACCGCAGCCACCCAAGTGTTTCCAATAGCGCCGACAAGAAAGTAAAGTAAGCCTTTCCTTCTCCGGATTAAACCAGCAACATCAATCAAACCTTCAATAAGGAAAGGCTGAAGCGAGAAAACGGAAAGCGCGCTAGCGCGCTCCGGCTTTCGAGCCGTAGCTTGCTTCTTTCTTCTTCTTTGGCAAATTATTGTTTTCTTTCGTACGAGAGTCTTCTTCTTGGAACTGCTGTGGAGGGTTATCTTCCCTACTAACAAGGATCCCCGCTTAAAAGGAAAGTCTGTCTTTGCTCCTTCTTTCTCTCCCGCACTGCTTTCTGTTATTGGTAAATAGTCTTCCCCACTATCTATAATTTCTTTATAGGATATCCGTTAGTCGTCTATCTCTGCCTTTCTGGTAAAGAAAGAGATTAAGCGCACTAACATGAAAGTTTATGGTTGGAAGGGCCATAGTCTACTTCAGTCTGTGTTACCGTTGTCTTCTACTTTCCAGCTCTGAAAGCCAGGATTATAGTATCGAACCGGCCAGCATGCACCATCGGATCAGCCCCTTCCTTTCTCTTGGATCCGAGAAACTTTCAATTGAGTGGGAACTGGGAAGGTTGTCAGACAACTCTCCGAACTCTGATTTTCTATCTCATGTGCAAGATACAGTGTATGACCTGCAACTGGGTACACTATAAGTTTTCTTTCATCCTTTGGGAATCAAGTCATTCAATGAATGAAAAGTGAAAAACCTGTAGATAAATGCTTTATACAGATGACGATAAGACTTTTCAATCAGTTGCTGGACTAGGGCTTATTCTGATTAACTTGCTATGGCATTCGTAGCATCAATTCCTTGAATCCCTCCTATTAATAAGGTAATAAGGCTCTGCCTTTTGAGTTTTCAGCGGTTTATGCCTTGAAGTACGAGGGCTGCCCGTCGATTATTGTGGGATGCAGAGGACTGTCCTCGCACGTGTAAGATTAGATCGGGGTTCACTCCCTCAAATAGGGAGTACTACTCTTTTACAATAATTCTCCTTATAGTTTAAGTATCTAACCTATCTAAACACAAGCATGCACGAGTCAAAGGAGGCAATTCAGAATGAAAGACATACAAACCAGAAAGGGGGGAGCCGGCTATAGAATCCGCAGAAGAGTTTGCTTCTCTTTCAATATGGTTCACGCCTATACCAGAGTAAACCCCAGACGAAATTTCGTCTAGAAAAGGGTGGAAGAGAATACCACATTGTCGCTACAAGTGCTTGAGAATGAGTTCACGTTGTTCTTGTTACAGTAAGTACTGCACTTGAATTAGCTCTTTTAGCAATAGAAGTTCATAGTGGAATCTCCTTTGCTATTCTTGGTAAACTATCTGTAGAAGATGTTGTAGAAATATTAAGTGCATGTGTTCTCGAAAGCACTCCCGGGAGAGAGTGGGTTTTTTCTGGACTTTAGGTCATGAAGTGACCTCTACTTTGATTTATGCGATTTATGCTGCATGTAAGGCATAAAGATGGCAAGGAGTTCTTTCCTAAAGGAGTATTTAATGCTTCTCTAACCCTCCGAAGACACGATCAATAGGGCGCTAATCTAATGCAGTGAAGGAGGCTTACTTAAATGAT
Organism: Carnegiea gigantea; assembly: GCA_029747015.1. NCBI lineage: Eukaryota > Viridiplantae > Streptophyta > Magnoliopsida > Caryophyllales > Cactaceae > Carnegiea > Carnegiea gigantea. The sequence continues at coordinate 562,300 of JAKOGI010000462.1, forward strand.
ATCCTGCCTTAGCTGCTTTATCCTTCCTTCAACCTCCCCAGAAAGAGTTCATTCATTGTTGTGAAGGGGAACCTGAAATGGAATCGGTTCAAGAACCAACCACAGAAAGAACTTCTTTTCCACCTTTTTTTTGAGATTTCTCGTATTTTCAGAGCTTAACTGAAGGGAAGTGACTCAACTCCAAAGTTGTCTGGGCTGGGTACCTCAACCCAATAGTTTGCTAGGGTGGTGCTTAGATCAACACAAATAAAAGAAGAAAAAACTCATATGCCGTGTAACTGGCTCGCTGACTAGCAGAATTGACAACATGTCAGAGTAGGAACTGACAGCTAAGGAAGGCCTCTTCTCAAGAGAGTATGAGCCACCAACAGGCTGGAACCTGTTCGTTTGGCTGCCTACCAATGATGCCTTTTACTTTACTATGACGGTTAGTAAGGAGGGATCCTTTCTTTCTATCTTGACGAAGGCTGGAAATGACAAGGAATTGATAAATGCCACTAATCATCCAATAGCAACAAAGGCAAGAACGAGTACAAAGACGTACCTTTTCTCGATTGAGTCACTATTTTTTTTTGGCTTCGTTTTTTTGCTGCGTTCCAATGCTCGAAAGCCGTAGCGTGCTAGTGCACTCTTCGTTTTCTCACTCGTACCATTTCATTTCACTCGTACCCGAAGAATTGAAAAAATCGAGTCACTTTTAGTGACGTCCCTTGGACTTGGAAACTTATTTGATTGCCTTAGCGGCATCAACTACTTAGGGACCTTGCCCCATGCCCTATGCTCTTGTCGAAGAGCTAACTGCTATTTTTTGATAAACGAACAGATAACTAAAGCTTTACCTCTCTCCTATTATATTCCAGAAATGGTATTCGGCTAAGCCTTGTTTATCGATAAGATAGGTAAATTCCTTTTTAGGACTAGTAGTTTATTACCTCTTCGAAGAGTTTTCGCGTATACTCCCACGTCTATTACTCAACCTCATGGTAAGAATGCTTTGATCCTTTCTTCTATGAAACTATTAGCGACTAAGATAAAAAGTACGGATTTTCAAGGACTCGATTCCCTCTACACTATGGAGTGTTGGTCCCTATAGAATATTCTCATAAGGGAAAGGCAGTAGTGGAGTAACGGCTACTGACTTTGGATCACTTTCATCCGCCGTGTTGGTACTTTATTGACGCTTCTATCTCACATTTCGTTGTCGAGTAGGTTTGACTCTCTCAATTCACCAGAGGAGCAGGGACACTTGTTCGACGACCCCGTCTCTCTTCGTTGCTGAACAATCGAGGTTCTATCATCCCCGGCCTAAAGGCCTAAAGTAAAGAAGCTCTCACCTATTCATCCGTACACCGGCGAGAAGTATACATTGATTCTCTTATTCCCCTTCTCTGTTGGCTAGATGAAGCTCAGAAGGCCCTGCGCGAGAGGGATTTCAAATGTGACTCGACATTGAATTTCATAAATATGAGGTAAGAGGTACGATTTGACTCGATCAACATAAAAGGGGCGAAGAGATGAGGAATTCCTCAAATCATTGAACGACAAAGGAAGATATGAGGGTAGCGCTATTTGTTTACATCCGTTTTCAAGCAGTGTTCGATCGATTATGACGTATTAATCAAAATAGACGATTGATTGGTATTCTCTTTGAAAGCTGAGCTCCTATGCTTTGAGTGTTGAAGCGGTACGATGGACTGAAGTATCCCTCATTGATTAGTGGTGATTTATAGGGCAAAGACCATACTCCTGAACTGTTCACTAGCGGCAGGGTTGGAAGTGGATCATCAGACGTTGGTCATGTAGGTTGCTGAAGCTTGGATTTGGTGTTTTGTGAAGCACTTCTGCCAAACTTAATTGTTCTTTATGCATGAAAGAGGAAATTGCTTGTCGAATCGTTGTTATTCCTGCTCTAGTTAATCAGATTTGGATGTTTTATCCACTTCAAAGGTTCCACCAATTTTCAATTCGCTAGACTGAGCGACTCAGGATCCGACAAGTCCGACAGGCCAGACTAGGTCGGTTTTCCTTAACATTGCTCGATAGGAGGGGTGGGAATGGGTTAACCAGTTCATAGAACTGATTTTGACTGTTGGCCTAGGTGATCATTATCAACTTCAATCGGCATCGATCTAGTTAAATACGTCATGGATGGAGTCAAAAATTAACTTGACAAGTGACCTTAAACAGTGGAGGGGTGTCTATTTTGGACTTTGTGATTGTGTATTATCTATCGATTGTTAATTCATATGTCAAGGAAAAGGAAGAACACTTGGTGACATTTAGGAGTTGCAATAGTAGGGCCCAGATTGATTTCTTTTTTACAAGGGCGAATAATAAGAGCGTGTGTAAAGATTGTAAAGTGATACCAAGTAAGTGTTTCCGACATAACACAGGCTAGTGGTCATAGATGTGGAGGTTAAGTGTTTGACGAGAAAGAAGAGAAGAGTAGGGGAATGTAAAGTTAAATGGTGGGATCTAACTGGGGGAGATGGCAACTAAGCTATCTAGGAAGATCAAAGCAGAAGGTGATTGGAAACTAGCAGTGGACGCAGACAAAATGCTGGGAGAGATGGTGGAGTGTATTTGGACATCAGTTAAGGAAATCTTAGGACCGCTAAAGGGGGATCTAGGAGACTAAAAAGAGCTTAGTAATGGAAAGAAGAGGTGAAGCAGAAAGACAAGGAGAAACAAGAGGCATAAAATGCTTTAGTAAGTAGTGGAGCAGAGGGCGAAAAGGACGTTACTAAAGTGTAGTACAAGATTGCGAAGAGGGAAGCTCCAAAAGCAGTCACGGTAGCACATAACAATGCTTGTGAAAGGTTATATTAGAGACTAGATTCGAAGGAGGGTGAGAAGGAGGTGTTTAACCTAGCAAGGGCTAGGGAAAGAAGGACAACATGTATAGGTAGTCTGAGGTGTATTAAAGATTAATACAATAAGATATTAGCCGAGGAAACCATAGTTAAGGAAAGATAACAAAGATATTTCTACAAGCTCTTTAATGAGGAGAGGTTCGACAGCGCCCAGCATAGAGAGCAAAGGGGTCAAGAGGAGCGACAAAACTTTGGTTGTTGTCATCATATCTCCAAAGAGGGGATTAAAGAGACATTAAGGAAGATGAAACCTGGAAATGTTGTCGGCCCGAATGGTATCCCAGTGGAAATTTGAAAATGTTTGGGTGAGGAGGGACTTGAGTGGCAAATAACCCTTTTATTGTTATACTTAAGACAGTAAAGATGTTTCATGAATAGAGATTAAGTACAATTATCCCTCTTTACAAGAACAAAGGTGATATTCAAGACCGCAATAACTATAGAGGTATAAAATTATTTAGCTACACAAAGAAGTTATGGAAAAGGGCTATTAAGATAAGGTTGAGAGAGGATATAAGGATTGCGAAGAACCAATTTGGTTTTATGTCAGATAGATTAACTACAGAGGCTATTCATCTCATACAAAGGCTCTTGGAGTTCTATAGGGATAGACAAAATGGCCTCCACATGATGGTCATTGACTTAAAGAGAGCATATGATAGATTACCTAGGGAGGTATTATGGAGGTACTTGGAGAAGAAAGGTATGTTGCTTACGTATATATTCAAGTTATTTAAGATATGCATGAGGGACTAAGGACTCCAGGTAGGACCCTCAAGGGGATTCAAATGACTTCCCAATGGACATTGGACTTCATGAAGGGTCAGCACTGAGCCTTTTCTTTTTACTATGGTTTTGGATGAACTCACTAGAGGGATTCTAAATGAGATACCATGGTGTATGATATTATATGACAATACAGTCTCCATTGATGAAACTAGGGAGGGGATTAACAACAAGTTACAGAGGTGGAGAAATACCCTAGAGGCTAAAGGTTTTAGGTTGAGTAGGTCGAAACTAAGTATTTAAAATGTCGATTTAGTTAGGGGGGAGGTGGCATTAAAGATGAAGTGATCATCAGACGTGTGGTTATACGAAGGGTTGATAAATTCAGAAAACTAGGCTCATCATTCAAGAAAAAGGGAATATTGATGATAATATTAACCAACAAATAAAGTTAAGATGAAAAAAATAGAAGAATGCTTCAGGAATGCTATGTAGTAAGAGGATCTCACTAAGATTGAAGGGGATGGTGTGTTGTATAGTTGTTAAACCAGCATTATTGTATGGTGCGGATTGTTGGCCTATCAAGAAGTCTCAAGTCCAAAGGATGGGGTCATAGAAATGAGGATGGTTCGTTGAATGAGCTGCCACACAAAAATGGATAGGATTAAAAATGTAGTTATTAGAGACAAAATAGGAGTAACACCCATAGAGGATAAGATGAGATAAGCTAGACTTAGTTGGTTTGATCATATAAAGAGAACGAGCATGGATGGACCAGTGAGGAGATCTAAGAAGATTGAGCTTCCAGGGTATAGAAGGGGTTGAGGCAGATCGAGGAAAAGTTGGAGCAAAGTGATTAAACATGATTCGAAGACTTTAGAACTAACAGGGGACATGCCTTAGGATAGGAAGCTATGGAAATCGAGGATTAAGGTTGCAAACTTTAGGTAGCTTGTTGTCTGCCCTTCCATAGGTTAGTAATGGCACTTAAATTGTTGGTGGTTAGTTCTAGCTATCATTTATCGTGCATTTGCAGTCCTACTGCATGCTTGTAATGGTTACTATATGACTTATTCTTATTTGTAGTACAGTGTGCTTTTATTTTATTATCTGCCTATTTATGTATTTATTTTTAACAAAGGATTTCCAACTATTAAAAGGTTTTCAAACCTCTCTGTATGTCAACCTGTAAAGGTAAGGTCGCTAACATCTAAATGTCCCCAAACCCCGCATAAGCGGGACTCTCACTAGAGGTTGTTGTTGTCAATGTTTTGTAACATTTTTTTATATATTTTTGCATGTAGTTCCTATTGAAAAAATAATTCTATGCATGAAATATAAGAATGGAATAAAGCAAAAAATATCCTTAATGAAAAGGTAGATTTACGTAGTAAAATAATCAATCAAGCTTAACAAACTAAAAAGCCTCCCAAAGGGAGGCGGAACAATGAGACTCCTAATAGATAATTACATAGTAAAATAATGAGAATAAGATATTTAAACATTAAAATTTTAACGGTTTTCGATTCCCTACAACAGTTCACTAATGTCATTTACAATTACAATTTTCAAAAACCTCTTTCTCTCTTCCTTGTTTTCCCT
>JAKOGI010000462.1:572500-584782 GCA_029747015.1 Carnegiea gigantea
TTTTCAAAAGATCATGGCATCTAATTGGTCCCTTGGTATGTGCAGCAGTTCAAGATTTCTTCAAGACAGGGCATATGCCAAAGCACACAAGTTCAACCAAACTGGTGATCCTACCAAAAATCACTCTTTCCCAAACAGCATATGATTTTAGACCAATTTCATGCTGCAATGTGGTTTATAAGTGCATCTCTAAGCCGCTCTGTCAAAGAATAAAGGAAGTTCTCCCTAGTCTGATCAACCAAAGTCAAGGAGCTTTTGTGAAGGGGAGGGAACTCCTATATAATGTGCTAATCTGCCAAGACATTGAAAGGGGCTACCAAAGACAGCACATCTCCCCAAGGTGTATCCTCCAAGTAGACCTACAGAAAGTCTTTGATTCAATTCATTGGGACTTTTTAAGGGATATGCTATTGGCACTGAAATTTCCCATACAGTTTATCAAATGGATTATGTCATGTGTCACATCAGTAACCTTTGCTAAGCACATTAATGGCCAGGACTGTGGGGTGCTTCAAGGAGGCAAAGGGCTCAGACAATGGGACCCTCTCTCACCACTCTTATCTGTCATATGTATGGAATACCTCGCAAGATTAATGCAAAAGGTCAGCCTTGAACCAAATTTTAGATTCCACCCAAACTGCAAGCAACTTTGTCTCACTCATCTAATGTTTGCTGATGACCTAATCTTGTTCTGCAAAGCTGACCCAACAACATTACAACACATCATGAATGTCCTGCACGAGTTCTAAGAATGTGCTGGTTTGCAAGCAAATATTCAAAAATCACAAATGGTGCTGGGGGGATGTTCACAGGAATTGCAAAATAAATGCCAGCAGATTACAGGTTTGCATGATAGTAACTTCCCACTCAAGTACTTGGGGGTGCCCATTACATCAAGCAGGTTGACGAAGCTGGAATGCAGAAATCTAGTGGAGAAAATTACTACAAAGATAAAAATCTAGGCCACAAAAGTTCTTTCATATGCAGGTAGGGTAGTGCTCATTAATAGTGTGGTCTTTGAAATGTTCAATTATTGGGCCTCAATCTTTATTCTCCCCACTGAAGTTGTGAGTAAAATAACCCAGCTATGCAGAAATTACTTAGGGGGGACTGCAGACATCAAAAGGGTGCCCTATGTGTCCTGGCAAAAGGCATGCCTTTCTAAAGCACAAGGGGGATTAGGGATAGAGGAATTTATAGCATGGAACAAAGCATCAATTGCCAAACTAATATGAGCCATTGCAGAAAAGAAAGACATCCTACGGGTAAAGTGGGTCCACGACAGATATATAAGAATAAAAGAATGGTGGGACTTCACCCCAGCACTAGACAGTAGCTGGTATTGGAAGAAGATATGCTATGTCAAGGAACTCTTCAAGCCAGGGTGCACAAATCAGTCTACATGGGAATAGCTAGGTTCCCCCCACTACAAGGTCAAGCAAGGCTACAAATGGCTGATGGGAGGGCATGAAAAGGTGGAATGGGCAAAGGTAATCTGGGTAAGGACCAAGATCCCCAGACATGCTTTTGTAAACTGGGTCTTTATCCAACACAAGCTACCCACAAAAATCAAAATGAGTAAGCACTGTCATCAAGAGGTCATCACTTGTCATTTATGCAACACTGATGCAGAAGATGATTAACATTTTTTTTTTGAATGTGATTATGCTAAGGATGTGTGGGGTGAGATAAAACAATTGTGGCATCTCACTCCACAAGTGCAAACTAGTCAAGCACTGATAAATGCAAAAGGCCAGAAGCACAAAAGGGGAGAAACTTATTACAAGTGCTATTGTCTCTACAACCATATATCACATATGGAGTGCCCAAAATCATGCTCTTTTCAGCAACACCCATATACCACCAAGGCAAACAGTGGGCCAAATCAAGGAGCAAGTCATACACAGAATACTTCACCGGAATACCATTTCCAAAAAATTCATACATTGTATAGACATCATACTGAAATGACATAGAGAGGGACAACAGAGGAAATAGGTTCTTACCCCTCCCTCCCCAAAAGCTGAGATCAATAGGATTGTACGTACATACCAGGTTTAAGTAATGAATCATCACTTTCCCACAAAAAAACTATATATATATATATATATATATATATTATATATATATATATACACACACACACACACACACACACACATATATTTATATATATGCACATATATATATTATATATATATATATATATATATATATATATATATATATATATATATATATATATATATATATGTATATGTATATATATGTATGTATGTATGTATGTGTAAGGCCCGCGTACCTTATTTTCTGTTAAGCTGTTCGTCACGCCTTCTTGCGTTATAAAAACCGTATTTTATTAGCAATATGGATGAAAATTATTTTCTAAGTGCCTATGTGAACGTTAATTTCATTAGAAAGGATGTTATTGTCACTGATTATTATTATTAATATTATCATTAGTTTTGAAAATCTTTCGACGATTTTTAATAAGCGTTATTAATGGTTATTAACGAGTACTAAATCGATTAGAGACCCGAATACGATTAAGTTATCAACCTTAGAAGTAGTTTGATGTTATTAAATCGAACCTAGATGTATTTGGGAATGAGTAATCAACGGAAGGTCGTGTTATCAATTTGAGTTTAGAGTATGAAGGGCGAGATTATGCTAGCGGTATCGAATATGAACTAGCTTGGGATGAATAAATGAAAGAGACTAGGGAGGGGCAAACGGGTAATTTTATGCGCTCCCCTTATTTCTCCTCTCCCTGCCCGCGACACCCCCCCGACACTCTCTCTCCTCTCACCTGCTGTGCGTCTTCTTCCTCCTCCTTTCCTCCTCCATGAACGCAGCTCCTAAGCTCAATTAGCAGCCGATTTTCGCCACCTCCTACCTGCAAATCCCCCATTCGACCACCCCTTTTGGTGAGCATTGTGTGCGAAATTGGGTCGAAATTCGAAGCCTCCTACCGCGGCTGTGGAAGGTTTTGGACGCCAAACTGAAGCTCGAATGCGTGCCCAGGTAAGGTCATGCAAATTAGCTTCTAGTTGCCTTCAATCTTTTATAAATTGGAGTTAGAATTCGCACTTCAAACACCCAATTCAATCTCAAGCTAATAAGTGAAATTGGGCTTGTTTTAGGGTTTGAATTTGGAAGCTCGGGCATGTATTAGGCTTGAGTGGGGTCTGTTCGTGCGTGGGTGAGCAAGAGCTGAAGAATTTGGAGTCGTTCGAGCTCTAAAGCCAAGTCGGTCAAGCCTTCCATCGAACACCTAGCTTGGAATCAGGGTGAGGGTTCTTTTCCTCCTAAATTACCAATAATTTCAACAATTTTGAACTAAATTAGTTAGCGCAAGTTGATTTGAGGTTAGAAATCAGTTTGGGTAAACTTAGAATTGAAATTGAGGAATTTACGAACATGGTGTTAATTTTGGGTTAATGGCATGTTGAAACTGCTGCTGAATTATTAATGGCTAGACAGTTTGGAAGGTTGTGGAGTTGTCAATAAGCAGATTATCACCTTAATGTAGTCCCTTCGTTAGTTATTGATCCTGAATCATATTTTGAAGGTTAAAACACTAATTGGGTGAATTAAGGCGTTAGTAAAGCATGCTTATTTCTGTTCTTGAGTTGTCATTAAATTAATACGATCATGTTTAAATTCTGTTTAAGGTTACTGATGAGCATACCATGCTTTTATATGATACTTTTGTGAGTTATTGGTTTGTTTATGACAATATTGAACCGAATTGGAAGGTGGATAGCTCGAGGTGGAACTATTAGGTGGTTTGAGGTTCTTGTGGTCAGTGCTGTGTGAGGAGGGAGTTTAGGTTGTGAATTACCGCAATCATGTGGATTGCGAGGCCATGTGTGGCTCATTGAATAGATTTTACCGAGTTGTGTTATGAAGTGTATGAATGTGCTATGTGTAAACTCCTCTCCCCCTCAATGTGCTATGTGGCCAATTCTTTCTAAAAGTTAATACGTCTTTAAAAGAGAAAAGGACCATTTAGAAAGCTTGTTTTTATGATTTTGAACGCTTTTAAGTGCCTATCAATTACCTGTTAGTTGATTAAGATGTTTCTGGCCTAAAAGAGATCCTAAATCGTCGAACTATTCAGTTAGTAACTCGACTGAATAATCGATAGGTTTAGAAAGTTTAAAAGTGAACTAAAACTGAGTTTAAAAATGTTCAAAGCATTGGTTTGTTATGACTTCTCCTCGTGTTTAAAAGAATTTAAATGACCTGGAAGAGAGCACCCTCAGGTGCTAATTATGAAGTTTAGCTAATTTATATACTAGTTGCTTGCTTAGGTCTCTATTGAGTTTCAAGCTATGAGCATGTAAAACCACTATGTTTTAAGAAGCATTCACGTTGAAAGTTTGCGAAGAAAACTTATTTACCTTATAAATGAACCAAGTACCTTAAGTTTTCGAATAATAACAAGTTTGGAGCATTTTAAGCCTTCAGTTTACTCTTACGCCCTCCTTTGAGTTTTAAAAAGAGGGTTGAAACGAGTTGTAAAATGACAGCTGAGGATTTTATTACGAACCTAGCTTGAGTTAAACGCTAACTAAATACTCTAAGTTCCAAATGGTTTCGTTTTACGAATTAACAAACGTATTACGTTATTGAGAAACTATTAAGTTAAAAACAAAGTCGTTTTGCGATTTACTAAGAAGCTCTTAAGTTAAAAACAAAATCGTTTTACGATTTAGCAAACTTATTACATTTACAAGAAGTATTTAAGTTAGAAACTAAGTCGTTTTACGATTTAGCAAACCTAATACGTTCATACGAAGCTTTTAAGTTGAAAACGAAGTCGTTTTATGATTTAGCAAACCTAATACGCTTATACGAAGCTTTTATGCTAAAAAAAACGAAGTCGTTTTACGATTTAGCAAACCTAATACGTTTATACGAAGCTTTCAAGTTAGAAATGAAGTCGTTTTACAATTCAGCAACCTTATTACGTTTATACGAAGCTTTTAAGCTAGAAACGGAGTCGTTTTACGATTTAGAAAACTTATTACGTTCGTACGACACATTTAAGTTAGAAACTAAGTCGTAAGTTAGAAACTAAGTCGTTTCACAATTTAGTAAATGTATTGCGTTTATAAGAAGCTTTTAAATTTAAAACGAAGTCGGTTTACGTATAAACAAGTCTATTACATTTTTAGGAAGCTTTTAAGTTTCAAAGGAAGTCGATTTACGTGTTTTTGAACTTATTACGTCTATAAGAAGCTTTTAAGCTATTTACGAAATCGATTTATAAGTTGGCAAACTTATTCCGTTTATAAGAAGTTTTTAAGTCAAAAACGAATGAACTACAAGAATTTCAAAAGGTTACGATCGTTTTGTTTAGAAGTAAGATTTCAGCAAGGTAAGCAACTAAAGAAGAGAAATGAAATACGTTTTTAAAATCTAAGAAAGTGCTAGGCAATTGGCCAGGGTTAGGAACTGAACTCAAGATATGAATTATCTTGGTGTGAGCTGTTCCTAGAAACTGGATGCAAAGATGGCATAAGCTGCTTCCCCATAAAGAAATGTTAGGAACTGGACTCAAGATATGAATTATCTTGGTGTGAGCTGTTCCTGGGAACTGAACTCAAGATATGTATTATCTTGGTGTGAGCTGTTTCCCAGATAAGTTATGAAGTGTGGCGCGTAAGAAAACCTTGAGGGAGACTGGACTCAGGATATGATTATCATGGTGTGAGCTGTTGCCCCACAGAGGATAGTATCGAGGTTAGAGTTGCTCTACTAAGATGCATTTTGGCCAAAAGTTAAGTAAGTAGACCCCGAGGATAACGTGAGTTGTGAGTGACGATCTCACTTAGGGGCAGTGTAAATCTCCCCTAGCCAGCACAATAAGATGTTTTATGCTATGAGTAAGTTTCTAATAAGTGAGAAAAGAAGTTTCTTTTAAAGAACACGAGCCTCAAGAGGCTGAGTAAAGCGTTTTTGAGAAAAGAAAGAAAGCTTTCAAATGTGCACCTCCTGTTCATCTTTTATGAAAGGATTCCCTAGTATATTCAAATGAAGTTTCAAAGGTTGTATTATTCATGCAAACTTCTCAATGTGAATATTCTATGAAAGAATGACTCTTGCCAAGTCTTTCTTACCAGTTTAGATGTTTTGAGAACTTTTGGAAAGAACTATAAGCTTTAAAGGAGTTGGTGTGGATTATAAACCATTCTTGGTATTTATTGAGAGTCACTATGTTTTCAAAAGTAAGTCTGAAGGCCTTTGTATACAATCCTTGTTGCCTAGTTGTTTATGTGCCTGAATGCCTACTAGTAAGGAAGTTTGGTCATTGAGGGCCTAGAATTGACTTGAGTGGTTGGAATGAAGTTTAAGGAGGGTAATCTTTCCTTGGGGATTTTGATTGCCTAATATGATAGTAAAGTATAAATATATGATACGTGACTATTATTGGTATTATTGGCTGTAACTATTTTGGCTTTAAGGAGTAGGGAAATTCTCACTGAGCGTGTGGTTGCTCATCCCACTACTCTTTCCCCTTTTTTCCTCAGGTTTTCTTTGTGACAGGTGAAGGTCAAGCCACTTATACAGAGTGAAGTTTACCCTGGTTGAAAATAAGTTATGCGTGCCATATAGAAGTAGGTTCACGAGCTGAACGATGTAATATAACGTATTCCTAGTTTGTAATTGTTGTAAACTGAGTTCTCTGGCTCATATAATGCATATGGTTATGAGTCGCTCTGTATGGCCGTGTGAGCCAACCATCTGATTGGTTAGATGTCTGTATTCAAAGTTAGCTGTATTTTGGGATGTAAACCCAAGTACTCCAGTTGTGTAGACCGTTGAGTTATATCTTTTACTTTTCCTGTATTCATGAACTATTCTATTTGGTGTACTCCGAGCGGGTGGCTCGTCGAGTTATGAACTCCGGCGTGTGACCATTGAGCTTGTTCTAGAAGTTTTATATGTTTTCATTCCATGCAGGGATTTATTATAAGGCTTTTAGCCTGGGAATGATCAGTTTATAGGCGAAACTCTGTCCGTTTCATCCCAGAAATTAAGTAAAAAGTAAGAAAATGCAACGCTCCTGACCCTAGGGGCTAGGGTGTTACATTGATGGTATCAGAGCAAAGGTCCTGCGACCATAGGCCACGACCTGAGTCTTGCATTTCATCTAGTCGTCTAGGGACACTCTGTGATTATGTGACATATGCCTCCTTTGTGTGCAAGTGTGCCTTATAGTATGGACATTTGTGACTTATGTGTGGCTAGGGTAAGTCGACTGACTAAGAGGGGCAGGTTATGCATTAGTATAAGAGTTAAGTAGCTTTCCCCCTCCTTGAAGTGACGTTGTGGGTGCACCATTGATGCAAATATGTTCCTAATATGCTAGGTGACTTGATTAATTGACTTTTGTGTGATCCGCTTAAGCCAATCAGATAAATGTGAGCCATGTGTTAGAATGTAAACCCTTTTAGTTTATTTTCCTTAAATCATGAACTACTAGGATAATGAGATCTCCCGTGACTCCTAAGTCATGCTATCAGTGTTCAACGAAATAAGTGCAGTTGGTGCTGACCAAGCATTATAGACTCACTTGTTTGTGTAAGCATGCACATGTATTTCCTTTAGATAAGATGTGATATGTGCGTATGACTACATGAAGATTGAACTGAACTAGACTTGGGGCTATTCATAACAACTCTCGCCATTTGCGAATCATTTCATTAACCAAGGAAGTTCATCCTAGTTGAAATTAGAACTTAGAGATTTCTTGTGCAATTGTGTGATAGATGCCTCCTCGACGCGAACTCATACCAGAACCAACTGCCATAGAGATGATATATCAATTTAATAGACTTAAGCCTCCCAAGATTGAAGGTGAAACTGACCCTATGGTATATAAGGAGTAGCTTCGGAGAATGAAAAACTTATTTGAGATCATGGAGTACCCTGAGAGGTTCAAGGTGCACCTAGCCACTTACCAATTTGAAAAAGAAGCAGAATTTTGGTGGGGAATAGTGAAACCTAGGGAAGGTGAACCGGTGTTAACCTGGAACCAACTGAAAGCCTTAATGGTCGCTCAAGACATAAGAAGGGTTAAAGAACGGGAGTTTTTATGCTTGAAACAAGGAGAAATGAGCGTGATGGAATATGCGGCGAAGTTCAATGAGCTGAGCCGATTTGCCCCAAATCAGGTGGCCACCGAAGAAATGAGAATGAACCACTTCGAACAAGGATTAAAAGGGGAAATAAAGCAGATAATAGCAGGGTATGTATATACCAACTTTCAAGAAATGTACCAAAGGGCTGTGAAGGTAGCCTGCATCATAGATGAGACCAAGATTGAAAACAAAGAAAAAGGCTGAGTAAAGAGGGAAATTGGCCCTGGAGAACCCAATTCCCAAGGAAGCAGAAACTTTAGAAGGTCTAAATATGAGATAAAACACGATAAGGGAAAGCAAGCCGTCCAATAGAAACCAAGGAAAACCTGTGGCCAGTGTGGACGTCAGCACCCTGTCCTATGCAGAAACTTTACGGGCTCATGTTTTGAATGTGGTGATATAGGTCACAAAGCTACTAATTGCCCAAGGGTCACATGGAATAGTCGGGGTCACACTCAGATATCCGAAACGGGAATCAAGCTAGTGGCACAACAAGATCGCCTAACCATTGACACTCCCTCAGGGGACAGTAAAAGCAACAAGAAGCCACAAACTGGCAGTCAGATGCTTAGCTAGAAGGGAAAAGAGACTTGGGAACCTGCCAACACAAGGTTAGGTATTCTCTTGATAACCAACTTTATGCCCCCATCCCGTCATTCTAGTACTGCTCGCCCGCTTGTCACTCTTGAATTGCAAAGGAACTTGGTAGTAAACCTCATGAGATGCGTATGCAACATTTCATGACCTCTTCCTTAAACTATCTGCTATACCGATCATACTTGTTGAGATCGAGTTGTTATAGTGCGAGAAAGAGCGCTCCCTGATGATTTGGTTTGAGTAGTAATCCAAGGATGGGATGCTATGGTGAAGGTAGAATGAATAACTAAGCGTAAAGTGGCTTGGATTGTGAAAGGAATGCGGATGAAGTACCGCATTTATTTCCTCCAAGTAAGCAATTTCGAGGACGAAATTCTTTTAAGGGGGGGAGAGTGTAAGGTCCGCGTACTTTATTTTCTGTTAAGCTGTTCGTCACGCCTTTTTACGTTATAAAAACCGTATTTTATTAGCAATATGGACGAAAATTATTTTCTAAGTGCCTATGTGAACGTTAATTTTATTAAAAAGGATGTTATTGTCACTGATTATTATTATTAATATTATCATTGGTTTTGAAAATCTTTCGATGATTTTTAATAAGCATTATTAACGGTTATTAACGAGTACTAAATCGATTAAGAACCCAAATACGATTAGGTTGTCAACCTTAGAAGTAGTTCGATGTTATTAAATCGAACCTAGATGTATTGGGAATGAGTAATCGACGGAAGGTCGTGTTATCAATTTGAGTTTAGAGTATGAAGTGCGAGATTATGCTAGTGGTATCGAATATGAACTAGCTTGGGATGAATAAATGAAAGAGACAAGGGAGGGGCAAACTGGTAATTTTACATGCTCCCCTTATTTCTCCTCTCCCTGCCCGCGACACCCCCCGACACTCTCTCTCCTCTCACCTGCTGTGCGTCTTCTTCCTCCTTCTCTCCTCCTCCATGAACGCAGCTCCTAAGCTCAATTAGCAGCCGATTTTTGCCACCTCCTACCTGCAAATCCCCCATTCGACCACCCCTTCAACGTGGTGAGCATTATGTGCGAAATTGGGTCGAAATTCGAAGCCTCCTACCGCGGCTGTGGAAGGTTTTGGATGCCAAACTGAAGCTCGAACGCGTGCCTAGGTAAGGTCATGCAAATTAGCTTCTAGTTGCCTTCAATCTTTTATAAATTGGAGTTAGAATTCGCACTTCAAACACCCAATTCAATCTCAAGCTAATAAGTGAAATTGGGTTTGTTTTAGGGTTCGAATTTAGAAGTTTGGGTGTGTATTAGGCTCGAGTGGGGTCTGTTCGTACGTGGGTGAGCAAGAGCCGAAGAATTTAGAGTCGTTCGAGCCCTAAAGCCAAATCGGTCAAGCCTTCCATCGATCACCTAGCTTGGAATCAAGGTGAGGGTTATTTCCCTCCTAAATTACTAATAATTTCAACGATTTTGAACTAAATTAGTTAGCGCAAGTTGATTTGAGGTTAGAAATCAGTTTGGGTAAACTTAGAATTGAAATTGAGGAATTTACGAACATGGTGTTAATTTTGGGTTAATGGCATGTTGAAACTGCTGCTGAATTATTAATGGGCAGACAGTTTGGAAGGTTGTGGAGTTGTCAATAAGCAGATTATCGCCTTAATGTAGTCCCTTCGTTAGTTATTGATCCTGAATCATATTTTGAAGGTTAAAACACTAATTGGGTGAATTAAGGCGTCAGTAAAGCATGCTTATTTCTGTTCGGGAATTGTCATTAAATTAATACGATCATGTTTAAATTCTATTTAAGGTTATTGATGAGTATACCATGCTTTTATATGATACTTTTGTGAGTTATTGGTTTGTTTATGACAATATTGAACTAAGTTGGAAGGTGGATAGCTCGAGGTGGAACTATTGGGTGGTTTGAGGTTCTTGTGGTAAGTGCTGTGTGAGGAGGGAATTTGGGTTGTGAATTACTGCAATCGTGTGGATTGCGAGGCCATGTGTGGCTCATTGAATAGATTTTACCGAGTTGTGTTATGAAGTGTATGAATGTGCTATGTGTAAACTCCTCTCCCCCTCAATGTGCTATGTGGCCAATTCTTTCTAAAAGTTAATACGTCTTTAAAAGAGAAAAGGACCATTTAGAAAGCTTGTTTTTATGATTTTGAACGCTTTTAAGTGCCTATCAATTACCTGTTAGTTGATTAAGATGTTTCTAGCCTAAAAGAGATCCTAAATCGTCGAACTATTCAGTTAGTGACTCGACTGAATAATCGATAGGTTTAGGAAGTTTAAAAGTGAACTAAAACTGAGTTTGAAAATGTTTAAAGCATTGGTTTGTTATGACTTCTCCTCGTGTTTAAAAGAATTTAAACGACCTAGAAAAAAGCACCCTCAGGTGCTAATTATGAAGTTTAGCTAATTTATATACTAGTTGCTTACTTAGGTCTCTATTGAGTTTCGAGCTTCGAGCATGTAAAACCACTATGTTTTAAGAAGCATTCATGTTGAAAGTTTACGAAGAAAACTTGTTTACCTTATAAATGAACCAAGTACCTTAAGTTTTCGAATAATAACAAGTTTGGAGCATTTTAAGCCTTCAGTTTACTCTTATGCCCTCCTTTGAGTTTTAAAAAGAGGGTTGAAACGAGTTGCAAAATGACAGCTGAGGATTTTATTACAAACCTAGTTTGAGTTAAACGCTAACTAAATACTCTAAGTTCCAAATGGTTTCGTTTTACGAATTAACAAACGTATTACGTTATTAAGAAACCATTAAGTTAAAAACAAAGTCGTTTTACGATTTAGTAAGAAGCTCTTAAGTTAAAAACAAAAGTGTTTTACGATTTAGCAAACTTATTACGTTTACAAGAAGCATTTAAGTTAGAAACTAAGTCGTTTTACGATTTAGCAAACCTAATACGCTCATATGAAGCTTTTAAGTTGAAAACGAAGTCGTTTTATGATTTAGCAAACCTAATACGTTCATACGAAGCTTTTATGTTAAAAAAAACGAAGTCGTTTTACGATTGACAAACCTAATACATTTATACGAAGCTTTCAAGTTAGAAACGAAGTCGTTTTACGATTTAGCAACTTTATTACATTTATACGAAACTTTTAAGTTAGAAACGTAGTCGTTTACGATTTAGCAAACTTATTACGTTCGTACGACACATTTAAGTTAGAAACTAAGTTGTAAGTTAGAAACTAAGTCGTTTTATGATTTAGTAAATGTATTACATTTATAAGAAGCTTTTAAATTTAAAGCGAAGTCGGTTTACGTATTAACAAGTCTATTACATTTTTAGGAAGCTTTTAAGTTTCAAAGGAAGTCGATTTGCGTGTTGTTAAACTTATTACGTCTATAAGAAGCTTTTAAGCTATTTACGAAGTCGATTTATGAGTTAGCAAACTTATTCCGTTCATAAGAAATTTTTAAGTCAAAAACGAATGAACTACAAGCATTTCAAAAGGTTACGATCGTTTTGTTTAAAAGTAAGATTTCAACAAGGTAAGCAACTAAAGAAGAGAAATGAAATACGTTTTTAAA